>JALJEG010000007.1:0-88075 GCA_023653615.1 Apiotrichum siamense
CCCCCCCCCCCCCCCCCCCCCCCCCCCCCCCCCCCCCCCCCTCCCCCCCCCCCCCGCCCCCCCCCCCCCCCGCCCCCACCATGCACCCCTCCGCGGCCACCGCCGCGCTCCTCATCGCCGCCGCCAGCGTCGTCAAGGGCGCTCCTGCCGACACCCACCAGCAGCACGCCCGCAGTGGCGACGGCAGCAGCGGCAAGACGCACCTCAAGCTCCGCGCACCCGTCCATTCAGACCAGTTTTCACGCGACCTCGACACGCGCCTCGACTGGTTCCGCGACCAGTCCATCAACCTGCGCACAAAGTACAAGGACCACCTGTCGCACAACGGCAGGCGCAACCTGAAGCGCGACATTGACGTGCGCGATGCGCAGCGGCGCAAGCGCAGCGCCGGTGCGGCAAATCTCATCAACCTCAACATTGACGCCTCGTACGCCGCCGAGGTCGCGTTCGGCACGCCGGCCCAGTCGTTCTATCTCATCATGGACACGGGCTCGTCCGACACGTGGGTCGTCGACGAGTCGTGTACGCTCTGCATCGAGGACGGCCTGTCGGTATATGACACGCAAAACTCGTCCACTCTCCAGACAACAAGCAACGCCTTTGACGTAAAGTACGGCTCGGGCGAGGTCTCGGGCCGCCTCGCGACAGAAACCGTGTCGCTGGCCGGCTTTACCGTCAACAACCAGTACTTTGGCCTCGTCGACCAGGCCGTCGGCACCTCGTCGGACGGCAGCCAAAGCGCACTTCTCACTGCCCCCCTCTCCGGCCTCATGGGCCTCGCCTTCCAGGCCCTCACAGTGTACCCGAGGGTCACCACGCCGTGGTGGGAGACGCTCGCACAGACCTCGTGGGACGACCCCCAGTTTGGCATCTTCATGAAGCGCTATCGCGGCAGCGCCACTGCCTCGGACGTCGAAGCAGACGGCGGCGAAATCGTCTTTGGCGGTCTCAACACGTCCATGTTCACTGGCCAAATGAACTACATTAGCATTCCCACCAGTAACCGCGACTACTGGCGTATCGCCGTCGACGCTGTCACCCTCGGCGGCGAGGACCTCGGCTACAAGAACTCGTCCCCGAACGCCTGCATCGACACTGGCACCACCCTGATCGCCGGACCTCCCTCTCTTGTCCGCTCCATCTACTCTTCCATTTCTGGTTCCCAGTCGCTGAGCTCACTGGGCATGGACGGCTACTACGCGTACCCCTGCAGCACCACCGTCAACCTCTCCTTCACCTTTGGCGGCGTGGCCTACAGTGTCAACAACGACGACTTCAACTTTGGCGCCGTCGACTCGCGAGGCCAGTACTGCATGGGCGCAGTCTTTGAGTTTGATTCGAGCGACTCGTCGATTCTGTCCTGGATCATTGGCGCCACCTTCCTCAAGAACGTCTACTCGGCGTGGCGCTACAACCCCACCGCCCTGGGCTTTGCACAGCTCGCCGACGGTGTCCAGCTTGCGGGATCCTCCATCAGCGACACGCAGTCGACCAACCCCCTCGGCGAGGGCAGCAACAGCGGCCGCAACGGCACCGTCGCCAGTGGCGGCCTCGGCAGCAGCAGCCCGCTCAACCCCAGCAGCTCCGCGGGTGGCTCCTCGGGCCGCGGCTCGAGCGGCGCCAGACTTGTCATCGCTGATGCCCTCGTCCTCGCCGCAGCCTCTGTTGTCGCCGCCCTTGTCTTTTAGAGATATTGCATGTCCGTGCGCGCCAGACGGCGCGACATTCAAATCACCGTACCATCATACATCTCCACACAACTGTAGTCTTTTATGCCTTGCCCGTTTTTTTGCGTAGATACACACTACCCATTTAGCGTACTACCCCATTTTGTCATGCCACATCTAGCCGACCGCACACGCGCCTTGGCTGTGTAGGCTGCGAACCAGCGACGGGTGAGAAGCGGCGAGTGTGGACCGCTGGCGGCGACGCGGCGACGCGACAGACGGCACAACACATGAAGGACTCAGGGAAGGGGCAGAGGCAGCGCGAGCGAACAGCGAGTACCTTGAGCGTCCGGAGCGCCGCTGTTGTCATACACAGCGGCGGCCGTGCGCGAGCAGCGGAAGCGAGGCGGCAAGCTGCAGCCATCCTATCGCTCGTGTCGACAACCGCCGTTGTGTGTCGCGTCTGGCTGAGCGCTCCAGCACACGCACGCCCGTCAGCACTGGCCGCACAGCGCTTCTCGGCACTGGCGCGCCAGCTCGACGCTCGCCAGCGATAAACCAGCAGCTGGCTCGGCACATGGGCAGGGGCTGTAGTACGGGGCATATGCTACAAGACCGCCGACTGCCGGGATTGCAATTCCGTGGATCGCACGGGGGTCCAAGTAAGCGCCGCCGCCGTCGCCGTGTGCGGGCTGGCTGGCCACGGCGTGCGACCGCCGTGCCTGCACGCACACCGCCCCGGCCTCTGTGCACCCGCACCGCCGACCGCAAGCACACGGGTGGTGGTGTTGCAAGACGGCGGAGGCCCCGGCTTGGCCTGCCGGGCAACGTTCCGCCTGCCTGGGGACCGAGGTGTGTAGCTTCCGACGGCGTGCAGCCATGCAGCTTCGACCGCGCCCTTCCTTTCTCCCCCTCTCCTTCGACGCTGGCGGAGCGCGGGATGCGCAACACTGGCGACAGCGCCGCGCCGTGCTCGCAGAGCACGTCTCGCGCGTCGTCTCGTCGTTCCAGCACGGTTCGGCCCCGCCCGGCGGAGATGAGACAACGTCACCGCCGGCCCGCGCCCGCCCAGCTAGGCTACGTGCCGAAAAGCGCGGCCAACCGCACGCCGCCACCCATCTCGCAACTGATCTCTGACGCTGGCGGCCGTCTGAATCATCATCCCACATCCACGCGCGCAGCATCGCCAGCCACCAGCGTCGCCACGCCCCCGCCGCGCACCGACGCCGACACCGACACGGACACGACGAGCGGCACCCCTCGGCGTGCAAACCCCCGGCCCCTCGCACCGTCCGCGGGGCACATCCTTGCCGCATCCGCGCACGCCCACCCCGGCCCGGCAGCTGCCTACCCGCCCTGCCGGCCAGACTCCCGCCTCCCCCTCCTCGTAGCCCCTACGCCGGCCCGCGCGCGCAGCGTCGACAGCAGCAGGACCAGGCGCAATGTCGTACCCCCGCCCGACGGCGGTCATCCAGCAGATGCTGGAGCGCGCAGAGGACGCCGTGCTCCAGAGCTATGCAATCCGCGGCGCGCCGCTGCGCCTGCGTCCGGTGAGTCCCGTTGCGGATGGACGGCGAGCGAACGCATGCTCGGGGCCCGAAGACGGCGCGAGGTTCTGCCTATGGCACGGCGTCGGGACTGAGCGCGGTGATGGCAGTCCCAACGCCGTGCGGACTGGGGCCGGGGACGCACTCGAGTGCATCCTGCGCGCACGCCGCTGCATGATGCCGTGGGCGCCCCTTGCGCGCACACTCCGGCCGCTGGCCCCTACCGTCGCCCCACCCTAGCCTCCCGTCTCCCATCACCGCTGACCCGCAACCCGCAGGTCATCGTCTTCTTCACCGCCGCGTGGCTCATCTTCCTCGGCGTGCTCGGGTTCGCGCCTCTACCCGATCTGCCGATAAACGACAAGGCGCTCCACTTTTGCGGCCTCGGCTTCGCGACGTTCCTGCTCTACTTTGTTCTCGAGGTGCCAGAGTGAGTGGCAGCTGCGAGTGCGTCCGACTGTCCCGCACAGGGGAGCCGTCGGCATACGCACGCCGCACGCCGCACGCCGCATCGCGTCCCGCACAGCAGACGGACGATGCCGCACGCCAGTCCTGTCTCCCGCTGACCCCAACAGAGGTCCGGCACGACGCGTGTGGTTTATCAACCGCGCACCCCTCATCTTCACCCTCTTCTTCGGCTTCTTCATCGGCGGCATCGTTAGCGAGATTGTCCAGGCGTTCCTCCCCGTGAGTGGCCGCTGTAGCCCCTCTGGCCGAGCTAACATACCCAGTGGAAGTCGTTCCAATTCGGCGACGTGGTCGCCAACCTCCTCGGCTCAGCCCTCTTCCTCTACCTCGCCGTGCTCCTGCGGCGGCGCGCGCGCCGCCGCGCCGAGATCTCCGATCTCTACCAACCCCTCTCGGCGCACGAGGGCGCGTCGTACCGCGACGCACAGGGACGCACCCACGCGTTCGGCGCAGCTACGGGCGGTGCCGGGGCAGGCGCGATTGCGTTGGATGACGCGGACGAGTATGAGGTCGCCCGCCACGACGTATGGGACGACGAGCTGGACGAGGAGGAGCTCGTCGGCTCCCGTACAACGGGCGGCGTCAACGTGTTCGCCCTTGGAGACGACGAGAACGAGCACGAGCATGAGCATGAGCACGAGCGCCGTGGCGACGCCGCGTAGTGGCGCCACCAACAGCAACAGCATAGGAAGAATAAAGGGGATACATGTATATCACAGTTCAGACAAATCTTTCACACATACCATGCAACTAGACTCTGCGTGGTGTCTCAGGGATGCACAACTCGTCATTCAGCAACGTGCGCGTGCTGCTGTTGTCCGCATCGCCGTAGTCTTCCTCGTCGTCCTCGTCATCCTCGTCGTCAGTGGGCACCATGAGCCCCCCGAGGTCGTCGTCTTCGGCCCCCACCCGCCCAGCCTCTTCCTCGTCCTCGCTCTCGTACGCAGGGCTGAGTGCGCTGATACGACGTGCAGTCGGGGTCTCGAGCACACGATGCCGGCTTGTTCCCACCGGCGTTTCGGCAATCGATGTTCGCCGGTGCCCGACAGGCGTCTCGGCGACCCAGCCGGTGCTGCTGCGGGAGCCGACCGACGACGGCTCCTCGGCGATCGGCGTCGGGTGCGCAAACAGCGCGCGGCCGGCCCCTGGAGCCGCGCCGGCGCCCCACGGGCCCACAGCGTTCCGCGGCTTGGCCGGCGTTGCAAAGATGAGCGTCTCAGCCTCGCTGGCGCGCACGCTCTCAACGGCCGACTGTGACTCGGCGCGGCGTAGCGATGCACTCGCCGCCTGCCGGCCCAGCAGGCCGCCCTTGGCTGTGCCCCGCTGTGAATCGTCCTTGGTGCGTGCGGCGAGGGAGGGTGCGCGCCGCAGAACAACCTCGCGTCCTTTGAACAGATCCTTGCCGCTCGGCTCGCGCATGACCGAACGATTTTTGGGATTGCGGGCGTCTCGCCCCCCAGGGTCAATGGAGCTGGAGCGCGAGCCAGCACCCTCGGCGTAGTGGCTACCAGCGCGGGACAGTGCTCGCCGCAGCCCGCGCTCGCTCCCTGCCCGTGCTGGCTGACGCTCTGCCTGTGGTTGCGGCGGCGGCGACGCCCTCCCCGGGACACTCGCATGCGATACCGAACGGCGTGGCATTTTGGGTGGCGGTGCCCGTTGGAGGCTCTCCTCGTCGACCGACAGGCGACGTGTGACCTTGGGCTTGCGCGGCTTCTTCTGCGGGACAAGCTCTGCGGGCATTGGCGTACCAAAGACCTTGAGGTGGAAAGCGGAGAGGTACGTGGCCTCGCGTGGAAGGAAGACTGGAATGAGGACACGTTCCCAGAAGTGCTTGAACATGACGGCCGGGCTTCGTTCGTCCTCCTTGCTCTTGCCCTTTGAGTTACTGGTAGGGGCACCGATTCCCAGCTCTGCCACCGCGAGCCAGACCCCGATGCGGTCGGCGAGGTGAGTGAGAGCTGCTTCGGGGTCGTCGAGAACGGACGGCGCGTTGGACTCGCGACGCTTGGGCTCGTGTTCTTTCCTGGGAGCGGTAGGGTTCCGTCCACGGTAGAACAACAGCAGCACCAGCTGGATAAGCACTCTGGCGATCTGTCAGCACCTGTAGCACCACCCCCGGCACTCACTCGCGCCGCTCCAGCTCGTCGCTGATCGCCTTGGCAGGCAAGCCGCGCTCGCCCTCAGCGATGGCACGGCACCGCATCCGCACGTCAACGGCCGACGCAAGCACGTCCCGCTCATCCTCGGCAAGCTCCGCCGTCTCCGCCTGCATGTCAATATTGCCCGCCGTTTCCACCACGGCCATTGCGGCCGCGATCACGGGCAGGAGGGTGCGGCGAAACCGCCCTTCGATCGCAGTGAGGGGCAGAAGCAGCGCGGCGAGGGGCGCGTCGAGGGCATCGTTGTGTGCGGCGGCGGCGCGGGCGAGGTCATCGAGGAGCCCTGCGATGGGAAAGAGCGTCTGAGGGAGTGAGTTTCGCAGGATTGCGTTGCACGGTGGGACTCACCTCTCCGAAATACAGAGTCTCAAGATATCGTCGCCTGACGAACCCTGCTAGCTCCTCTCTTTCGGTGCTCGGCCCTCTGGGTTGTCAGCTCGGGCAGCGGCGAGCAAAGCGGCCCACATGCACGCGACCGGGTACGGCCAGCCGCTGGCAAACTGCACGCGAGCGGGCTTGGATGGCAGGGCGATGGGGCAGCTGAGGTCGAGCACGAATGGGAGCGGCGGTAAGAGGGGTGCCGAGACGTCTGGCGCCGGGAGTCCCATGTCGTTGATTATCAGCGCCAAGGTGGGCGACAAGGTAATGTGCTGGCAAGGGACGCGCCGGAGATGGACAGTGTACGGATGGCTTCACATCACAATCACGACGCGTCGATTTCCGCGGAACACGCCCGGCCAGGGGCTCTGCATCCTGGGGGGTTCCTGCCGCAGAGATTACCCGCCGATTATCATCAAAGTGGGCGGTGGCGGCGGCAGCGGCGAACAACCCCAGTATCAGAAGCCCAGCATCCCAGCATCATCACATTGACTATTCCGATGGCGGAGCGGAGCTACACGCCGCGCCGAGTCAACAATGCCGACGTCGTCTGCGCGTATCGCGTGGGCCGTGGCCGGTGCCGTTGGTGGAGGAGGGCCTGTGGCAGACAAGTTCCACGGAAAAGCAGCTCCGGGCGACGAGGGGCATGGCCGGCCCCTTGCTCTCTCGGCCAGCGACAGCAGGGACGGAGACTCCGGACCGCGTGGAAGCCATGCCGACGACCGACGCGTGCGCGGGATCGCGCAGTGTGCGCTTAGCTCGGGTTTGTTGTCATGATCCGAGATAGCGCACGAGGCCGGATGGTGATCTCGTCGTGCACTTGTTATTCCGGTGCGCGCGCCGCCGCGTCAGTCGCCGTTGCGGCTCCCCTCCACGGCAATCCACCGCCATGGTCACGAGCAGGAGGAGATATCCGAGACTCGCAGTCCATGCCGGCGCGTACATAAGGGAGCGGCTGTTCGAGAAGGCATCGTCCTCATCTTCCCATCACTCCAGCCCTCTCCAGCCCCCGCATCCGTCCATTAGATTGCCGTACAGCAGCACACGCACGTCGTCCACACCACCAGATTGCTGCTACCTCCACCCCCACCACTCTGCCCACTCCCGCTTGCTCTCTCTCTCCCGTTGCCTCTAGACACAATGGCCCCCATCGCCACCGCCTCCCTTCTCGCCGGCGTCTCGGCCGCCAAGACCGCCCTCGCCGCCTCGGGTTCGCGCGCGCTCTCCACCCGCGCGTCCCAGGTCCTCACGGCCGTTGGCCTCCCCACCGGCGACTCCCCCATTCCTGGTGTCTTTGACGGCGATTGGGGCGGTTCGGGCGCGATCATCGAGACCAAGTGCCCGGCCACCGGCGAGATCCTTGCCCGCGTCCGCACTGTGAGTCGGAACACTGCTCAGCACCGCGAGCGCGCGCACTAACTCTTATTCCAGGCTACCGCCGAGGAGACTGCCAACGCGATCGCAAAGTCGAACCAGGCCGCCAAGGCCGTCCGCGCCATGCCCGGCCCCAAGCGTGGTGACGTGATCCGCCAGATCCGCGAGGCCCTCGCCGACAAGGTGGGCGCCCTCGGCGACCTCGTCTCGCTGGAGATGGGCAAGATCAAGTCGGAGGGCAAGGGCGAGGTCCAGGAGTTCATTGACATTTGCGACCACGGTGTCGGTCTCTCGCGCTCGGTTGCTGGCCGCGTTCTCCCCTCTGAGCGTCCCGACCACGTAATCTACGAGGTCCCCAACCCCCTTGGCGTCGTCGGCATTCTCTCTGCCTTCAACTTCCCCGTCGCCGTCTACGGCTGGAACTTTGCCATTGCTCTCGCCACCGGCAACGCCACCATCTGGAAGCCCTCGCCCACCACTCCTCTCTGTGCCATCGCTGTCACCCAAATCATCCAGAAGGTGCTCGAGGCCAACGGCCTCCCCGGGGCCGCCGCCTCACTTGTCTGTGGTGACGTCGAGGTCGGTAAGACCCTCGTTGCCTCGCCCGACATTCCCCTCGTCTCCTTCACCGGTTCCGAGCGTGTTGGCCGCGAGGTCGGCAAGAGCGTACAGGACCGTTTCGGCAAGACCATCCTCGAGCTCGGTGGCAACAACGCTGTCATTGTCGATGCCGACGCCGACCTCAACCTCGCCCTCCAGGCGGTCCTTTTCGCCGCCGTCGGCACCTGCGGCCAGCGGTGCACCACAACCCGCCGACTCCTCCTCCACAAGTCGATTGCCAAGGAGTTCCTCGAGCGCCTCCTCCCCTTCTACGACACCAACACCAAGGCTACTACCCTCATCATGGGCGACCCACTCAACTCGTCCACTCTCATCGGTCCCCTCCACTCCGAGGTCTCGATTGCCGCCTACGAGAAGGCGATCAAGGATGTCACCTCGCGTGGCGGTGAGATCCTCACCAAGAACTCGGGCCGCATGCCCGCGCCCGCCGAGTACTCCGAGGCCACGGGCGGCAACTGGGTCTACCCCGTCGTGATTCGCCCCAAGAAGGACGACCCCTGCTGGAAGGAGGAGGTCTTCGCCCCCATCCTCTACGTCACCGAGTTTGAGACCCTCGACGAGGCCATTGCCATCAACAACTCGGTTCCCCAGGGTCTCTCCTCGTCGCTCTTCACCAAGAACCTCCAGAGCATGGGCAAGTGGCTCGGCCCCGAGGGCTCGGACTGCGGTATCGTCAACATCAATGTTGGCACCTCAGGCGCTGAGATCGGCGCCGCGTTCGGCGGCAACAAGAGCACCGGTTGGGGACGCGAGTCGGGTGGCGACGCCTGGAAGCAGTACGTCCGCTGGAGCGCAGCCACTGTCAACTACGGCAACAAGATGCCCCTTGCCCAGGGCGTCACTTTCGGCCCTTCGTCGTAGAGGGACAGGTGCGTGCGGTGTAGAGACACGGAGACATAGCATCCCATCAATTGGGCTTATTAGAACCACTCTGTAATTTAAGATGTAAACATCTCGGCTAAATCTCGGGGTTGGGTTGCAGTTGCAGTTTCAAACAGTGTTCCAGTAGTCGAACTCAACGACTGGCTTGGGACGAGTGACTTCAGCGACAGAGGCCTTCAGGCGGCCTTCGGTCGAACGACGAACAAGGCTGGCGACACTGCTGCTGCGAGACATAGCAGCTCCAGCCACGGCTTATCGTGATCTGCAAGGCTGTGTGCGTCAATTGGAAGTGGTGAATGATGCTAGAAACTGCATGGATGGGCGGAGGGCAAGACAAATGGATGCGCCGGATCCTGTATTGAGCCCTTGTGTTACTCTATTTTGTGTATTATTGAAACGGAACGTCTATACGAAGATGTCTATACGGGTGTGCGCAAAACACAATGGCGCTTAGCGCTTCTGCCACCTGAGCCAGCGGGCCGCAATGAGCAGAACGCCAATGTTGAACGCGGTGTACGCGATCATGAAGCCAAAGTTGCGCCAGCGGGTGCCGTAGCTGATCCAGAGGTTGACAAAGAAGTCCTGACCCTGACGGTACTGGCAGTACAGGCACTCGTCAGTCGCGTTCGGGTTCTGGATGTACGCGCCGACGGCGTTGGCAAACGCGCCGGCGTACTCGCCACAGGTGGAGCCAGCCGGGGGCACGAAGCGGTTGAACTCTGAGGCCTCGCACACAACAGGCACGTCCTGGAGGACGGTGGAGACAAGGCCCTGGATGAGCCAGGTGAAGGGGTCGAGGTAGTAGAACCAGGCGCGCCAGAAGTAGGTCATGGTCGCGGGTGGCGCGGTGACACCACAGAAGAGAGAGAAGAGGACCAGGAGGAAGGGATTCCAGAGCGCAGCAAAGAGGATCGAAGGCGAGAGAGCGGCGACCGCCTGGCCGAGGGTGACCGAGTAGATCTCTGTGATGAGGATCATGAGGAAGAAGTAGCCCGCACGCGCCGACGCGTACGGGAGGCCAACACCGTAGTAGACGAGAAGGAAGAAGGCAACCGCGCAACCCAGCGAGTAGGGCATCTCGGCAATAAGCTGCGTGAGAGCGAACACAGTCGACGAGTACATCTTGGACGATGCCTCGCGGTTGAAGGTCATGCGGGACATGATATACTGCGGCTCGATCTGGGCGAGAATAAGGGCGGGCAGGATAGTGGCAAAGAAGACAACGAAGACACGGTACTGCAGGGCCTTGAGCGAGTTGTTGATCTGCAGGAAGGTGAGAGTAACAACCAAGCCAATGGCCAGGTGGGCAAAGAGACGAGTGTACTGGTAGTCGGCATTGCGCCACAGAGCGACGTTCGTGCGGTGCAGGACGGTCCTGAACTGGAAGAGAAACGAGGTGGCGTACTCGGTGTTGTGCGTATTCTCCTCGGCAGGTTTGGCGAGTGCGTCGGCCTTGAGCTGGTCGATCTCCTCCTTAACCTTGACAAACTCAGGCGAGTTGAGCCACTTTTCGTGCCAGTCGCCGCCGATGCGTTTCTGCGAGCCGGCACCGATAGCGTCCAGGACGTACTCGGCAGGGTTGGCGTCAGGGGGGCAGTGGGCGCCGTTCGCAGCCAGATACTCGATCAGGACCTTGGAGTCCTGGCCAATGTCACCAAAATAGACTGTCTCACCGCCACGCTGCAGCAGCAGCAGTCGGTCAAAGGACTGGAAAAGAAGGGCATTCGGCTGGTGGATCGTGCAGAGGATCTTCTGGCCGGCAGCAGAGAGCTTCTTCAGGAAGCGCACAATGTTGAAGGCCGACTGCGAGTCGAGACCAGAGGTCGGCTCGTCGAGGAACAGAAGAAGATCCGGCTTGGCGGCCAACTCCACGCCGATGGTGACGCGCTTACGGGCCTCAACACTCAAGCCATAGCCCGGGAATCCAATCATTCCTAAGGAGTTTCGTCAGCAACGAGCAACAGACGAGATGAGGAGAGCGGTCGCGACACCGCACATATAGCCGCCTTCCACTCACCGTCCGCAAGATCCTGAAGCTCCAGAAGTTCAATGATATCCTCGACGTAGGCATCCTTCTCCGCCTTGGGAACACTCTCGGGCTGGCGAAGGTACGCGGAGAAGCGAAGCGCTTCACGAACACTGGACGAGTTGTCAGCTGCCGCCATAAACTGAAAAGGCTTGTCGAATGGGGATCAACGGACCAGCGCAGACATGTGTGGCTGACGCGCTGCTTCCATCAAACCTCCTTCCTAGACACTTACGTAGCGGTCCACTCGTGTGTGTCCATCTGCTCGGCGTAGGCACAGCCACGGGCGAAAGACTTGTCGATAGGGCGGCCGTTCATGAGAATGTCGCCTTCAATGACACCAATGTTCTTGCGCGCAGCGAGGACGTCGAGGAGGGTAGTCTTACCAGCACCCGAGGCTCCCATGAGGGCCGTAAGCGAGCCGGGCTTGACGTAACCGAAAATGTTGTTCAGGAGCTGCTTCTTGCCACCGGGCACAGGGACAGTGTATTTGAGGTTCTCCCAGGTGAACGGCAGGGGCTTCATGGAGAGGGCGGAAAGGTCGGGGTCCAGCTTGCCGGCGCGGAACGCCTCGCGGCGCTCGGCAAGACGCTCGTTGAGCTTCTTGAGCTCCTTGTCCTCCTTCTTGAAGACGACAATGGCGAGGTGGGCGGCGCCGTGGTTCAACGTCTCAAGGAACACGGACTGCAAGATCATAAAGAAGACGAAGAAGCCGATTAGGATACCAAAGTTGCGCCAGATGTGCGCCTTGGAGTATTGGTACCCGGCCTCCATGTAGGCAGTACCAGTCACAGAGCTCTGACCGGCGAGGGCTCCAGGAAGGGTACAGACCTGGTTGGGTCCAACGCCGTTGGTGTTGAAGTGTTCAGCAACGCCAGGAATGTTGTACGGGATGACGGCGGGACCAACACAGGCTAGGTTGATGCGGGAGAACTCGTTGGCGAAGATAGCCTCGTAGCCGTAGTAGAGCGGGTTCAGGTACGACAGCCAGAAGAGCCAGCGCTTCATGTTGAACACGGGAATCATGTACCCAGTGTATGTCACCATCATCGAGATGAGGACCGACGCGAGACGCGCAGCGACATTGTAATCGCTGCACGAGACACCAAGCGTGCGGAAGAAGGTGCTCATACACATAAATGTTGTGAAGACGAACAGGAAGAATATCCAGAACGCCCCACCCGAGCTGTAGAGGCCGCCCATAAAGTAGATGATGATGCAGAACATGAAGATGTTCGAGATGTTGTAGGGGATGTCTGCGAGTGGTTAGTAACGAGGCATGAGGGCGTGGTGCGTCACTAGTGAGGGTGTGTGTGTCGCCCGCCACATGCCAAACCGGTTACTCACCTGCAAGAACGGAGGCGACAGAAAAGGCGGCGGGCCGGTAGAAGCGGTAACCAACTTGGCGGAACAGGATAGGACGACCCATCATCTGGCTGGGAAGCTCAGAGAACGAGGTAAGAGCGTTGAAGAGAAGGCCAAGGAAGAGAAGACCACCACGCGTGAATGCTCCAGACGCAGCCTCAGGCAGACGGTAGAACACAGAGCCGACGATGAGCGCGATCGCGATAGACGTAAAGTAGCCAGAGTAGATGCTGAACCTGTCCTGGAACTTGAGCACAGTTTGGCGCTTGGTGATGGCCCAGATCTGGGCGGCAAGGGAGACAGTGTACGGCGACGACTTGCCGACACCACGGTGCTTCTGGTCGCGGACAGCCATACGGAACTGCTCACGGTCCTTCTCGTCGGCAGCCATGAGGGCCTTGTACTCGTCCTTCTCGGCGATCATGCGGCGGTAAATGTCCGACTGCTCAAAGGCCTTGGCCATCTCCTCGGGGGTGGAGGGGACGTTTGAGGCGTCGCGGCCGTCCTGGTACTGGCGCTCGTTGACGTCGGTGCAGCCCGAGAGGTAGTCGGGGGAGGTTTGACGGGGCATGTCGCGGTATCCGAGGCCGACAAAATAGTCCCTGGCCTCGTTGCAAGGGCCAAAGTAGACAACATGGCCCTCGTTGAGAACGAGAACCTTGTCGAACTGCTTGTAGATACCCTCACCCGCCTGGTATAGCGAGACGAAAGTGGTCTGGTTCATAATGTCGGTCAGAAGCCTGAGCGACTTGGCGTAGTCGAGAGCGGTCGAGGCGTCGAGACCACGGGTAGAGTTGTCCCACGAAGAGAGACACGCTCCGGAGCAGAACTGCTCGGCGATGGAGACACGCTTCCTCTCACCACCTGAGACACCACGAACGAACATGTTGCCGACGACGGTGTTCTCAGTGTGCTTGATGTTGAGCATCGAAAGGAGCAGATTGAGAAGGTCCTCGCGGTATTGGGCGGTGGTGAGGCCAGGAATACGCTTCTTGGGCGTCTTGAGCTGCAGAGCGAAGCGGAGAGTCTGGCCGACGGTGAGGGTCGGAAGATGGTCGTCGTCCTCTTGGTTGTATAGTACCTCACCGGCGTAGAGCTTGTGCATCTCCTTGTATCCAACACCAGCATATTCGACATTGCCGTCGACCTTGAGGAAGCTGTCCCTCTGGTTGGCAATCGACTTGAGGAAGGTCGAGCATCCGGCACCGGGGCGGCCGAGGACGAGACACATCTCTCCAGGTTTGAGGATACCGGTGGTCTTGTGGAGAATGGTCTTGGGTTTGGGTGCGAAGGGGTTGTAGCCAAAGAGACCCGCGAGCTTGAGGGGAGGCATCATGAACTGCTCGACAACGGCGTTGACGAACGTACGAATGTTCATCTTCATGCCACCGGCGCCGATAACCTCGAGGTCTTCCCAGACGACACCGACAGACTTGTGGTGAATACCCGCAGCGTCCTGGGCCTCACGGCCGGAACGAATCTCGTCTGCGAGATTGAACTCGTCGTCAACCTTCTCGCTGGCAGCAGCCTCGACATCAGTTGCCTTAGTGATGGTGCGCTCGGGGCGGCCGCCGAGGGCATTGCGGATAGACTTGACGGAAAGACCAGTCGTGGTGCGGTGGAGCTGCTCCGAGTTCTGTGACATGGTAGAGTACTTGCGCTCGAGTGCAGCAAACTCCTCCCTGGCGCGCGAGTACGAAACATGATGGTTCTCCATGTCCCCGACAAACGACGAGTTGTTGGAGCGGTTCAGCGTCTCCTGCTTGTCCTTTTCCTCGGGAGCATTGAGGTAGGCACCTGCATTGGTGTTCACAAAGGTGCTGTTCGAGGAGCTAGCATCGTCGGGACCTTCGACTGGGCGGAGAGCGCCACCCTGGTCGTTGTCACCAGCCTTGGCGCCGTTGTGCGACTCCATGGCGGCAGAAGAAACAAAAATAAAGAGCGGAAGGTGTCCGAAGACAAGAGGAAAGGAGGGGTGAAGAAGAAGAGGGAGAATGGGGGGATTTTTTTTTTGTTCTTTTGGTCGCTGAAAGATAAGAGAGAGCGAACGAGTCAAGCCCCACGATGGTCTGGTCGCAGCAGCTGTGGTTTTGCCGTTCACGTCAGGATATTCAAAGGGTCATGTTTGCGACGGGCAGTGACATCGTTAGACCACGAAGCTATCATAGCACGATAGTGGCCGACGGCCTCAGGATCCTAGGAAACCTGTGCCTAGAAAAACTATGATGTTGTCGGGACACGGAATGAGCTCGGCGTTTCCGGCAATGTCCATCGTATGATCGGGCTGCAGCCGCACCGAGTTTCCGCCCCATATGGTCCATACGTAGCCCACAGGCGGGTTGCCCCGGCTCACGACTGCAGTCCACAAAGGTTTGCGCAGCGCAATGGTAGTTTTTTTTTTCTTGGAGAAGTAAACAGGCCTGCACAGCAATTACCGGAGCAGCACTGGGATTTCCGTCACTGGGAATTCCGACCATCTCGAAGGCCCGGCTCCACCCGTTCATCAACGGTGACACCCCAACTTTGTCCCTGACCTCCCTAAACTTCAGTCCCTGCCCACATGCTCAACCAGCTGCTTGATACGCCGGATATCAGTGCGGTGCTGGGAAACCCTGGTGACAGGTGGGCGGCATAACAACAGATGAGGTGTGTGACAAACAACTCGTGTGTCAACAAGAAGACGGGGACCGAGGCGAGCCCGACGGTCAATTTCGAAGGCCGAGGTTATAGAGGGGCACCGGAGATGGTCAAAATTGTCCACGGCGCGGTGATCGCTGATGACACCGAGCTGGCGGGGTACATTTCAAAACTGCACAGGTGGGCTGTTTGCTAGCAACTCATCCGCAGGCGTCGAGCCTGGAACGTCAGGTCCAACCCCTTTGGGCAATAATGAACGCGAGGGAGATGGAGAGTGGGGAGAGTACGACTGTGACATCGAATGTCGCCATTGTCGTCCGCTGGGCCCGCCACCGATGAGTAAGCTGCAGTGTCGCCAAGCATACATGCAACTGCCGTCCGTTGGGTAGTGGCCTCGGTGGCCCCTGCGGGGGACACGACAGCGATCGAGGAGCCGGGCGCCGGACGGCGTTACGCCTACCCAGTCCGCTGCCTGCGCAGCCACGGCCCCACAGGGGAAGACGATGTGTACGTATGCACGGATCCGAGGCCGCTGGACGTAGCGCCGAGTGAGGTGAGCTGCCGACGGCGACGCCGGTGGGATGGTGGGGATGGCGACAGGGACAACGGACTTGCGGTAGGGTCCGCACAGGATGTGGCTTGGGAGTCGATGCCGTCACTTTGTTCTTCCATGCCGCACGGGGGACCCTTTGCCGTGAGCACCTGGGCACGGGCGCCGGATCTTTCGCGGAAAAATTTCCTCCTAGGTACCCGAATGACGTGTATTCTGCTGCGGTTTCCCGCTTATCACTCTGGGCGGTGGTGGAGGTCGTCTTGTGCTGAGAAATGTTAATCCAAAATATTTGGGCCATCGCGCGCGCGTCATTGCCTCTCCACCCATCGCCCATCTACCACCCGAACCACGAAATGTCCGCTTACGAGGAGGTCGAAGAGGACCTTGTGCTTGCCTCAGAGGACATTGCCGAGGTCCTGGAAGACGACGGCGAGGTTGGCGAGCCGATGGAGGACGAAGACGAAGGGCAGGGCGGAGCGGCCGCCTCTGCCGAACCGATGATTCAGGATATGGAGGGCGAGCCGCGCGAGCGGCCGGACAATGCCATTGCGGGAACATGTGGGTGCATGAGATTTGCGGGCGCAGCGCTGACGGCAGTCCTCCACTCGCCTGGGTCGTCAATGTTCGCGCTGGCACTGCATCCGACGTTCCCTAACCCGCCGCTGGCCGTCAGTGGCGGGCAAGATGACCTGGGCTACATCTTCTGTCCGCTCCCCCGCGGCGAGGGATTCACCCGCGAGCAATTCCCTGCCATCAAGCTTTCGGGACACACCGACTCGGTCGTGGCAGCGGCATTCTCGAGTGACGGCGAGATGGTGGCGACCGGCGGTATGGACGGGCGTGTGCGGGTGTGGCGCCGAGTCAAGGCTCGCCGCGGGCAGGAACCGCCGCCAAACGAGTCGCCCGAGGCGTGGAAGCTGTGGGAGTTCCTGACGAGCCTCGAGGCCGGAGGCGAGGTGCAGTGGCTTCAATGGCATCCAAAGGGCCCGGTCCTGGCGGCAGGCTGCGAGGACGCAAGTGTATGGATGTGGAATTGTGAGTGGAGGAGCTCGGGGGCTCGGCTGACCGACAGTGCCGTCTGGCCGAACAATGACCGTCTTGTCATCGCATACCATGTCGTGCTCCGCTGGCATCTTCCCCCCGCCAAATGGGCGACAACTCCTTACTGCCTCCCTAGACTCGACACTCGTCCTCTGGAACCCAGCGACCTCGTCACCAGAACTCAAGACATCTGTATTCGTCCCCGCCAACGCTCCTGCCCTTAACCCCGCTCTTCATGGCATCACGGCGTTGGCAGTGCACCCGTCAGGTGGCCTGGTTGCGGTGGGCAGCGCCTCGGGCCGTATCCGCCTCATCGCCCTGCCCCGTGGCGAAGTCGTCAATACGCTCGAGTCCCACCTCCGCGGCGAGTCGGTCGAGTCGCTGCACTTTGTCGATTTTTTGCACGGCGGAGACGGCGGCAAGGGCGTTGTGCTTGTGAGCGCAGGCACGGACGGGCGCTGCTTTGTGTTTGACGCGACGAGCGGGCGAATGCGCGCTGAGCTGCGCCATCGCGAACCAGTCACTGGCCTCGCACCGCACCCCGCCCCGTGCCAGCACCTCGTCACGACGGCGTGCGCCGACCGCACACTGCGGACGTGGGACGTGCGCACAGGTACACTGTTGGCCGAGCATGTCGGGCACGCGGGCATGGTGAACAACGTTGCAGTCGCACCGGCGCCGGTGGGCAGCGAAAGCCCACTCGGTCTCCCGCAAGCACAGCTCATTGTCTCTGCGGGCGACGAGGGTGCGAGCATTCTGTGGAGGGTGTAGAGATAGAGTCATACATTACACATTATTAAGTCTTTTGTACCTCTGGATCATTCTGACGTCCTTGCCCCGTTTCCGTCCAAGACGAACGCTCCATCCGTCCTCCTGTGTGCTTTGACCAACTGACCCCTCCCCACTAACCTCTTTGTGCATCTTTGGAAGAAACCGGGTTGGTCAAGCTGTGGATCCTGAAGAAATCCACAACCCCATTTGGACAGCCCTTGTTGGAATGTGGCTAGGTGATGTGACCTTCTCATTCTCGTGTTGAAGCCGGGATCACTCAGGCCAATGTACCTAGATCCAGTCCGCCAATCATGCTTGCATTACGCCAGGCCTACAGCAACGTATGTATACATGGTTTTGAACTATCTACAGGTGCTCTATTCGACGTCGCCGTCAGGGTCGGAGGCAGGCGCGCGGCGCTCAGTGCCCTCCTTGTCCTCCCGCTTTACCGACGTGTCGCTTTTGGCGACGCTCCGCGCGCGGGGACGGTACAGGCCGCCAGCAAACTCGCCGACACGGCGGGGCGCGCCCACCACGCCGCTGGCGGCGCCGACAACGCCCGAGCTCAGATTGCGCCCGACGCTGCCAAGGATGCCCGGGCGCGGAAGGCCGAAACCCATACCCGACGGCGTGCGGGGCGCGGGGGCGGGTTCGTCCCCGTCACTGTCCCCAGGGGCGAGAGCCGAGCCAAGAGTCGACGACGGCGCGGTCACTGGCGAGACCCCTTGCGCGGACGGCGGGCGCGAGGAACGCGGCGTGAGTGGCAGAGGCGCGACGGTGCGCAGCTGCAGGGTGGCAAACGGAGAACGCTTCTTCGGCGCCTTCTTCCCAGGAGTGGCAGCTGCCGCAGCGGTCGCTTCCTCCTCAGCCGCAACATCCATGCCCTCCATTTCGTGCAGGGTACGCTTGATGGTCGCGAGGTCGTTCTCAATATCGCCCACACGGGTCGTGAGGCGGGCATACAGCGTCTCATCTCCGGTGCGTGTTGCAATATAAGCCTTCGCGTCGCGAAGTACGGCGGGGGCCTGGACGACGCCGGAGGCTCCGACACCGAGCAACGCGGCAAACCCATGGAACTGACGGTCCTCGTCTGCCATGGCAATCTCGACGTCGACGCGGGCGTCCTCGATGACCTCATGCAGTGAGTCGAGCAGGGACGCCAGGTCCTCGTATGCCGTGCGTGCTGGCCACAGAGCCAGAGCGCGGAGGGCGCCTGCACGACGGGAGCCCACAGGGGCCAAGGATGATGAGGAACTCGTCTGCTCCGGGATAGAACCCCGGAGAGACTTGAGCGAAACCGACTGGTCATGGAGCGACTGTTGCAGCGGCTGGTACCGGGCGTCGAGGGGCTGGAAGAGAGATGCCAACTCGTCGAGCTCCGGTGGCGGAGCGGGTGAGGAAGGTATCTTGGACGCGTTGTCCTGCGCTGAACCGTCATCTACCTTGTCCGCATCGTCCTTCTTTTCATCCTCGTCGTTGCTGCTCGCCTTCCCGCCCTCGTTCTCGACGTCAAACATAACACCCCCTTCGCCGTCCGTCGCAGCAGGCACACCGTCCTCGGCCTCCTTGGCTAGCCACGCCACGCGCTGCTTCTCCAGCTCAATCCTGCGTTCCGTCTCGGCCTGGAGGTCGGTGACTAGATGTTGCACGAGCTCCTCTGCAAGGAATACACGCGCCAGGCTCTCGTCCTGAGGGCTGGGAACGGGCGAGGAAGGTGTGGATGACGTCGAGGCGGCCAGGGGCGATGCGCTCTTCCTGCGAAGAAAGCGGGCGCGGAATCCGCCACTGGCAGGCTTCGCTTCCGTGACCTTTTCGCTGGGGGCGAGGATCTCGACCGCTTCATCGACCAGAACTGCGTAGTCGGGCTCGTCACGAGCTCCGTCGGGGCGTTCGCGGGCACGACGCACGCGATCCAGCCAGCTCTCCGCACGCCGGCAACGCGCCTCATCCGCGGCGATGAGGCCCAGGCGGAGGGCGACTTCGCGCCGCCGTCCAGCCGACTCGCGGCCCAGCTGCTCCACCATCTCCTCAGCAGCGGCCCGCAGGCGACTGGAGCGCTCATTCTCAAGTCTGTGTCTCCTCCGCATTGCGGCCGCCTCGGCGCGCAACGAGCTCTGCGTAGCAGACGCGCGCGTACGCTGTTGCGAGAGGTGCTGGTGGATCGTCTCGTGCGCCTTTTGGGAGAACGTCATGTAACGCTCCACGACCTTGGCAGCAGACGCGTCGTCGCGCAGCACGCGGTCGCGCTCGCCCTGCGCTTCGACACGGACGCGCGTCTCAGAGTCCAGCTGCTCGCGCAGAGTGGCGATGGAGTGCTCGAGCTCCTCCTTCTGCGTCTGCAGCGCGTGCACCTCCTTGTCTCGGCTGGTCAATGCCGAGGTAAAGTCGCGGAAAAGGCGGTGCACACCGCGCTGGCCCATGAGCAGGTTGGAGATGGCGTCCGAGGAGGTCGTGATATCGGGATCCTTGGGGTCTGTCGTGGTGTCGTTATCCTTGCCAGCAAACACCACGAGCTCGTCGACGTCGTCTTCATCAGTGCTGTCTGTATCCGTCTTGACGTCCGGCAGCTTCTTCTCCGGCAGCTGCTTCTTCGCCTCCGATACGAGCAACGTAGACGCTCCGTTGGCCTTGGGTGGTGGCTGGGGGGCCGTATTGCTGTCAGTGGTGATGGCAAGCGCTGGCGGCGTCTGGAGAATGTCGTCTGTCATGGTGCGGCGAGGAACCGGCGGCGGCACAGCCGTAGGATCCAGCCGCTTGACAAGGGCCGCATACTCGGCCAGGGCAAGGTCGACGAGCTTCTTCTGCTCCTCGATACGCTTCCGCTCTCCGCGCTCCCACTCGACCTCCTCTTCGCGGTCCTCCTCCACCCGCCGCAGTTCGATGAGCATCACACGATCGCCATCGCGCTCCTTTTGCGTGCGCAGTAGCTCCTGCCGCGTCGCCGCGAGTTCGAGTGACACGCTCGACAACTGTTGCTCCGTAAAGTCGAGTTTGGCCGACAGCCGCCTGTGCGCGAGGGACAACTCGGCGAGTGCGTTGGAGGGGGGCGTGGCGACAGGAGGTTCGGGCACGTTTCTGGACATCAATCAGCGGCTGCGTGCTGGGGGTCGGGGGCGATTTGTATTTGTGTTATCGGCCACGACAACATGGCCGCCGATGTCGGGGACGGGGACCGAAGCCCATGCCGCAGGCATGCATGGCGCCATCTTTATCGACCTGCTAGGATGCGTGCGCGACGAGCGGCTGCTACAGGCGCGTGCAGACGCCATCTCTCGCGCGCGCAACAGGCACCGCAGCGGCCTGCGAGTCGGACGTGGCAACAACGACGTGTTCCCTCGCGGCCCCGAGCGAAGTCCGAAACGAGGAACAAGCGGTGTTTACACCCACCTCAGCGTGTCCACTTCCGCCTTGAGTGCCGCGTTCGTCGCGCGCAAGCCCGAGGCGTCCTCGCGGGCGAGGTCGAGCTCGAGGCGTACGCCCTGCACGTCAATGGCCGCCTGATGCGCCGCCGCGCGGTACTGCGCGATCTGTTGCCGGAGCGAGACGAGTTCGGCCGACAGAGGGTGGGTCGGCGGCAGCGCCGGCTGTTGGGGCGGGGGTGCCATTTGTGACTACGGGCTGCCGGGCCGGGGGAAGAGGGGAGAGAGTGGGTAGAGAGTCGTCTGCGTCGTGGGTTGTTGTCGTGGCCGCCAATGGTTTGGATCTATTCTTGGGGTGGAGTACAGTGTCAAGGGAGGGATCGGATGAAATTCCAGAGCCTCACAGCAATCACCGCAATGATCCCACCCACGCGTCCGAAGGCCCTCCCCCCACGGTCGTTGGTCCGTTGACTATTGCCATTCTCCTAACAGCGTCGGACAGTCAGGGCTCAAAAATGCATGATGCGTAATGTAACTGATAACGATGAATACGTAGTTAGATGATGAGAAAGCGAACAGAAAAACGGGTGTAATAGTCATTAAGGTTCGTGTTTACATGACCTCGAGGTAATCATTACACTCAGACCAGAGGCGTGGCGAAGGAATAGAAAGTACGGTCAGGACACAGCCTGTATGTCCATGGCGAGATGACAAGGATGATGGTGGGTATCAACGTGGCGACGACTGGATTATGTGAAGAGGGTGCTGAGCCGGCCAAATTTGCTCTTGTGCTGCTGTCCAGCCTTGCCAGTCGCCTTTTTGGCATGGCCCTGCGCCGCAGAAGAGCTAAAGCCAAGCGTGCGTTGGCGTTCCTCAATGAACGCCTGGAATTTAGCAAGCTTCTCTTCCTCGTGCTGCGGAGGGGATGAAACGGGTTGCGGATTCGGCGGCTGCGCGAATGAGCTGGGAGGGGAAAGGGTGGAGGCGGCAGAGTTCGCGTGCTGGAGCTTGGCGGTGTGGGTTCCGACGTGGCTGCCAATCTCCAGTGGCGGGGACAGGGAGGACTCTCCTCGTGAGAAGACGCTGTCACCGCCATACATCGACTCGACGTTCCGTCGGCGCTGCAGATTTGACTGGCTGGCGCGCGGCGCAAGGCGGCTACCGTCAAATGAGTTGCGCTTCGCCCGAGCACCCAGCGAGTTGAGCGACACGGCGCGGGTGAGCATGGCCAGAGGATCCCTCCGCTGGAGCGTCTCCATGGCCTGTTCCCGGTGAATATAGAGGTCGCCGTCCCTCGGCGAGGAGCTGGGGGTGCTAATAATCTCCAGACCAGAAATGGCTTGTTCCAAGACTCCAACGGGTGCGGTTCCCAAGTGGAAGCGGGAGTGGGCAGCTTGGTGCGACAGCTCCGTTGTGTGCTCATCCTCAAGAAGCGCTGGGAGGCTTTTCTTCGTCGGGGTACCGTTAAGCGAAGGTCGGCGTTCCAAGGTCGACGGGGTACCGGGTATGT
Source organism: Apiotrichum siamense (assembly GCA_023653615.1). Lineage (NCBI taxonomy): Eukaryota > Fungi > Basidiomycota > Tremellomycetes > Trichosporonales > Trichosporonaceae > Apiotrichum > Apiotrichum siamense. The sequence continues at coordinate 22,359 of JALJEG010000007.1, forward strand.
TATCCCGTGCGAGGAAGGCAGAGTCGCGCTGACTCCGGGTTGAGGACGCGGGAGTGCGAAGGTAGGATGACGTCGCCTCTGACAATGTCGGGCTCTGAGGGTAGTGGTGGTACGGCTCCGGGGTGTTGAGTGCGTACATGTCATGTTCAGGAAGTACGGGGGGTGGCACGACTGGCGGAGGACGCAACGGTGGCAGACGACGAGTACGGCTCGAGGCGCTCGACTGGCTGGATGCGCGCGAGACGGAGCGGGACGGGACGGTGAGGTGTGTTTGGCGTTTAGGAACTGGCGCAGTGATATCCAGAGCGTCCAGCAACTGTGTGCGAGGATCCTCAGCCTGTGACTGGTTCGTCGGTGCCTCAGTAGACTCGGCCTTGTCGACAGGGCCATGCCAGTTTCCACCACTGCCCAAGGCGGGGTTGGCTGACGACGGGGGGTTTGCTCCAGAGTTGTCGCCCGTAGTCCTCTGAGTTGGCGTTGCCTGGTTCGATACGCCACCGCCCCCCTCATTAGAGAGCGAAGCTCCTGGACGACGGTTCTGATATCGGCTACTGGAACTGTGCTTTGGGTTAACCATTGCGAGGGCACGAGCCGACAGGTTATGCTCGCCAGCCAGAGCCGCCACCTCGTACACCTGAATCGCATTGGAGGGCTCAAGACGGCAGTGCAGAGCGTGCACGACCAGCTTGGCGAGACGGTTGATGTTGTATCGCTTAGCCAGGAAGAGCAGCGCACACAGCACAGGCGCACGGGTCTGGAGCGGCGTGGCTAGGTTGAGAGTGTAGAAGTACTGCACGAGAGCAACGCACACGGGCAGTGGCTCGGGGAGGTGGAGGCAGTTGGGAGTGAAGCGGGCTGGGCTGAGGGACCCAAGGAGTGCGTCGTTAATGTCCAACGAGGGCATTTCCTGCACCATGTCACCGGCCTTGCCAACCAGAGCGGCCTGCTGTTCGGCAAACCACTGCCAGCGCTGCGTGAGCACCTTGCGCGAGCACTTTATCCTCCGCCCATCCTCGCACACAATGTCAAACGACGATCCAAGCTTTTCGTCCAGCATCGTAAGACCCATGTTTTGCGTCATCTCAGAGAGCAGGAGCTTCGGGGGCTGGTAGACGCCAAAGGCCTCGAGTTCGATAACCGCGAAATGATTGAGACTGACAGCACGTTTGCTGTAGTCGGTTGCGAGGTCGGACTGGGCGTTGCCAAAGATGAGCAGGCGCGCCGCATGGGGATCGACAACGACAATATTCCAACTGCCGCTCGCAAGCACCGGCGGCTCAATGTGCTTCCAGTTGTGTGTTGTGAGATCGAGCGTCCAGATGGAGAAAGCAGCCGATGTCGAGGCAAGATAGAGACCGCAGAGGACAAAGTGGTTGCCGATGATTCCACCAGTCGGGAAACGAAGACCTGGGGGCTGGGAGGATCCTCGGATCTTTGAGCAGAGGTCCTGCATTGTGAATCCCGGCGGAGACGAGTACTTTTCCGACGTTGTCTGAGCGCTGTCCTCCTCTTGCCCATCAAGAGGAGAGATGATTTCAAGTTCGCGGCGGACCCTGGCAAAGTCATAGTTTGAGTAGCACCACACGTTGCCGCCGCCGCCCTTCTCGTCGACAACATACGGCAGAGCCGGTGCGCCGTTCATGGTGTTCGAGTCGTCAGGAGGTGTAACGACGCGGTACGGGGACGCCGCGGTCACGCTACGGTAGGCGCCCTTTGAGTGCAGGCCGTGTGATACCGGTTGCTCTGTCTTTGACTCCCACACCTTGCGCTGCAGGTCAAAGACGTTCATTTCGTAGATCCACGAGTTGTCCATGCGCTGGCCGCCGCATACAATCAGCTTGCCGCGGGAAATTGCGCTCAAGTGAGCGTATCGTGGTGTTGGGAGAAGCTCTGGGTCTTGAACCAAAGGGCCTGCGTCAAGGGGTGAAGAGGGGCGGAGTGTTTCATCGTCGGGAAACGATATCGGGGCTTCCGGCGACGGCTGCGGCAGCCATCGTCGTGAGCGACAGTCAAACATCCACACGTCGTTGTGCACGTTGAGCTTCTCCGAGTGCGGGTCGTTGTCGGCCATTCCTCCAAAGCACACAAGCTTATCCTCCCAGACGTCCATCGAGTGAAAGTATCGTGCACCGGGGCCCTTTCCGGCGTCGACTCGAGACCACGATCGCGAGTTGATGTCAAATGCCCACATCTCGGCGGTCAGCCGGCGCTGCACAACCAGTTTTCCGCCAAAGAGGAAGACGGTCGGCGGGTGTGGTGCGGGCAGTGGTGAGAGGCTGAGCGATGGTCCCTGTATTGTGTGAGACGGTAGCAGCAGAGGAGCCAGGACGCACGGTAAGAGGAAGGGGCACTTCGCCCTTTGCGACCTCGTACCAGCTGGTGAGCTGGGCGCCGTCCATGGTGGATGTGTACGAGGTGAGAGGGCGTCGGCGGTGACAGAGGGTATGTGTGGTGCACCAGTCCAGCTGACGCGAGTCCTAGAAGGAGGGTGTGATGAAGGCTGGGTGCGGAATGACGGCTGGTGACTAGGGCGGTTGACTAGTGCGGATTAGAGAAAAAAAAAAAGAGTACGTGTCGGTACGCTGCTGCGGGTTAATGGACTGTTGGGGGCTGGGGATAGGATGCGATAGGAGTAAAAGGGAAGAGAGCGACAAAGGAGGGGTAAAAGACAGCGGGCGAGCCGGTGCCGGGGTGACAGACCGGCCGCGATAGATGGCAATGGGGGATCCTCCTCTGGGGCGGCACAAGGACGAGGACGCAGGGGCGGCGTACGATCTGCGTACTGTGGACGGTGTCGCCGGGGTATGTACGGACGAGAAAGCGGCGACAAGAAGAATGAGCGATGTTGACGCTTGGTGTGCCTCGCTTTTGGCTGTTGGCTCGAGCACTGGCACCACGCCACCATGGATGCATTGCAGGCCCGAGACGCAGGGTCATTTCGAAACCTCGGTGCAGCGGCACCACTTGTGTCCATGTGCCCACTGCAGGCGGTCGGCAGACGGCCAATCCTCCGGCCCAGCGGCAGCACGCATGCTGCAAGCGAGGCCTGTCGCCCAAGGAGGCCGAGAACGATGCATGTGCGTGCGCGCGCGCAAGCGCAGAGCGTCGCGACGCGCAGGGGGCGAAACGAGCCCCGGCGTCTTGGACGAGCATGCTCCCGGTTAAGGGCCCAAACTGGGCCATCCCAAACCTGCGCTCCAGGTACAGCGGTCGCAGCCGCCCCGTCCACGACCGGCAAGGACCAGAGGCGCGAGACGCGCTTACAAACAGCCGTGCTAGCGGTGCCGCCTCTTTCCAGCGCGATCTGTGCGTACCGAAGAAAAAAAAAAAAAAAATAGAGAAAAAGAATAAAAAGAAGACAATAGCAGACCAGAGACATGGCCCGCCGCTCGAGGCGGGCGCACGCCGACGTCTTCCTTCCCTCTTCGTCCAGCGCTCCACAGTCTGCCCCTCTGTCCCGGTAGCTTGTGAGAGATAAGACAGACTCACCTTGGTGAAAGAGATACGCCACTTTGGCTTGCCAGTGTGTCTTGGGATGAACGCCTTGTCGCGGGGAGGCGGGGGAGATAGTGCAGCGGATGGATAGGCGAGGCGATGGCTCCAGTGCTGCTTATCAAGATGAGACCGGTATCCACTGCGCTCCGCTGGAGGCACGATGCGCGTCGCGGAATGCCGTCGACGTCGACAGGAAGACGAGTTGGAGAGCGCACCCGAGGCGGACACGGAAGAGTGCCGGGTGTCAGAGGTCACGGCGCCAGCGAGAGCGCGCACAGGATGGCAAGACTGGTCGCAGCGTCACAGAGATAGAGGCCGAGCAATCTCGAAATGTCGGAATGTTGCAGCGCGTTGGACAATGGGACAAAAGGAACGAGAAAGATACGTCGGCGACCATGTTCTGCCTCCTTCTGACGGCATGTTTGGCGCAGCGGTGCGCGTCCATGCTCTCGGAGACTTCTGACCCTGGCGGTGCCGTGATGCCGGTCGCTGCCAGCTGACGCTGCGCACCGAGGCGAGCGCTGCCCCCCGCCGCCGTCTCCGCCGCCGCCGCTGCGCGCAGAAACCCACGGCAGCCTCAACCCAGGCCCGTCTGGTTCGCCTACGTACGTTGCCCTGCGGGAGGCCCAGCAGGCGCAGCCGGTCCCCCATACCGGTCGCCGAGGAAGGGGGGCGCCAGTGGCGTCTTGTTTCGCCCCGCTGCGGCCCCGTCCGCGTGCTTCGGTCAGGATGATCAGGTCCGGCCCGATGAGCTTAAACTGCCTCAGCATGCCAGGGCTGCCTGGCCGTCCGCGCGGTGCGCGCGCGTCCGCCGACCAGCCGGCAGACGGTCGCCGTCGGCGTGCAAGGATCCCGGGTCACTTGTGCGTCAGCAGCACGCATGCAGGCGACGGACGGGCAAGCGCACCCTGTGACCTGCCGCCGCCCCCGCTCCCGTGTCTGAGAGCCGAGGAGCGGACAATGCGACGGCTCTCTCTCTCGGAGCCGCACGCGTCCACGGCAAGGTGGCGTCCTGTAGTGCATTTCAGACCGTTGAGCATTGGCCACCTCGATAGCTCAATAGCGCATCAACTGCCGCTGTTGCTGTGCAGCATGCCGCAGCGCTCTCCCCGCTATTCAAAGGCCGAGCTGTCCACTGCCGGCGGAAAAAGCCGTGGGCTGGCATCGAGCCGTGGTTGATTCAATCTCCGTCGCGTCGACCGATGGCACACATGGCAGCACAAAGTGCAGTCATCCGGGCCACTACATTCAAGGCCTGCCTCGCGTTGCAATCTTCATTGCAATCTCCAAGTCACCAGCCCTGGTTGCATAATACGGGGGTGGCACACGACCACCGCGCAGTCGGCACTCCCGTCTCTACCCCGACTGCCTCCCCCTTCCCCCCCCCCCTCTCGCCCAAACCGGAAACCGACATGTCGCTTCGGCTCCCATCCGAGCCCAGCCCATATGCCGCACCCGCCCAACTCGCAGACGGCGCCGTCCACCCACCGAAAGCTTAAAAGGGGGGGCAGAGGACGGAGGCAGGAATTTGGCCATTGAACCAGATGAACGACTGCGCCGCCGCGGCAAAGACAAGCTCCGGCATCGGCGCGGGGGCGTTCCCTTCCGCGCCTCGGTGTGACGGACTGGATCTTCGCTGCACCTCCTACTTTGGGTACATGGGTTATCCTGGGACACTTTCGGGCTAACCAGACTGGAACAATCCTCGCTTGCAAGCCGCACAGGATGCTGCCGAGGTCAAATGGAACCATAGGCGGGGTCATTGTTCTCCAAGTGTGTTCCTCCGCGTAATGTGCTGCTTTTGAGTTTGAGCGTGCCAATCACCACCACCGCGACCTATCCCTTCTGGGAGCCACCCATCGGTATCATCCTTGCCGATCAGTAGATTGTGGCACTTGGGTAGTGAGCTGGCCCGTCCATGTCGCCATCAAAACTGTACGTCATGTGCAAGGTGCATACCCACCACTAAAAACCTGAGAACAGACCTTCACCCTACACGATAATGCCAAATGCGGTGTCGTCAATTGAGGGAACCAGAAATTGCGCAGTCGTAATACTGAGATGGATGTGGCCTTCATGCTCGTCTAGTGCCAGCAATCTAAACCACCCGCTTGTAGAACCTAGTTTCAGGTCAATTTACACTCTTTTGGCGGCGGCGTCGGTAAGGACACTCACAGGAGATAACCAGGGCGCGACTTGACGTCCTGGGGGGCAGCAACAGTGTACTTGCTGTCGTCCAAGAAGATCCATTGGTCCCCGGACCGGACATAAGCCGTGTCTGGGTGCAGGGTCAGCAAGCGAGAGAAGCCACTCACGGCAGTCAAACTCACAGTGGCCAGACGAAAGTGTGCCCATATGGTTACTAACGCCGTATAAGTCATACCTGAAAGGCCCGATCTGCGTCCGTGGATCGTCCATGTCCTCCATGCCGGTGGGCTGGCGCGGTGGTACATAGCGGGTGAGGTCTAGGCCCTCCAAAGGGAAGTTGACAGACGTCTCCGACTTGTTCCAGAACCTGCCGCCATTCACAGGCAGGAAGCGCTTGAGCTGGATGAGAAGCACAGGTGGCAACCTCACAAGCGTCAGAGTCTTGGAGGCGCGGCGATTAACTTTGCACCGCGGGCAGAACCTTGACAAGTCAGCGTGACCATCACCCGCGAGGCGGTGGCGTAATACATACCACTTCTCGTCACCGTCCAGAATCTCGGGTCGCACCCAGCGATCAAACAGCTCCGTAAGGCGCACAGGGCTGTGACTTGCCGGGAGATCGAGGGTGAGCCACTGGAACGAATCGTACACAGTCGAGGTCTGCAATGTTAGGATTTCCCCATCGTAGCAACAGTCGTGGGTCTCACCTTGTGGCAGGTCAAGCACTCCATGCGGTTCATGTATTGGCCCTGGAAGAGGTCGACGATGAAGCTGTCGTTTCTCATCTTGTAGATGCTCCACTCCTTGTCCGATGCAATCTGCGGCGGGAGGGTCTCGAGCGCGGCTTCTCGTTCCGGGGTCATCTCGATCGCCTTGGGCCGAACCTTGATGCGGTTCAGGTCCTCGTGTAGACCGTCCATTACAAACGACAGGAACTCTTGCGAGTCATGTTGTTCGGTGCCAGCAAAGTCCGACTTGAACTTGATAATAGATTTCTGCTGTCAGCCATCTGCCATGCAGAGGTTATGCTCACCCTAAACGTGATCGGGGAGAGGAAGGTGTAATTTTCTCCCCAGAGAGCGCCCAATAATTCGGCGAACGCATGCGCGAGATCACCGCGCGTACCGAGGTTGTTGTATACGTTGATATCGCGCTTGTACCGGCCGTCAAGGAAGTATCGAGCAAAAGGGAAGGTGGCGGAGAGACACTGGATGGTAGAGTTCATGTAGCAAGTGCTGCCGTTAGCTCAAGTCCGCTTTTCAAGACTCACTTTCCCAGGTTCTTCAGACCGGTGATACCGAGCTTGGAGTTGGCCCAGAATCGCACGCCGCTGCTCGACGTCAGCTGGTCCGTCGCGCGCAGACTGGTGGTGCGGGCCGAGGGAACCGGGCGTGGATCGATGCGCTCGAGACTGTGGGACGCAGCTGCAGGTGGCGGCTGAGGAACCTGTGTGAGCGCGTGCGCCTGCGGATAGTCGATCGACGGGCGGTGCGGCCCGTTGTACGCTCCTGAGTAATGCTGGTTGTCGTACGAGCTCTGTCGGCGAGTTCCTGCCCCAGGGTGGATCGATGCGCGAGGAGGTGGGGCAATGGATGGTTGCGCTGTGGTGTATGACAGCGAGGCGCTGTGGCCATGACCGGGGCGATCTGCGAGCGTTGGCGGAGAGGTGGCGGTACTCCGTGGTAGGGGAGGCGTGGAATAATAGTTACCAGGCGAGTATGTGTTGGGGCCCGAGTACGATGAAGAATGGTGATGGTGATTCAACGACGGCAGAGAGCTGATGGAGCCTGACATGGACTGCGGCGTGCCTCTCATGAACTGGCGAGGTGTAAGTAGAACTCGCGGCTCGCGGCTTATGGCTCACGCTTTCGCTAATGTCACGGGCGTACCGTGACGGCCTGGAGACGTGGGTTGGCCTGGTGGGCCGTGGTTCCGAGCCAGGGTCAGCAGGCGATGACCCACGGTGCGTCGCATTCGCAGTCGATGGCGCCGAGCTGTGGCCATTTGTCATGGTCTGATGTTGCACCTTGTGTTGCTGTTGCTGTTGCTGTGGCTGTTGCTGTTGCTGTGGCTGTTGCTGTTGCTGTTGTTGTGGCCGCTGCTGTTGCTGTTGCATATGGCGCTGTTGTTGCTGCAGGCCGTGCAACTGGCGTTGCCTGACAAAGGCCATCCAACCTTCGAACCCTCCAATTAAGAGAGCGGGGAAGCGAGGCAGCATCTTGACAAACTCGTTCTCGCCGATGATGCTGAATAACCTCCCAGCAGGCGTTGGCGGTTCACCCTTCTTCGGCAGTCGCGTTGAGCGCGTGTCATAAATGACACAGAGGTCGTAGCGCCACCTGTTCTCAAACGCCACACGTTGGGCCTCAGTCGACAGCGACATTGCACTCTCGAGTCCGACGGAATCAAGGCTGCACGTATGAGATCATGCACAAATAAACCTAAACTCACCCATCGCGCATGAGGATCGTTGGGTCGATCCACACGACATTGATTTTGCAACCCCGATCGACATAGTGAGACCCGACAAAGCTACGCTGAAACTCCTCTTCTGGGCGGACATCGAGGAGCAAAATGTCGACAGACAAGTTGAGAAAGTATGATCGGAGCGTTTCCGGTGTTATACTATTCGAAAACGGAAAGTCGGGTTTCTTGCCCTTCACCGGAACCCCGCCTGATGGTGCCTGTGTTGCCGCTGGTGATGGGACCGGGAATGTCAGTTGGTGTTTCTGGTTTGCATCGAGTGATCCTTCCACGTCCGGTGACGGCAGCTGTGTGGGCTTGTGGGCGGGGTGCGAAGGCTCCGGAGACTCGTACGCTGGGGCGTACAAGTGAGGAGGTGGAGCTTCACGCGGGGAGTGCTCGGGCGTCGGTTTGAACTCGTCCGACTCGGACGCTTTGGGCGACGAAATGGACGGCCGGACCATTGACAAGCTTGAATAAGGGTCCTGAACCGCCGGTGTGCTCGCAGGGCGTTTGAGGTCGATGAGGAGGTCAGGGCTTGGAGGTGACGGAGCCGCGTCGATCGTGTCCATGGGCGACGGTGGCGGAGGAAGATCAGAGTTGTCTCTTGTCAACGAAGACGCTGATGGATGTCGCTGCGATGGAAGGTCCGCAGGAACGGACGGGAGGTCAGGAAATGATGGGAAGCCGACATCTGCGAGGCCCTCCTCGTGCCCGCTACCGTTGGCCAGGCCCTGCTTTGGTGGATCATGAAGTGGTTCGCGTTTCCCGTTCCGACTCTCAGTGGGCAGTGCTGGGACCACAAAGCTATCCGTGTCGAACTGTTTTCCCAACGCGTCCAGAGACGGGAACGCCTTTTCAAACTTATCCAGATCGTCATTTGAGGAGACAGAGGATGCAGCGGAGTCGCGCTTTGAGGAGTAAACAGGAAGCGTGGGGATGGTGGCGCGGGGCGAAGGCGAGAGGAGATTTGGCGATTTGACAGGACTGTGCTTCCCAGCCAAATGTGACTCCAGGCTGCCGCTGCCACCTATTCCGCTGCTACCACTGAGGTTGCTCAGCTGGCTGGAAGGCGAGCGGGATATGCTGGCAGCTGACCCGGTGCGATGATGCGTGGCCGAACGCGGCCCTGAAGGGTGCTGAGCGGTCGGTGCTACGGACGCGGCACCGCTCTGGGGAAGGGCCGGTGTCGACGGCACAGAGGACGCCGGCAACGGAGGTGGTAGGGACGATGGCGATAAGGCAGCGGATGCAGCGGCCGTCGAGGCGGGCGGAAGCGCCGAAGGTGACGGAGCGCGAGCATGAACCGGATCAGAATGCGAAGTGCGTGCCATGGCATCTCGGCTGACCCAGGCCGTCGAGTTGCCAACGTCCATTCCACTTCCTCGCAAAGCCCGCAAGCGTTCTGCGATGGATCCGCCAGCCTCGCTGTCGACTGAGGGGGAAGACCTGCTTCGTCAGACAGGAACAGGCACCGCAACGACCCATGATGGCGAGGAACGTACTTGTGGGAGGGTGGCATGGTCGTCGGACGAGGACTGTGGGCCGATGTCCCGCTGCTGTTAGTTAACAAAATGAAGAATATAGACGCACGTAGCAGGTTCCGGAGGATACAGCTCAGCCTTGAGTTTGGACGCTTTGTCCCGCCGCACGTCATACAGCTGTGAGCGTCAGCTCATGCCCCGATGTGGTCCGGTCCCGCCCCTTGCCAACTGGGCCCAGCTCCGAGGACGCAGACGTACCGGCTTGAGCTTGTCGACCCGCGTGCGGAAGGCCTGGTCCTTTTTCGCCTCACCAAGTCGAGGGTTGAACCGCAAGTTGATGTACGCATTGCAAAATGATAGGCAGGCGGCCAACGTGTTGGCGCGGTTGCCGCCCGACTCGGCCTGCTGCACGCTCTTGTCGTACTGCTCAGCGAAGGTCAGCAGATCCTGCGGCTGTTTGCGCGCCGCTTCCTCTGGGCTCGTCGTGTCGGTGTACGCGAGCAGGTCCTTGAAGGACACGCCGTCGAGGGCAGGCGGCGGGGGCAGGTGCCGCACCATCTTCGAAGCGCAGGGAAGGACGTGTACGATGAAGGAGAAGTGGAGGTGGAGCGGGGCGCGGGGAGAGTGTATCCACTGGGTACAATAGGAAGACGCGGCGTGTGTGAGTGTAGGCGTCTAGCACAAGCGCATTACGGCTGGATGGGCAGAGGCGGGCAATCGCGGGTGGGTAAGTGGATGGCTCGGTCTGTCGGCGCCGTCCCCCGTTGCCGAGCCGTGCGAACGGTGCGTGCGTGGGCGGGGTGCAGGCAAGCAACCGAAGTAGCTTGCTCCTGTGCCGAGGAGAAGCGAGAAAGTAAGACGAGAGGGGATGTAGCGAGGCAGATGGAGAAGCAATGTTGTACAACACAGAGGACAGGCAAGCGCTTGAGTGGTTTCGGATGTTGTTCCACCCTCATCCTGCTCGGCTGTGAGGAATCCAACCGAGTTCCTAATCGCATTGAATGCAACCCATTTGAACGGATTTTCTCCCGCTAAATGACGCCCACCAGGCCAATTACAATTACGTCATCGCCAAGGATAGAGATTGAGGGTCCCGCAGCACTCGCAGCGTCCGGTGCAAATGGCGCACATGGCGCACAGGCCATTGTGAAAGTGGGCGGTGTCCAATGCAATGCAATACATCCAAGATCCAATGCAGGTAGGGGTAACAAAGATGTGTTAGATGGTGGCAATCCAGTCCCATATAGAAGACGAGAAGGGGGGACGTGAGAAACAAGTAGGACACGACACAGAGTACCAGGCAGAGACGGAGATGGCACTCGACCGCCGCCGAGGCAGGATCTTGCTATGAGCAGCCCAGGACAGACTGCACGCCTAGACCGTCCTGCGGGACACTGGCGCCGCGATGCCCTTGCCCGCCGCGCGAGCAAACCACGGGACAGCCGTGAGCCAGTCCTGCTCAAAAGCAGACACGTTGCGCGCATAGATTGCGGACGTAATGGCCAGCTCGTCATATACGATCGCAGGCACCTTGCGCCCGACGAGCACACTGCTCGGGTGGATCTTGACCTGCAGGCTGCCCGCGGCCTGGCGGTACGACCCGTCGGCCTGGATGACGGCCGTGTTCATGAACAGGCCCTGTAGCAGGGCCCGCCCGACCGCGGCATACTCTGAGCCGCACGACGCGCGTGCATCATGCCCGTGCCGTTGGGCCAGCTCGCGTAGCTGCGCACGAACCTTGGTCGCAGCCGTCAGCGTCTTGCCGTTGACGTGGTTATCGCGGCACCATTGCGCGAGGCCACCGCGCGAGTGCTGCTGCTGTTGTTGTTGTTTCGGCTTGGGTTTGCTGGCCGCAGACTCCTCGTCGTCGCCATCCTCGTCTGCGCGCTGCTCTTTGAGCGCAAGGTACGCACGTAGCACGTTCATGGCCGTGAGGTGGTCGCCGTCGCGGTGAATAAACTTTGCACGCGCGGCCGCTGCCGTTTCGCGCGCATCCTGCGCGCGGTCGAGGAATACTGGACCGGTGACGACCAGCGACAGAATGTCGATGATCTCAGCGGCGCAGCCAAACTCAAAGGACGCGACGAGGATGCGCGCATGCTCGGGGTCCAGTGGATACTTGAGCATCTCGCGGCCGAGGGGTGTAATCTCCGTCGGCGACGAGATAGCGCCGAGGCCAGCGAGTGAGCGGAATGCTGCAGCGACGCTGTCGCGTGACGGGGGGTCAATGTACGCGAACGTAAACGGGTCCTGGCGCATGGCGATGAGGGTGAGCACCGCGTTGGACAAGTTACACCGCTGGATCTCGGGCGTGTCAAATTCGGTCATGCCCTTGAAGGCTTTTTCAGTATAGAGGCGGAAACACTCGCCGGGCATCTGGTAGCGTCAGAATGAGAGAGACCAACTCGCACTCACCTCACGACCTGCTCGTCCTGTGCGCTGCCACGCGCTGGCTTGCGAGATCTGCATCTTGCGGAGGTGCTCGATGGCGCCCGACGCGCGGTAGATGTACTCCTTCTCCTTCTTGTATCCCGAGTCGACAACGAACGCGATGCCCGGGATGGTGAGCGACGTCTCGGCAATGTTGGTTGCGACGACGACGCGGCGCGTCTTTGGGGGGAGCGGCGCAAAGATCTTGGCTTGTGCTGTCGGCGGCAGTGACGCGTACAGCGGCAGCACCTGGATCTGGTCGGCGTCCGGCGGGAGGTCGTTAGCGCGACGCTTGAGGAGCGCACAAAGATTCTCGATCTCATCCGAGCCCGGCATGAACACGAGCACTTGTCCAGGCGGGGAAGGCTTGCGCGTGTGCACCATCATGGTCGCGTCGGCGGCTGCCTCGATAAAGTCGTCGACGGGGGTGGCAGTGTGAGACGTCGCGACATCAAACATGCGACCGGGCACGTGCAGCGCGGGGCACCCCTCAAAGAAGGCCGTAAACTTGCCCGGGTCCAGCGTCGCCGACATGATGACAATCTTTAGCTCCCGCCCCTCGCCGCGGGCCGCGCGCGCCTTGCGGATCTGCTGGATCCTCTTCATGCTCCCAAGGAGGAAGTCGGTGTTGAGAGTGCGTTCGTGGGCCTCGTCGATAACGACCACATCGTATCGCGTAAGCAGATTCAGGCCCTCAGGCCCGTCAGCCTGCGGAGCCTGTACCTCAGCCCCGTCTGGCTGCGACAACCCCCCGTTCGACAGGGGCTTGGCCGTAGCCTCCGCGGTGCCATTGACTTCACCAGCATTCGCCAGCTCGCTGCCATAAGCCGCTGCATTCCCACATTCAGCACTCACCGCATAAGCACACCCTCGGTCATGAACCGCAGCCGCGTCTCGCGCGAGCACGCATCCTCGAAACGAACGGCATAGCCCACCTCGGCGCCAACCGCGACGCCCATCTCGGCCGCAACGCGCGTCGCGAGCGAGATACACGGCAAGCGGCGCGGCTGCGTGATGGCTACACTCGGCCCGCGCGGGCCGTATTTCTCAGCCGCCACCGCGTGCCGCCGCAGAAGTTGGCCGAGCTGGGTCGACTTGCCGCAGCCGGTCTCGCCGATGATCTGGAGCGTTAGAGCTTGTTCTCCCCCCACAGAGCAGCCATCACTCACTACGACGGTGCTGTGCGCCATAATCTCATCGAGGATGTTTCTCCGGCCTTGGAAGCATCAGCGCCCGCCCATTCGACCCGCTACCCACCCTGGTAGAACGGCAGCTCGTAGCGCGTCTGCAGCAGCTCAGCGGCAATCTTGGCGCGCCGCTCCGCTGCCGCCTGTTCGTCCTCGCCATCGGGGGACCGTTTTCCCTGCGCCTTGCCCTTTTTCCCCTTGCGGTTCTTCTTCTTTGGCGCTCCGTCGCCGCCCTCGACGGCAGCAGCTTTCCGCTTGCTGCCCTTGCCCTTCTTGCCGACGGCGAGAGGTACTTGGTCCCCGTCAGATCCCGAGCCCGAGACGTGGTCCTCCTCATCCGAGAAGAAGTTGGCGATGCGGCTCGGACCTGCGCCGGCGCGCGGCGGTGCTGGCGGCATTGCGTGTTTGGTGGTAGACAAGAGGCAAAGCGAATGTAACAACATGTTATCACCAGCGGCTCAACGTCGAAAACATTGGAGGGGAAATATTTGCTCCCGCCCTCCACCAGAGATTTTCGACATCCCATCTGGAAGTGCAAGCTGGGTGAGGAAGCAGCAACAGAGATCCGTTCAAGGTGACAGCGACAGCACGTCACGTCGGCAGGACCGCTAGGTGGATAGGAGAGATGCAATGCATGTATCGGGTCTACGACTTGTTGACTGTCTGGAGCTTGGCAAGGAGGTTTTCAATGCTGATGGACGTCATCTTCAGGCGGTTGGCGGCAGCCGCACCGTCGCCGCGACCGCGCGCGTTACGGCGCGAGCCAAGGATGCCGAGGTCGCTTTCGACAGTTGTGGCCGCCGGGCGCGATGGCTCGCGCGCAACCCACTCGGATGTGCCGAGGTTGGCCCGTTGCTCGGGCGCTGGGACCGGCGCGACGTCAATGTTGAAGCGGAACGACTTGAGGGGTGCGGGGCGGACAGCGGCAGAGACGGGCGGAGCGCGCGTGCGGATACCGGCAGGCATGTAGCGTTGGCCACCCTCAGTCTTGGAAAAGAGGCCAAGGACGCGCGGGGGCTCGCGGATGGTCGCGTTCTTGATGCCGAAGTAGTTGATACCCGCCTCGGGACGCTCGCGCTTGTAGTCAAACTGCGACAGCGACGATTTGTCGGCGATGCGGCTCATTCCTGACGGCGCCGTAGCGGTGAGGCCGCCGAGACCGACAACCCAGTTCGAGTTGGTGCCCTCGCGGAAGGTCCCGCCGTACGAGCGGGGCGCGCGGTCGAGGACGCGTCCCTTATGGGCGAGCGCCGGGTCGGCGGCGGCAGCGGCCGCGCCCGACGTCATTGCCGAGTACGCGAGACCGTGTAGGCGGTGCGGGCGGCTCTTGAGGCGCGTCGACTCGGGGCTGGTAAACTCGTTTGTCGTCAGCTCGACCTGGAAGTCGGCAGAGTCCGTGTCGCGAGTAGCGCCCCGGACGGCAGCGTGCGTGAGCGTCGCCTCCTCGGGGGGCGACAAGTGGGCGCGCCCGTCCTCTGCGTGAAGCTTGTCGCGCAGCTGTCCGCGGTTCTTGCGAATGTACTGCAGGTAGCGCGCAAACTGGGCCTCGGTCATCGACTCGACGTCGGGAAGCAGCTCGCCGACCGTCTGCGGCTCGGGCACGTCCTCGGCAAAGCCCAGGTCGTTCCGCATTGACGCGCGAACCGGTCGCTTTGCCTTGGCATCCCACGGAACCGAGCCGTCGCCCCACATGCTCATGAACCGCGCCTCGTTCTCGCCCGAGGACCACATGGCGCCGATGCCCATTGCCGAGTCGAGCTCCGAGATCTTAATGTAGCGCGAGCCCTTGGCGCGGTTGACCGGCGACTTGAGGCCCCAGTCGCCAATGGCCGCCGACTGCGGTGTCGCAGAGTACACGCGCGTGATGAGCGAGTCGTGCGCCGCGAACGCCGACCGCTTGAAGAGCTGGGGGAAGGTCGCGGCCATGACGGAGGAAAGGTAGAAGCGACGCTAAGCCGGAGGATGTGGAAAGAAGGTAACAAAAGAAAAGTTGGCCGACACGCTCTGGCTGTTGCCGTGTGCCGCTTCGGAAGCCTGTGCCGAGGGGGGGGGGGGTTGTTTAGGTGTGTTTTAGCTACTTTTGATGGCGAGGACGGAAACGGAGACGACCAAGTCGGGTGGATGGATGGCTTTCGGAGGAGGATCAGCGGGACTTTTCGATACGGACCAGGAAGGCGGCCGCAGGAGATGTTTGGGATAAATGCCAGAAAAATAATCTGAAAATATATTCCATTCGCACCGGTTGGGTGCAGGGGTGGTGGTATAAAATCTCGCCCCGACCTCACGTCTTGTTCTTTTTCCATAAACCTATCGCGACTCAAATTCCTCTTCGGCGTTGAGCTCCCTCTGGGTGATGCTGACACCGTCGGTAGAGGCCAGACAAGACGCGTGGAGCAATGTTGGTCGCTCCGGCGGCCACCAGCTACTCGATTAAAACAACTGGGATGAGGTGTTACAGCCCATGACTCCGAGTCACCTATGAGAAGCTACATTTATCTTCTACTCTATATGTTATTCCATACTGTCTCCCTCTTTTGTGTGGGCATCTTTGTAATGCCGTGGCTGAACCTGTGCCTCATGTTGCAACTATCAGAACTCTCGGATTAATCGAAACGACATGAATAGACTGGTCGACCGCCTCTTCCCCCTTCCTTCGTCCCAGTCGGTCAAGTATTAGATGCAAAACCCTATATAACATATCCTACAGATCTAACAAGCCCCAAAACAAAATCCATGTCCGACTCAAGCAGTAGGCTCGTAACCCTTGGGGTTCTTGGTCTGGAAGTTCCAGAGGTCGCGGCACATTTCCGGGAGATCGCGGGTCGCGAGGAAGCCCAGCTCCTTCTCGGCCAGTGCCGGGTCGGCAGTGAGATCCGGAACGTCACCAATTCTGGTTCTGTCAGCACGGCCGTCCCTAGGCGTGTATTCTAGGAGTGGGGTTTACCGCAACTGCCGCAACTTACCGCCTGCCAACAATCTCGTACTGGTAGTCAAACCCAGTGGCCTTGCGCATGGCCTCGATCATGGTGAGCACCGACTGGCCGCGGCCGCGTCCGAGGTTGAAGGCGCGGTACTGGCCCTCTGTGACGGGGTCGCAGTTTGCAAAGATCGCGTCAGCCTCGATGGCGTCGAGCGCCAGCACGTGTCCGCCGGCCAGGTCCATGATGTGGAGGTAGTCACGGACACAGGTCCCGTCGGGGCTGCCGGGGTAGTCGTTGCCAAAGACCTTGAGCTCCGACTTTTCGCGGCCAATCGCCATCTGCGCAAGGAGAGGGAGGAGGTTTCCGGGCTTGCCGCGGGGCTCCTCGCCTAGCTTGCCCGAGGGGTGGGCACCGGCGGGGCTTCTGTCAGCGGGTCGCGCATCGGAAGGGGACCTACTTGAAGTAGCGGACCGAGACGGCCTTGAGCGGCTTGCTGCGCTCCTGGGTTCCCGAGCGGCAGACATCCATGAGGATCTCCTCGACCATGGCCTTGGTACGGCCGTACGCCGACTCGGGCTGGAGGGGCGAGGTCTCGGGGATAGGGATGGTGGCCGGGGTGCCGTAGACGGTAGCAGACGAGGAGAAGACAAAGTTGTCACAGTTGTGCTGGTTCATCGCCTATGACAGAGCGTGAGCTTCTGGCCTGATCGCACGACGCAGCATCTGTCCACTTACCTCGAGGAGAGAGACAGTGCCAGCAACGTTGACACGGTAGTACGAGAGAGGAACCTCACCCGACTCGCCGACAGCCTTGAGGGCGGCCAGGTGGACGACGCCCCAGATGCCGCCCTTGTCGGCGTACTGTGCGAACACGGCCTCAATGTCGCTGGCGTTACGGAGGTCGACATCGTGGAACTCGACCTGAGGCGCGTTGGGACTGATTCGTGTCAGCAGCTGCTTTGCGATGTGCTCTGGGGACTGCCATACCAGCCCAAGTCAGGACACGCACCCCATCTCATCGCGCGCAATCTCGTCGCAGCGCTTCACTGCCTCGGGGTATGCGTTGTGGCAGTTGTCGATGACGACTGGGAGGTAGCGGCCCGAAAGCAGGAGGCAGAGGACGACATGGGAGCCAATGTATCCTAGGCCGCCGGTGACGAGGACGCGCTGTGGGTGGTAAGCTTCCGCGTGTTTGTTATCTGTTGATAACTGTGAAAACGTACCTTGGGCTGAGATGTGATAGACATGGCTGGTGGATAGTGGATGGAAGATAGCAAGTCCGAGATGAAGGTGATCGCTCTTCCGTATCAGTCGACGCTCTTGTCTTCTCGTAAGCGTCTATAGATTAGACAACAGAGATGGGATGTGGATGTGGATGGATATTTTTCAACGCTCATCATCTTGAAAAAAAAAAAGGTGATCCGACCTGACTGCGCACCGTTAGCGGGGGATAGGCCGCGCTCTGTGGCAGGGCCGCACATGGACCAGCCACGGGCGGCTAGCCAGTCAGTGGTCTGCACTCGGTCCCGCTTGCAGGCGAAACGCCACCTGGGAATCGCAGTCTTCTGTCTGGTCCGCAGGCATGCATTCGGAGGGGGAGGGTTTGGATGCTGAGACGAGGCCAGGGGAAGGACAAGAAGAGGGGGGGAGGTGGAGAGAGGCACAGGTCATCATCTTGCCGATCTGCCAAGTCGTACAACAGCAGTGCCTGCGCTTATTGTTCCGGCTCTCGCGATAGCACTGGCTGATAGGGGCAAGACCTGTCGTCCACTGCGCTGGATCCCGCAACTTTTTTTTTTTTTCGCGCTCCGTCTTCAGGCCTTGTCTTGGGGGTGAGACCTATGCGGCCACAGGGAACATCCCGACATCCTCGATATTTACGTAATCAGTTCCCCTTGATTCTTGCCTACAAATGCCGTCACCGCGATTGGAGGTTGAGACGGTGTGCGCCTACCTTTGGCCACACGCCTTATAGCATGCCTATCTTCATCACCTCCCAGATTTTGCTTCCGCGGTGAATTCAGCGATGATCATTTTCGTTTTTGTTGCTGTTCATCGTGTGCGGTGTGGATGGAGAAGAAAAGAAATCTGTGGTCCACCGTCACGAACCTCCATCTCTCATTGCTCTTGCAGCAGCAGACAACCATCGCCAAAAGGACTATTAGCTCCACCATCGCAGTCGACATCTGACCAGAACGACTCACGCGATCAGAATCGACCCAACCCCGAGACCCTACGTCCTCGTCTCCGCCCATTAGAAACCTAGACATCACCGAGCCGCCGCTCCCCTTCCCCGTCGCCCAGCCCCCATCATGTCTGACAAGCTCACCCGTATTGCCATCGTCTCGGACGACAAGGTCAGTGCAACGCTCTCGGTCTCCGCGCCAAAACTGTCTCTAACGCTGCGCAGTGCAAGCCTAAGAAATGGTAGGACATTTGCGGCGACTCGCACGCGCGCGCTAACCCCCAGTCGCCAGGAGTGCAAGCGCTCGTGCCCTGTCGTGAAGATGGGCAAGCTCTGTATCGAGGTCACTCCTTCGGACAAGAAGGCGTTCATCTCCGAGGAGCTCTGCATTGGTTGCGGTATCTGTGTCAAGAAGTGCCCCTTCGAGGCCATTACCATTCTCAACCTTCCCACCAACCTCGAGACCCACGTCACGCATCGCTACGCCGCCAACGCGTTCAAGCTCCACCGTCTTCCCACCCCGCGCCCCGGTCAGGTTCTCGGTCTCGTAGGCACCAACGGTATCGGAAAGTCGACCGCGCTCAAGGTCCTCTCGGGCAAGCTCAAGCCCAACCTGGGCAAGTTTGAGAACCCTCCCGAGTGGACAGACATTATCCGCTACTTCCGTGGCTCTGATCTCCAAAACTTCTTCACAAAGGTGCTTGAGGACGACATTAAGGCCGTCACCAAGCCCCAGTACGTCGACCAGATCCCCCGTTCGATCAAGATCCCCAACATGACCGTCGGCAAGATGTTTGACCGCCAGACCGAGCTCGACAACCGTGCCCAGCTCGAGGAGGACCTCGAGCTCTCAAAGCTCCAAGACCGAGAGGTCTCTCAGCTGTCTGGTGGTGAGCTCCAGCGTTTCGCCATTGCCATTGCCTCGGTCCGCAAGGCCGACATTTACATGTTCGACGAGCCTTCGTCGTATCTCGACATTCGTCAGCGTCTCGCCGCTGCGCGTGTGATCCGTGGTCTCGTCCACAACACCAACTACGTTATCGTCGTCGAGCACGACCTGTCGACCCTCGACTACCTCTCCGACTTTATCTGTGTCTTCTACGGTGTGCCCGGTATGTACGGTGTCGTCACCATGCCGTACTCGGTCCGTGAGGGTATCAACATCTTCCTCGACGGTATGATCCCGACCGAGAACCTTCGTTTCCGCCAGGAGTCTCTCACCTTCAAAATTGCCGACACTGCTGAGGAGCACCTCGTCGCCAAGACCCAGTCCTACAAGTACCCCGCCATGACCAAGACTCTTGGAGACTTCAAGCTCCACGTCGAGGCCGGCGACTACTCGGACTCTGAGATCATTGTTCTTCTCGGCGAGAACGGTATGGGCAAGACAACCCTTGTCCAGCTTCTCGGCGGAAAGCTCAAGCCGGACAACGAGGCCGACACTCTCTCGCTCCGTGTGTCTATGAAGCCCCAGACCAGTGAGTAGTACTGCTTCGCCCGTTGGTCACAAGATTAACACCCTCGCAGTCTCCCCCAAGTTCCCTGGCACCGTCCGCATGCTCCTCCTCAAGCGTATCAAGGCCATGTTCATGCACCCCCAGTTCAACGCCGACGTCATCAAGCCTATGAACCTTGAGCCTCTCATGGACCAGGACGTCCAGACCCTCTCTGGTGGTGAGCTGCAGCGTGTCGCCATCACTCTCGTCCTCGGTGTTCCCGCGGACGTCCTCCTTATCGACGAGCCGTCCGCGTACCTCGACTCGGAGCAGCGTATCCTTGCCTCCAAGGTCATCAAGAAGTTTGTCATGTCGTTGAAGCGCACCGCCTTCATCGTCGAGCACGACTTTATCATGGCTACCTACCTTGCCGACCGCGTCATCCTGTTCGAGGGTACTCCGGCGATCGAGTCGTGGGCGCGCGTGCCCGAGGGTCTCCTCAGCGGTTTCAACCGCTTCTTGAAATCTCTCAACATTACGTTCCGTCGGTGAGTAGCGGCGACCGTTCTGCTTTATCGAAGCGCACAACTGACCTGCCAGCGACCCCACCAATTACCGTCCTCGTATCAACAAGCTCAACTCGGTCAAGGACCAGGAGCAGAAGCAGGAGGGCAACTTCTTCTTCGTCGGCGACGACTAAGCATGCGGCGACGCAATGTGGGTTGCGCACCACGTGTACATGCGCGCGCGTGCACACGCGTCTGCGCCGGCGTGAGGCGAGTAAGGGATAGACGATTATGAGCAGCAGCAGCAGCAGCTGGGCTGCGGAATCCTTTGACGCGTGGAGCTGCCGCCCTGGTATGCGGGCGTCTGGCTGGCGTCGTTAATGCGCGTGGTAGAGGGAGGCGAGCAGAGGGGTGCCAGGAGATGAGAGGGCGCCGCCACATAGAAGTAGGCATGTACCATTTCTGTTTTGTCTGCACATCCATTTCTATCGGCTCTTGTTTCTGTGTCCCCGCCTGGATGATGTCGCTGGCCTAGACAAGTCCCCCCCCCCCCCCCTTCCCCCCCCCTCAAGTGAAATGCATGATTGCGAATCCCCTGCTGGACTGTGGGAAGAACCGGGCCTCCGGTTGGAGACGCCGATCAGGGGGTATAGCCTGGCCTTGATGCGCGTTCAGCGCTGCTGCTGTTCGTCGACGTGTGTATCAGGTCCCTTGGCGCGTGTCTGGTGCGGTCTGTGTGGAGGAGAGCAGACAGGTTGTCCATGTATTGCGCTGGGGCGCCGGATCGGGGAAAGGAGAGGCAGGGAGGCCGACCTTGAGGCCAGGACGAGGAGGGCGCGCACGCCCCATGGATGCCACGCGTGTCCCATGGATGCCGCCCACACCGCATGGATGCCACGCCGCCGCCTGTGCTCTGCCAAGATGCAGAACGGCTTGCCACGGCCGTTCCGTTGCCCGCATGGGCTCACGGCCCCTTCGTCTTGTGCAGCCCCTCCCTCCCCTTGATGACGTGTGGAGAGTGCAGTCTGTTAGACATGGCACGATGCAATATGCCACAGCGCCACAGTCGCTCACGTTGGATGCAGGGGCGACTGTCTCGTTCCTCAGCTCCGTTGTGGTCGCCAACGGGCCTGCCCGGCCTGCCCAGCCGTGGCGTAATTCATTAGGGTAATTAGGACATTTGCAGTCGATGAGGAGGGGGAGAGAGGTAATCAGGGAAACTAGAGGTGCCAAATGCGATTAGAGTGTGACACGACGCCCAATGCTACGCCACGCTGGCCGTTGTGTTCATTCCGCTGGCCAAACGGCGCCACATTGCCCACCCGTCTCGGGTTTCCCGTACGAGTTCGGATAGTCCGGATCCGCGATTGCGTCGGCTGCGAGATAGGACGGCTGTGCGTTTGGCAACAAGCTCCAGCTCCCAGCCCCAGGGCACGTCACCACTGTGCCGCGCGCTTGGTGGATGCACTGCGGAGCGCGCGCAAGTGCGCGACGAGACCCACTTTGTGTGTGTGTGTGTGTGTGTGTGGCTTTTGTGCCCAAGCCTGCGGTGCGTGCACCTGATCAGGGCTGCGGCCATCCCGCAGCCTCAAGAGGGCCTGACTGTGCGGGACGGCCACGGACCGCGGCATACCCCTGGCCGCTGGGTCGCGCGCGTGTCGCCTGCTGCATGACCGTGTGCTGTGGGGCGCCGTGCGCGGGCGGCATTGCGCTCGGTAGACTCGGTAGACTCGGTAGACTCAAGAGACACACGCGGCGTGGGGTGGCGCGCAACGGGCCTGGGTCGCCGCTGACGCCCGCCGATGTGGACGGACAATCTATGTGTGGTGCTCTGATGTTTGTCGGAGCCGAGTGATCGGACCCTCGCATGCGTCCTAATTGTGTCCGCTGGGCTGAGGGGACTGCGCGATGCCGGCCGGCGCTGGCCGGCGCGGGGCTGGGCGCGTCTCGCTCGCTGCTGACGTCGAACCTCGTCAAGCGGCTCTGGCATTCTGCGGGGGAGGAACCCTGTACAGCCCTGGGTCCCTTGGCATCGAGCCGCGGAATGCGATGCTGGCGGGGCCGCGGCGCAGGTAAAGAAGGAAAATGCGATGGGGGCCGGAGGGGGTCCTTATCGTTGACTGGATGCGCTGCGCGGATCCGATCATCAGCGGCACCCAGGCCATGCATGCTCCACACGGCAGACGGCGTCGACACAACGACACGACGTGATGCGCAAGCAGCATGTGCAAGCGCTGCGAGCACTTGGCGGCGATATATATTGCGGACGAGTGGACTATGGACCTAGTCTTGGCTCCTGTCGTCCCTTTTCCCTTGATTGTGATTGGCCCTGAACGCTTCGGCATTTCCGGTCGGTCGCACCGTGTCTCCTCTCCGCCAGCACCACCGGCCCCGCATTGACCACCACAAACAGTCAGAGACACTTGAGAGACATCCCTCAGAGGCGGCCCCGTCCAGAGACATCCCTCTCGCCCCATGCTCCAGCACCCCCGATGAATACGCTCTTGCGGTCCAAACCATTCAGTCCTGTCCATTCCTGTCCGTCTCTTACTCTTCTACCCACTCCCTACTGTCCGTCACCACCGGTTCTTCCACAGCGACTGCTCGCCCCCCAGCCTACCCAGTCGCCCTTCGACGCGCACGGCCCCTGCCCGACCCACGCCGATCTTCTCTTTTTTCCCTTGGACGTGTGATCGCCACCAGCCGCGCGCCAGCCGCAAACTACTTGCCGACTGACTGAGGCTTCGTCATCTTGTCGGCACCCACCTGCCGCGCGTGAGACTATATCATTTCCCTCGCACGCGCGTCCACTTTCCACGATCAACTCGCCCCACACTCGTTTCTTTCCTCCCCCCACCCCATTCTCTGCAAATCCTAGAGCAGATCCCCACCTCCAATGTCTGTCCCACCCCCCGGTCCAGTGGCGGGCGCGGACGCAGTGCCAGGCCCGGCCGTCGTCGCTGCCGTTGATGCCGAAGTTCAGCACAAGGTCGAGAGCAAGGCTGTCGAGGAGAGTGCCGACCAGCAGCAGCAGCAGCAGCAGCAGCGGGCGCTTGACACGAAGCGCCCCAGCAGCGAGGCCACGCCGGCAATGACTCTGGCGCCATCGGGCTCGCAGCCGTCGGGAGACAACGAGAAGCGCAGCCTCGAGAGCGCTGCCCGCGACGACCAC
This sequence comes from Apiotrichum siamense, assembly GCA_023653615.1. Taxonomy (NCBI): domain Eukaryota; kingdom Fungi; phylum Basidiomycota; class Tremellomycetes; order Trichosporonales; family Trichosporonaceae; genus Apiotrichum; species Apiotrichum siamense. The sequence goes on from JALJEG010000007.1 coordinate 45,786, forward strand.
ATCCCCACGCCGCGGCAGCCGACGCCCACCCCGTCCAAGAAGAAGAAGAAGGGCCTCTTTGGGAAGAAAAAGAAAGACGACGAAGACGGCGGGAAGAAGGACACCAGCGACCTCGTCAAGCCCGTCCCCGTCTTCAGTCTGTACCGTTATGCCACCAAGAAGGAGATCACCCTCAACTTTATCGGTCTCTTCCTCGCCGCCGCCTCCGGTGCCGCCGCGCCCATGATGACCCTGATCTTCGGTCGTCTCACCAACCTATTCACAGGTGACTACGGCCGGGTGTACCATACATGTAGATACAACTAACCGTCATTTCAGATTTTACGAAGATTGTGTTCGTCAGCAGGGATCCATCGCTCTCCGTTCCCATCTTGGGTCAGCCGTTCACTGTGGAGGAAATCGCCCAGAAGCTCGACCAGGCAAAGGCCGAGGTCAAACACGAGGCCGGATTGGACGCCATCTACCTCATGGTGTAAGCCAGAACGAGGATGCCCTCGGTGGCGGAGCCAACGCTGACGTCGCAGAATCGGTCTAGCTATGGCACTCTGCACATACATCTATATGATCATCTGGAACTACACTGCCGAATGTCAGGGCCGCCGTATCCGTGAGCGATATCTGCGTGCCGTCATGCGCCAGGAGGTAAGTCGCCATAAGCAGTTTCCACTCTGACCCCAGATCGCATACTTTGACGACCTTGGTCCCGGAGAAATCGCCACTAGAATCCAAACCGACTGTCACCTCGTGCAGCAGGGCATTTCAGAGAAGGTTGCCATCGCAGTCAGCTTTATCGCGACGTTCATGTGAGTCGCTCTTAGTCTGTCTGGACACTCGACGTTGCTCACCTACTCCATAGCACTGGTTTCGTTCTCGCCTATGTCCGCCTGCCTAAGCTCGCTGGCGCAATGACCGCGATTCTCCCCGTCATCATGAGTCAGTCGCCTTGGAGCAGCCTTCTACCTGCAACCAGCTAACCGTCAGTCAGCGGGGCTATCATGGGTACCGCGATGACAAAGTACACGACCAAGTCACTTCAGTTCGTCTCCCGCGGCGGCAACATTGCGGAGGAGGTCATCTCGTCCATCCGCACCGTAAAGGCCTTTGGCACCAGCAATGTCCTTGGCAAAAACTATGACGCCAACATTCAACTTAGCCGCAACGCTGGTATTAAGGGCTCCGCTATCGAGGGCGGTGGTTTGTCCGTAATGTGTGAGTGACATGTCGCCTAGTCTTCCTGGCTGCTACTGACTGTCCTTCAGTCTTCGCCATCTACGCCGCCTACGCCCTGGCATTCTTCTACGGTGGTATCCTTGTCTATAACGGCGAGGCCAACGTCGGCCAGGTCATCAATGGTACGTAGTCGCCGGAGATCAACGTCTGACCGTTTAGCGTTTATGGCCGTGCTTATTGGATCGTTCTCCATGGCGATGGTCGCGCCCGAGGTTCAAACCGTCACTGTAGGTTGAGCGTTTTGCGTTCGTCGCTCACTTGTCAGAAAGCGGCGGCGGCTGCCGGCAAGGTCTTTGAGACTATTGACCGCGTTCCCCTCATCGACTCGTCCGATCCGGGAGGCGAGATGCCCACAGAGGTCATTGGCCGTATCGAGTTCGACAACGTTGTGTTCCACTACCCCTCCCGTCCGAATGTCCCAATTCTTAAAGGGTTGTCAACGGTATTCGAGGAGGGAAAGACCTGCGCTTTGGTCGGTGCTTCTGGTTCTGGCAAGTCGACTGTGGTCCAGCTCATTGAGCGTTTCTACGACCCCATCTCTGGCTCTGTCAAGCTTGACGGTCGTGACATCCGTACTCTGAACCTCAAGTGGTTCCGCCAGCAGGTTGCGTGGGTTCAGCAGGAGCCTGTTCTGTTTGCGACTTCGGTCCGCGGAAATGTCGAGCATGGTCTTGTCGGCTCCAAATGGGAGAATGCACCAGAGGATGAGCGCTTCGAACTCGTCAAGAAGGCTTGCATTGCTGCCAACGCCGATGGGTTCATCACCAAGCTTCCTGAGGGCTACGACACTATTGTCGGCGAACGTGGTATGCTCCTTTCAGGTGGCCAGAAGCAGCGTGTCGCTATCGCTCGCGCCATCGTCTCGGACCCCAAGATTCTTCTCCTCGACGAGGCTACTTCGGCCCTCGACGGTCTCTCGGAGCGGGTTGTTCAGGACGCCCTCGACAAGGCGTCGGTGGGTCGCACCACAATTGTCATTGCCCACCGTCTCGCCACCATCAAGGACGCTGACAAGATTCTGGTCATGGGCGGCGGTGAAATTCTGGAGCAGGGCACGCACAACTCGCTGCTGAAGGACGCTGACGGCGCGTACGCGCAGCTCGTCGCCAACCAGAAGCTCTCACAGACTGCCGCCGACAAGGCTGCCGAGGACGTTGAGGTTGAGAGTGATGACGAGGAGGACGTGGACGATGTTCCCGAGTCGCCCAAGTCCCCCAACAAAGAGAAGATCGGCTTCAACCTTCGTCGCTCGGTGACCGGTCGTTCGGTTGCTTCAGCGCTTCTCGAACAGCAGCGTGTGCGCCGCGAGGAGGAGCTCAAGAAGCAGTCCAAGGTTCCGTTTTCGCGCCTCTTCATCCGTCTGATCCGTCTAAATGGCGCTCACTGGAGATGGTACACTCTAGGCACTATGGCGGCTATCTGCTCGGGCATGGTCTACCCCGCGCTTGCCATTCTGTTCGGGAAGGCGTTGGGCGACTTTGCGCTACCCCCAGCCCAGCTCAAAGGGGCTTTGAGGGAAAAGGCCCAGTGGTACTTTATCGTCGCAATCCTGGCTGCCATCTTCATCTTGATCCAGATCCTGGGCTTCTCTCGCACCGGCTGGGAGCTTATTACGCGCCTGCGCAAGCTCGCATTCGGGGCTGTCATGCGCCACGACGTCGAGTGGTTCGATGAAGAGGAGAACGCAACTGGCGCCGTCACTTCGTCTCTGTCTGACCACCCGCAAAAAGTCCAGGGTCTCTTTGGTGTCACGCTAGGCTCTATCATCCAGTCGATTGCGTGTCTGGTGGGCGGCTGCATCATTGGTCTTTGCTACGCGCCCCTACTCGCACTTGTCGGCATTGCCTGCATCCCCCTCGTGGTCTCGAGCGGCTACATCCGCCTCCGTGTCGTCGTCCTCAAGGAGGAGAAGGTCAAGAAGTGGTACGCGGCCAGCGCCCAGCTTGCATCGGAGGCGACCGGCGCTGTCCGCACCGTTGCGTCCCTCACACGTGAAAGCGACATTGACCGCCTCTACCGCGAGTCGCTGCAGACGCCTTTTGACATCTCGATGAAGACGGCGTACACTAGCCAGTTGTTGTATGCTGTGTCGCAGGGCATTACGTTCCTTGCAATGGCGCTCGTCTTCTACGTTGGTGCCCTCTGGATCGTTCAGGAGCGGTACGACTCGGCAACTTTCTTCACGGCCCTCACTGCTACCCTGTTCGCCTCGATGCAGGCCGGTAACGTCTTTGTGAGTATCGGCTCCATTTGATCCTTTTGACACTAACACTCTCAGATGTTCGTCCCCGACGCATCGTCTGCCAACTCGGGCGCTCGCTCGCTGTTCAGGCTCCTTGACGCCCAGCCCGACATCGACGACGACTCTACCGAGGGTGAGATCCTCGACCCCACCAAGGTTGTCGGCCACGTTCGCATGGAGAACATCCACTTCCGCTACCCGTCACGCCCGGGTGTCCGTGTGCTCCGCAACCTCACCATCGATGTGCCTCCAGGCAAGTACGTCGCGCTCGTCGGTCCCTCGGGATGCGGAAAGTCGACCACCGTACAACTGCTCGAACGTTTCTACGACCCCCAGGCTGGTACTGTCACCCTGGACGGTGTCGACATTCGTGAGCTCAACCTGGCGAGCTACCGCTCGAACTTTGCCCTGGTCTCGCAGGAACCCACCTTGTACCGTAGGTGGACTCGTTTTGTGTGCTTCACACGACTAATTAATTTTTTCCAGAGGGAACAATCCGCTTCAACGTTCTCCTCGGTGCCTCGAAGCCCATGGAGGAGGTGACTGAGGACGAGTTGATCCAGGCTTGCAAGGACGCCAACATCTACGACTTTATTATATCGCTGCCTGACGGTTTCGAGACCCAGGTGGGCGGCAAGGGTTCGCAGCTGTCCGGTGGCCAGAAGCAGCGTATCGCCATTGCCCGCGCGCTCATCCGCAACCCCAAGATTCTTCTCCTCGACGAAGCCACTGCTGCGCTTGACTCAACCTCGGAGCGTGTGGTTCAGGCAGCCCTTGACAATGCCTCCAAGGGTCGCTCCGTCGTTGCAATTGCGCACCGTCTTTCAACAATTCAGAATGCTGATATCATCTACTTTGTCTCGGAAGGCGGTGTCATCGAGCGTGGCACGCATGCCGAGCTCATTGCCAAGGGCGGCGCATATGTGAGTGCACAGGGTGGAAGGTGTCGAAGGCTGCAGGCTGGTGCTAACTCTCCAGTTCGAGCTCGTCCAGATGCAGAACCTCAGCCGTATTCAGTAAGCTAACAGGAGCGCGCCCAAGTGTACTATTTCTGTTATTCCGTTTGTCTTTAGAATATCGTCTTGCGCTACAGCGCAGAGTAGAACACGCCATCTATATATGCAGAGTGCCCGCCCGCTGGAATGCATTCATGACTGCCAATATGCATAATGTCACGTCATACATTGGCTGCAGATACCAAGTGTCGGCGTCTTGCGACGGAGTTGGAATTCCCGCAGCCGTCGGGAGCAACTGACCAGACGACTTGATCGGAATCTGCCGAGGGCGTTAATACCCGGCGCCATTTCAGTCCGGCAACGAGTTTAGCGACGCTTATCCATTGTTTGTCGAGTCCAGTGAGAACATCACTTTCACGAGCAACATCAAGCCAGGCCCACAAACTACTCATCCACATCCTCACACACAATGGCCGTCACCACCAAGACCGCCGCCGAACAAGAAGCATACGCCGCCGGGCTGCGCGACGCCGAGGAGAAGGCGATCGCCATGTTTGCGGAGATCGAGCCGCTGATCAAGCCGGGCATCACAGAGAAGGCGCTCTCCGACGCGATCCACCAGCTGGGGACGGAGCGGCACGGGCTGCGCACACACTGGCACAAGCGCATCGTACGCTCGGGCCCCAACACGCTCAAGCCGTTCGAGGACAACCCGCCGGACCGCGTGATCGGCGAGGACGACATTCTCATTGTCGACCTCGGGCCGGTATTTGAGGCATGGGAGGCCGACTTTGGGCGCACGTACGTGCTCGGCGCGGACCCCAACAAGGCCAAGCTCGTAGCTGCGCTCGAGCCCTCGTGGCGCGCGGTCAAGGCCGCGTTCGACGCCAACCCCGCCATGACCGGCGGCGAGCTGTTCGACATTGCCGTCGCCGACGTGGAGGCGCGCGGGTACCAGTGGGGCGCGCCGATCGCGGGTCATCTTGTCGGCTCGTTCCCTCACGAGCGCATCCCTCAGGATAAGATCTCGCTGTACATTGCCAAGGGCAATGGCGCGTCGATGGACTCAGTTGGCAAGGGCGGCTACAAGCGCCACTGGATTCTCGAAATACACATCCGCGACCCGTCGGGCGACTTCCAGGGCTTCTATGAGCAGCTCCTGACTGTACCGTAAGCAACGGAGATGTATTATATACCCCTCGGGTGCTGGATGTCGCTGGGACGTGCAACGACGACAAGTCGACCTGGACCTGGGTGCGATCAGGCCACAACTTCTGCGGGTCTATTTGCGCTGCAACGGTCGCACAATCCCTGGCCCGTGGTGCGACATGCATAGCCAGTCGCGATCCAGCCATCAGGACATGCACGCACCCTGTGCATGTTGGATCCAGCACGAGCCTACGAGAACTCGCCCTGTGTTCTCCCGGACCTCTTCAGCTGGTGGATACTAACCGCCAACTGTTGACATATCCTAGCAACCGCGGCCATGCGCACATCGATCCTGACGCCACCACAGCACGGTCCACCGGCCGTCTACGCATCCCCGTGGCGCAGTCCGCTACTTTCGCTGTTCTAATAATTGTCCAAGGCGATGCATCAGCAACGCGGCGGCTGCCAAGCCGACCACCCGTGGCTATTGCCGTCGGTCCCGGAACCAACCGGTCGATGTGTCGATGGTCCGTGCTTCGCACCGCCAGCAGATGTGCGCGCGATCGGTTGGTCTGCGTCGCGTCCCGTTAAAGACCTCTATGCTTCGCCCTTTGGACGCCGGCCAATGGCATTCCACCGGCGCCCCTGGCCGCTGCGTCCATTGCGGCCTCCCATCAGCTGTCTGTGTTCTCTTCGCTTCTCTTGCTACTCTGATTTCCTCACAAGCCACGGCGGATGATGTCGCTTGTCCCATGTCGGAGATCAAAGACGGGACATGGGACATGGATAGGACTTTGGTTATGGACAGACTGGTGCCAGAAAAGGCCAACAAAAGATACTGTCCAAAGAGATTCATCTCGATTCCCGTGGGGGACTGCCGCAAGAAGAGGCAGGAGTGCCCTACAACGCTATGGGCTCGGTCACGTGTTGGGCTGGCTAGCAAAGGCCAGGCCACAAGGACCTGTCGCTGCCCTATGCAGCGACACCGGCATCCTATTGAGTGGTAGGAACACGAGGTGGGAGAAGGGCCCCGCGCACCAGGTGGGTGTCACCTACCGACCCATCAAGGAGGCCACGCATACGGAGGGAATTATAATGGGAGACGGGCGAGTTTGGCGTCGAGGATATCGAGCAGCAATGTTCGTGGAAAGATGAAATGTATCATGTCGCCCATACTAGCCGGCATGGGTGAATCTATATGTTGACAAGAAGAGGGGAGATGGGGGACGACGCGCACCGGGCTTGTCGTCGTTGTGTCGGTTGTATTCTTGCCGTTGCTTAGATGCAGTTGCCATTAACAAGCGAGAAGCCGGCAGCGCACTGGATGGGCTGGCACTGGCCGCGGACGCAGGTCGCCGACATGGCGTTGGGGACAACGCCGCTCACGGTACAGTCCTGGCCCTTGCCCTCGGAGACACAGCCACCGCAGTTGTTAATGTCGCTGTCGGCGTCGATGCACTCCTCAAAAGTGCCAGTCTTGTCAAAGCAGGCGGTGCGGTCGGCAGAGCAGTAGTACGAGCTCAGAGACTGCTGGCGGGCAGGGGCGCCACGCTTCGGCTTGGGCTGGTTGGGCTTGGTGGAGGGCTGAGGACCGCAAGGAACACACTTGCCCTTCGCCGAGTTCCACGAGTACGAACCCTTGGGGCACTCGCAGCGGTCCTCGTTGTCGTTCCATTGGGTGTTCGAGGGGCAGCTGGGACGGGCGCAGGACCTCTGGGGAGGAGCGCACCTGCACAGTATTAGTGCCGGCCAAGGATAGTACTGTGCTCAACGACTTACTGCGAGGTGCCCTTGATGATCTTGTTGTTCCAGCCGTTGGGACATGTCCAGTTGATCTGGCACTGGCCATATTTGTCTTCAGGGCTGAGTTGTATTAGCATCTTGTAAGAGTGTAAAAGTATATTTGTGGCGTTCCGTACTCCGCGGCCCGAGCGCGGTTGGGATGTTGGGTCAATTGAGTCGAGGGCTGGAATAACCTAAACCGCGCCGACAAGTGGACCCAAGGCGTCCACAAAGCAGCCCCGGAATGAACTCACCACTCGACGCGAGTCTCCTGGCAGTTGCAGATGTTCTTGCCGCCCTTGCTACGAGAGGGCATCCAGAAACCACCCAAGTCCGTCTCACACTCGTTACCGCCGCCGGACTTGGTGTACCTCCAGTCGTCGTGCTTGCTGTTGCGGTTGTCCACGCCAAAGTCGTACGTGTTGCCGGGGCGGGAGCGGTCACCGTACGCGGAGGGGCGGCCCGTCGCGATGGCGGGAAGGGCCGAGAAGACGGCAATGCAGGCGAAGAGAGTGGTCTTGAGGAGCATGGTGGGCAGTGGGTGGGGAAGAGGCTAAGGAGTCTGAAGTCTGAAGGATAGGAAGGGTGAGGAGGGGGGTACAGAAGAGTAGCGAGCGACAGAGGCACAGTGATCAAGAGGAGAGGATGGAGGGGAGGTTGGGAGGTGGGAGTAAGAAAGAGAGAGTGTGTGTGTGTGGGATATTTAACGAGTGTGGCAAGAGAGAGACCAGCACACGAGAGAGTCGAGGACTGGGGAGAGAGAGCGAGAGGAATGAGAGATTAGCTACAGAGCCAGAGGTTAAAGGCAAAAGGACTGGAAGAACCGGGGGGAGGTTCAACACACGGACAGGGCGAGGGACGGAGAAGTGTGACGGTGAACTCTGGAGACGCTCCCACTCGTGGTAATTATATCCTCTTCACCTGGCCAGCGCCTTGCCTGGACAGTCGCGTCCCACACGCCGCCCGCTTCTCACCCCCTCCTCCCTTCCCCCTTCCCCCTCTCTCCTTCCCCCGCCCCCCCCCCGTCTCATGGCATTCCTGTTGCCCAAGGAGCTGGCAGAGATCCGAGCGGCGAGGTAGGTGAGGAAGCAGAACCGCAGCCAATAAGTCACAGGGGGGTTGTGGCACTGGGGTGGGTCCCGCAGGTCTGCGGAGCTTGGACCGCCCAGCGCGCCGACGGGCTCGCGCGGCGGCTATGTGGGGACCGGAGGTGCGCGATGGCGCAGCTGTGCGTATCCCTGTTTGAGTGTCCGGTCGAACAATCTCCGAGGGAACGCGCGCGAGACGATCCTACCGCGGCGTGGCTTACGCAGCGGAAGAGAACATGTGTCTGCCCAGGAGGGGCCGGACGGGTGCCTCGATGGCGGCGAGCTGCAGGCCCTGTGCCCCGTCCGCCGCCCTCGCAGCCACACCCCTGAGCATGCTTCACAAAAGCCCAGCCCCGCGCCACACCAGTCGCATGGCACCCGAAACCTGGGCCCTGACAACCTAGAGCCAAGACGGCCCAGGGTGGGGCGGCAGGGCCTGGCCCCTGGGCCCCCGACGATCCGACGACTTGTCCGACCGAGATTGTTGTCAAGGGCACACATCTTGGGTGCGGCGTGGGGTCGTCCTGCTTGATCAGGCTCCAACCTTGCGCCGCCGGCAGATGGCGCGCACCTTGACGTATACACCTGCGTCTACCGCTGCAGATCTGCGGCTATGGGAATTGGATCTGGCTGCCATCTGCCGCTGCCCCCAGCCAGCAACGTTCTGCGTCCATGACAGACTCGCAAGGGCCGAAGCGTGGGACACACACGACGTCCACCGGGTCTCAGGGACGACAGCGAGCGGAGCAGCGCCGCTGGGCATGCAGAGAGATCTTCCTGCTGGGCGACTTGGGACCCTTTCTGTGATCCTACCAGCGGTGCAGTTATTTCTGGATATCCTCCTGTTCATCGGGGGCCGTCGGCCACTGGGACAAACTCCTTTGGCATTGCGGGGCGTCGTGCTCCAGAGCAGTGCCATGCAATGCCACTGTTCGGGTGCAAACCTCATGAACGTGTTCTGGTGGCCTCAGAGCCCCCGCTGGTGTGTGCGTGACTCTTGGACTCTTAAGGCGTCCCCGGATGTGTCCAGACTATTGCCTGCATCACCCTCTGGCCCCTCCTGATAACCCCCGTATCCTCCTTGAACCAGAGCTAGAACCAGGTAACAAGGGAGCCATGGCATGGCCGCGCCTCATCTCTCCCACATCCAGACGAGCAGCTCAGCCGCTATCAGCATACCGCGCAGCGCCACCGAATCCGGTCCGCCGCCACGACCCGTTTGGGCCACACATACACAAACTGCCTCATCCGGCCGACCCGCAGGGTGTCATGGGCCGGTTTGTTCCATCCAGCGCGTTGCGCCGAGCTTTGAGAGTCGTACTGCGGCTCGGTTTGCCTCTTTACCACTCACAGGTCCACGGAATCCGATTCCACTGCGTTCTAGCTGCAAAGACCCTTGCGCCACAATGAGAGTGACGATTGCCAGATTCACGCTTGGTTGTTCCGAGGCCTCGAATGGTTCGATGACCAATGCCGGCCCGCGGCCAACATCGGCCTCAACAACTCCAAAGAATGACTCTCGACAAGCTCGGTGCTGCCAACTATCAAGTGAAAGACGGGCCGCTATCGCACATAACGCATGGGGCAAGTGCAGCTTCGAGAGCAAGCGCGATCGATTGTGTAGCAGACATGTGTGCGGACCGTCGGAGTTGCCCCTCGAAACAAGGTCACCACCACGAGCGCGCCGAAGTGGGAATTTCCTGAACCATGATTCGGGCCCGCTCCACGTCTTCTTGCGTACTGGCCTTCATAATCCTTCTACCCCCAGACGCATACAATGGGCAACCTGATGGCGACCCCACAGGATCCATTTACGGTATAGACTACGACGCAATGAACCGAGGCGAACCAACCACCCCTTGAAACCTTAGTGTGATACTCCACCACGCTGACCAGGGCGCGGACGTACCATAACCTGAAATGCCGGCCAGGACGGCCGCCGCGCGGCGAAAGTTTACATAAATACAGGTTGCAGGGTGCGCGCTTCTATGCGAATGAATGGGTCATGTACGATGATAGCGCTGCATTGATTCCCACCGTGATGGAAAGAAACCCTTGCGTGTCAACAGTCCGCTATCGCATCTGAAACCTACCCGTCGGCAGGCGGATGGTCAAGACTAACCAAGGAGGGCTTAAGTCCTGTGATCAGCTTAACCGTTCACAAGGACGCAACAAGCGAGGCAACATGCTCAGTCCCCAGGAGAGGCTTCTAGCCGGCGCTTATCTCGGTTTCCGCAGGAACAGTCCGTGGTCTCAAGTAGCCGACCGAATGAATACAGTACACAGGTTGCAACTGCAACTTGAACCTCATCCACCATGTCCATCTGCAAAGTGGCAGCGCTCGACCATCTCGTGCTCACCGTGCGCTCCATCCCCGCTACAGTGGCCTTCTACGCGCGTCTGGGCATGGCGCACGAGACCTTCCCCGGGCCTGCTGGCGAGCAGCGGCACGCCCTCCGCTTTGGCGTGCAGAAGCTCAACCTGCACGTGGCCGGCCGCGAGTTTGAGCCAAAGGCAACCACGGCCCTGCCGGGCACGGCCGATCTGTGCTTTATCGTGCACGACGACGTTGACGAGGTGCACGCCCGCCTCGCGGCCGCCGGAATTGCCGTACTCGAGGGTGGCCAGGTGGTGCCGCGCACCGGCGCGCGCGGCCCAATCCGTAGTGTATATGTCCGCGACCCGGATGGTAACCTTGTCGAGTAGGTGGCTCGTGCGGCAGGGTTGCTAATACCAGGCTCTCTAATTATGTCCCCTGAGGGTGATACCTCACCCTGCACTGACGGTGTCAAACGGCCCCTGGCCGTTAACCTTTGGGGTTGTGCTGTACGAGGGACAGGCCCCAACCACCAGTTTACAAGGATCAAGTGCAGGCTGCATAATAGACAAGCAAGTGGGAAGTTGCAGTCGTGGTCGTCGCCACGTGTGGTATGCAGTGACCCGATGTTACGTCCCAGTTAAGACAATCACAGTAACCAAACAAATCAATCACTGCTCCAGCTCAAGCACCAAAGCTTTTCCAATCAATTCCACCATCAGGGCCATACCTCTCGCGAAGCCAGGTGTTGCTCTTCCTAAAGTGGTCGCCGCCAAAGAACAGGCGGGCAGAGAGAGGCGACGGGTGTCCCGATTTGAGCACAAGGTGGCGTTTCTAATCCGTCAGTGTCAGGATCGCCGCCAAAGTCGAGCCCCGGCCATTTGGCAAGGAGCAACATACTCACAGTGTCCAGCGTCGCAATCATCTTCTGGGCGTGCGCGCCCCACGCCATGAGAACGAGGCCATTCGCCCCAGGGGTATCGGCACCAGCCATGTACTCTGTCACTGCCCGCAACGCGGCCGCAGTAAAGCGATCCCAGCCAAAACCGGCGTGAGAGCCCGCCTGGGAGTCAGCAGCGCCCTCGAGGTTGGCTCCGACGTGCGCAATGGGCCCGTAGGCTCATGCCTTCCCGTGCTTTCCATGCGTGCTGAATGCGACGTCACGCTACTCACCGTGTGTGCGCGCACTGTTAGTGACGTGTTGAGAAGGAGCACGCCGTGCTTAGCCCATTCGGTCAAGTCGCTGGAACTCGTCAGTGGAGGACTCTGAGCTTATTCAAAAGCATGTGCCAACCCGGCGCCTAAGGATACTGGCACCCGAGGCTGCACGGGATTCTGGCCGGCACGGCTAACACCTGCCGCCAGGTCCAGCCGCGGGGTGGCTGGGTGGAAGACGGAGGTCCAGCCAGCTTAAGTTCGACGCTAAACGTTTGGGAGCAAACGAGCAAACGGCGGCAACGAACAAACGGCAGCAACGTTCAGTGAAGACGTTTATTGTCGGCACAATCACAGATGTCGTCAAAGGGCTCCGTGCAGGTAGCCGAGTGGGCGTCTCCCACACGTCACGCTAACAATGGGACTGCTACACTTACCCATGTGTTGGGGCCACGAAGCCCTCCACGGTCGTGGACATCTCCTTGTACATGTTGCGCAACGAGGGCGGGATTTTCACGCCTTTGCGAACACTGAAAGCAAGACCCTGTGGTGTTAGTTTCTACGCACTATCGATTATACTGTGTACCACCTACATGAGCCTGTCCGTTATCCTATGCCGAGGTCAGTTCTAGTTCTGACGACCTCAACCAGCATGTGCTCACGTGGTAGGGGTCCTGACCTGTGACATTGGGTCAGATCTGGAACCATAGTCTAGGAAATGGAGGCCGATGCCTCACAGCGGCCGACAACGCTGCCATGACTCACCAACAATGATAACGCGCACGTCCTTGAGGGCGCAAAACCGTGACCACGAGTAGATGTCCTCAGCTGAGTATCAGCTACCCATCTGCCTCACCTTCTCACCAGGGGGAAACACTTTGTTGCTCTTCTGCTCGGCCATAACGGATTCCTTGAGCTACCACCTGTCAGGGCGTGTACACAGCTATGAGACACACCTTGAGGAAGTACGGCTTGGTGAGCTCATCCTGGAGAGCCAGCAGCCAATCCTCGCCGAGAGTGTCGAGCTCGAGCTCCAGGAGGGGCAGAATATTTGGGTGCGCTTCGAGCGCCTTGCGCAGTTCGGCACGGGAGGAGGCGCGCGGGATGGATATGGTCGGTGCTTGGCTTACACCTAGGCGCGTGTCAACATAACACGCGAGATAATTACATACTGCTGGGGGCAGCCCTACCGTTGGTCACCTTAGCCTTCTTGGCCAACGGTGGCTCATTCCTGGCATCAATCATGGCCTGGCGGGCTGCCTCTGAGAGGCGTTTGCGACCATTGGGGACAGGCGCGGCCGCTCCCGCCGCTGCCGCAACTCCGACAGATGTGGAAGTAGGGATGGTCGTCGTGGCCGACTTCGTCGTTGCAGCTGGTTTGAAGTAGGAGGTGATGGGCTTTGAAGGCATCCTTACAGGTGTAGCTGAGAGTGAAATAGAGGGGAATTGTCTGTCTTTGGGCTTGGTTTATCAACAGTTGAGATTGGATTGAATGTAGGGAAACACGCCAAGGAAACGGACGCGTTCCCGTCGCGTCAATCTGACGGGTCGACCACGTGGCAACCCGGGGTCTCCAGGTCCCCGGGTCCAATCATGAGAGGCAAGGACATCCACTTCTTGCAATGCATACAACGAAGCTGCATTCGGCAGCATGCCAGGCTACGACTGACGATCGTCACATTGAAGATGGGTGCGGCTGCGTCTCAGGCACTGGGTGGCCCCCTGTCAACACAGCCGCTGCCGCCATCGGTTTCCTGTGTTGCTTGTCCTGATCGTTAATCGACCGTTGGACTAGACTTCGCAGGAAAGCTGGTTCCTGTACGTCGCCGCCGTTGTTCATAGTTCCGGGAGTGTCGGATCACAATTTCCCTCCTTTACCTTTCTGGACCATTGCTGACGACGAGGGCGACGACGGATGCTTGCAAGGCGCCCCACAGAACAGCAAGGACGAGCAAACCTACAACTTCCATCCAGAGCGAATTGTCCCAGTGGTGTCTTGGCTGGCCCTGTCAACATTATACGTTTCATTTACACAGAGGCATCCTTCGCCTGCATTTACAGTGATTGGGTAGGTGTCCAAGCCAGAGAGCTCCCTCCAGTTCCACCGTGACCACTTTGACCTAGCGTCGTCCATCGGCTACATGGCCAAGAGGCAAGGACGCACAGAGCAGTACACCAACCGAAGTGCGTCAACTCAGTCTCTCTCTTAAACACCTGGGCTACTTCTTCTGGCCAATCCCAAGGAGTGCCTTGAATTGGCTCCATGGATCAGAATCAGCTCGAATATGACAGGCTGCGCCTTTAGGTCTCCAGAAAATGGCCTGATTCTTAATGATGACTACCTGGTCATCCGCACAACCTCGACGGCCAGTCAGCGAGTGGTCTAGATGACAATGGCCCCGTCTTTCTTTTTCTTTTTTTTTCTTTCTTTTTTCGCTGCACTTGACCTCCAAAGTAGATCGGTGACGGGGATGATAACATATGATCAGCCCGTTGTCCAACACTGATATTGCAAACATGCAGAGGTGTTGTGATTTCGATACGCTTGGACTAATGCTAATGCTAACATTGCTACGCAAGCCTCAACCAGTGACCAATGGAGTGTATGGCGGGATGCGTACGGTCAGACAACCATAGCACATAGCATCTCTAGAGCCTGACCACCTTTTAGGCAGGCACAGCACGTCGGCTGGACGCAGGAGGACGCTCGCGAGGTTCCCGCGGCGGCTTGGGGGGCCGGTGCCGCGGTGTCCATGGCCCAAGGCTCGCGTCCTGTCACACAGTCAGCATTGCCATTTCATCCCAAATATACTCACCGCGTAAAAGTCCATGGGGTAGTCGCCCGATCCCTTTCTCTCGCCTAGATCCAAGCCGTCCCAGCCAGAGACGCGGCCACTGGCAACACTCGCCTCATACGAGCTGAGGAGAGGGCGAGAGAATGCGTATCCCCAGTCAATGCTCAGACGGGGACAAGACGTTTGAACAAAGGTGGAGATCTCCTCGTTGGAGAACAACGAGAGCTTCTGAGGGGACAGTTCGGAGAGTAGGACGAGGAATGGGGAGTGTTCCGGTGCGCTCTCCAGCCCACCCGTGATGGTCTTGACGACAGCAAGGGAGCCCTGGCGGCCGAGTGTGCCCAGCAGCACGGCCCACGTGTCTGTACCGCGTTCACTGAGGTTGCGGCGAGCAGCACGGACCGCGTCGGCACGCACTGAGCGCATCTCCCCATGCTCATACGTCTCACGAGTAAACTTTTTTGAGTAGGGGTCGAAGCGAAAGGCTGGCACTTGCGGGTTTGCGATCATGATACTCTCCAGGTGGAAACGGCCATCGCCAACGTAGCTGTTGTGAGCAGACAATGATAAGGAGGTCACTCACATTAAAGCGTCCACATCGTCGAGCTTAGGTGCTGTACACCCAAGAATCTCTCCGGGAGACAATGGCCTGATTTGCGGAACGGTGATGTTGTACCGGCCTCTCCAAACACCAATCTCGCCCTTGCGTATCGTCGCGAGAGCATCATCCTTGGCATCCTGAGGCTGCTCCTCAAGGGGCGGCATAGCCTTCTCCAGGTCCTCTTTCAACGCCTGAACCGCCGCGACAAACTGGATCGTACCGACGAGTGCCAGTCTTGTGGGAGTCACCTCCAATTCACCCGTCTCGCCCATCTTGTCTTTGTCGGCGTCTTCCAGCTCGATCCCGACCTTGGCTCCAGGCTCCGCATCCCCAGCTCCAAGGACCGCCCGATGGAACGCGTCCCGTGCTGACGGAAAGTTGCGGCGCACGGACAGACATAAGTGTGCCGTGTCAATGGCGATTTCGACGAAGATATAGAGCGTCTTGATACTCGTTTGGTTGACCGGGATCAGGCATGAGTGACCGTAGTGTACGATCATTTCGGCGCCCATCTCACGAGCAGTGAAATCGTCGATGCAGCACGCACCGTAGGTAACATCGGCGAGGAGAAGAGGGAGGGCGCCTGTGAATCTAGGATGTCAGATTTATGGCGTCTTTGAGGGCCAATGAAGATATGTCCCTTCAGTCCAGGATCATCAACGTCCCGACACACTTACCGCTCCACAATATCCGCGATGGCACAGCCATACATCATCAGACCCTCTGGCATCTGGAGTGCAACCGTCTTCACACCCTCGCGACGAATGTGGTGAACAGTCTTCGGGATCTCAAAGTTGTAATTCTGCGGCAACGCTGCATTGTCAGCACTATCCGCTACAGAACAAGTAGGAGGGGGGCGGAGCAGAGGTAGCACGTGGGGCCGCCATCTGGCAAAGAGGCTCACCCTTCATAGCCTCCTTCAGCAAGGGGTCGTTGAGAATCTCGTCCGGGACCTGATTCGCGACGCGGCGGGGGAGGCGGCTGGCGGTAGTGGGCTTACCGCTGCGTCCGACAAAGCGCTTGCGAGGTTTCGCCGGCGCGCCATCGACGACGGTGGAGGTTGACGTAGACGCAGAGGAAATGGGACCGGCGGCGCTGTCAACAGGGGCCAAAGGCGCAGCCGACGCTGTGCTTTCTATACCACCGTCGATACCTTCTGTGAGTGTTGAGGCCATGGTGATGTTTTGGAGGGAGTTGTGAATGATAGGGCTGAACGAACCGACTTCAGCGCGTGTGTCATCCATCTCCCAACTTTTGTCTCCACCTTGGGTGGCCACTTTCCCACGGTGACCAAAAATTGACCCTGCCACCACCATTTCACGAACTGCAATAGATTGTGAATGCACGTCAACAACACCCATCTCTCCATCCTTCCAGAACCGCCTACGCCAACCATGGAGACATCGCTGGCAGCCACCGCCGCGGCGCGCAAAGAGCGCCTAATCGCTCTCCGGAAACGCAAGGCGGGGTACGACGCGGGCGAGAGCGTCACTGTAACCCACTTTACGTTCAAGCAGCGCAACTTCGACCCCGAAACGCGGCAGGCGCGCGCGCGCGTGGGGCCCGAGGTGGAAGACACGGTGGAGAAGGAGGTGGAAGGGATGGCGGAGGAGATTGTGCAAGAGGACGAGGAACGGAGGGCGGAGGAGCTCGTGAGTGATTGCGATCAGAGGGAAGGCCACGGCCAGGGGCAGACGGGTTGGATGGCTTGCTGACGGAGAAAAGGACCTGTTCAACATCCAACCGAAGCGCCCGAACTGGGACCTGAAACGAGATATGACGGCTCGCATGGGAAAGCTGGAGCGCAAGACAAACGAGGCGATCGCGACCATCTTCCGTATGTGTTGCCCTGTGGTTATCCATGTGATTCTCGCTAACATGCAAGGACAACGCTTGCAGGCCATGCGGAACGCGAAAGGCGGGGCCGGATCTGCTGGAGGAGATGTTGACCTTCTCGCCGGCATCAGCGCTGCCGAGCACGAGCGGGATGCGCCAGCGCTAGCGAGCGATGACGACGAGTAGATGGCGACCGGGCAGAATCCACACCATGTATTTAGTATTCCTAACGCACCCGTGCATCGGGCTGGGCCTGCTACTGAGCGAAAAGAGTATGCTAATCGACGAGCGACTATTTCAAAGTGTATGACATTCACAGAAATGTCCTCTCAACGGTCGTGGATGTCATCTGAACATCAGGCGGCTTCATGCAGGTTGGGGGGGGGGGGACGATATCAGCCAGCCGATGGTCGACGTGACAGAGCCGCGCTGGCCGCTCATGCGCTCGTAGATTGTTGCGAGGTTGTACGCCTGCTTGCTGCGGGTCGCTGGGAGGCCGCTCTACCCGAGCGCTGTACCGATTCCAAGCACGGGGCAAGGTACGCCGGCTAGGAGGCCACTTCCTGCCAAAATGGACTGGTCTGCCTGTCATTCCCCTTTCCCACCCGTGCACGCTTTCTGTGTGTGCGTACAACATCCAGATAAAGGCGTTAATGGCATCGCCGCGTACAGATCCAGGTTTATTGCCCACCCCGCCACGCTTAGTCCGACGTACGTGAAGGTCATGCATTGCACGAACTGCAGAGAGACAAACGTTCCAGAGGTCTGCTGTCAGTGAGCAGGGGTGGCGGGTTGACAAAGACAGCGACGTACCGGCTACTAAGCCTCGTCGGCGCTGTTGACCAAGACGTTCTGTGGAATGGTCGTTTGGACTATTGGACACGGTGACATGCGATAGGTGAATGGCGACGTGAGGAGAGGTACGTCTGCTATAAGGGAACGAGAGGACCTGGATACGCCCCGCTCCCTGGCCATGTCCACGCACGCCGGCCGCACGAGATGAGCTCTATAACAGACAATCCTTCCTCTCGTCCCCTGCTCCTTCACGCTCGATCTCATGTCTCGGGCACGACTTTCGACTCGGCAAGAGAGACTCGAACCGTCCAAGCCTCAAGAGTCTGAGCGGGAGAGCCTGGAGTGCTACAGACAGACAAGGATGGTGATTCCCCTGGTCGGTGTTCAATGGCACTGGGATTGAACAGCCTGGGGAAGACTGCCGTGCACGGAACGGCACGATAGACTCGAGTAGTCGAGGTACCACAGTTCATTCACCAAAATGGATATCCTACAGCTACAGCATTGAGATGCGCAGAAAATGCCCATTCTGACTGCCCCGTTGTGAGGATGGTCGCGCGCCAGGCAACTATGCGAGTTCGAGATAGCGGCGCACTGGACGTCAGCACCCCGTTTTTCCCACGTGCACTCACTCTCCCAGTCGGTAACAGCGCGGCGGTTCAGCTCGAGCTCGTGCTCACGTGTGCCGCCGTAGTGGTCGACAAAGAAATCGCCAAACACCTTGCGCGCTAGAGATTCCTTGCGCATGAACGCAGCGGTGGCACTCTCGAGTGAGATGGGGAGCTTGATGAGTGTCTCGCGTGTAACACCCGGAGAGCCGATTGGGCCATAGGGGAGAGCAGTCTTGTTGGCGATTCCGCGGAGGCCGAGGCCGTAGATGGCAGCCATGGCGAAGTGCGTGTTCATGTCCGCGCCGGGGATGCGCACCTCGAAGCGGGTGGCGGGGGCCTTCACGCCGGGGGCGGAGATGATGCGGATGGACGCCGCGCGCGAGTCGTAACCGTACGACGCAGTGTCGGGAGCCCAGTATTGCTAATGTCAGCGAGAAACCATGTGTCATGCAGGAATTACCTCGCCGCCAAGGAGACGCTTGTACGAGTTGATGTTCGGACACATCATGGGAATGACTGCTGTTAGCTATAGCGGGTAGTCATCAACACACCATCAGGAAGGCCTTCCAAAAGGCCGGCGAGGAACCACTCAGCCTCTTGGGAGATAAACTTGAGGTCCTTGAACTCTGTGCTCTTGCGCCCGCCGTTCTTCAAGTCTTCCTCCGTGGGCGCAAATATGTTGCGTCCCGAAGCATCGCGGAGCGAGACGTGGATATGGCCGGAACATCCAGACATCTGTGAATTAGCATTATGAAGAGGCAGCGGTTGGCGTACGTTCTCCCAGGGTTTGGCCATGAACGTCGGCAGGACGTTGTACTTAATGCCGCAGCTCTTGGCGACGAGCTTGAAGAGCGCAGCATTATCCGCCATGCGGAGGACGTCTGTATAAGCCAAGGCGGTCTCGAACACACCAGGGCCGGTCTCGGTGTCTGTCCCATTAGTAACGGACAAAACAAAACACGGAGCGTGATACACACGGTGCCCCTCAATCTCGATGCCAAACTTGGCCGACTCGGTGTACAGAGCATAAAAGTAGTCTTTGTTGTTGGTGGTGCGCAGGAGGGAGTATCCGTGGTCTGTGGTGTCAACCGCATTTCCGCTCAACAGGTTAAAGTCCACTTACTGCCAGGCGTCAAGGGAGTGAGGTTGGTGAATCCCTTGCTCTGGACCGACTCGGCGCTCTCGATATACTGGAAGTACTGTCCGTTAGTCTGATGTCCAAGCACCATTGCACGCGCGCGCCCGGGACCCACCTCAAACTCGGCACCGCTCATGCAGTCCCACCCTTGCGCCTTGGCCTGTCCAGCGATCTTCTCGAGCAGGCTGCGCGGGTCGACGGGGATGAACTCGTACGACTCCTGGTCAGAGAAGCGGAGGAGGAAGAAGGGAATGTCGTTCTCCCATGGAATGCGACGGAAAGTGGACAAGTCAATGTGAGCGAGGAGGTCGCGGTATCCGTTGCCCCTGTTCGACACAAGGCCCTCGTTCATGTACGTCAGGTCGTGCACTGAAGGGTTAGATAACGAAACGTGTGTCCAAAGTCATGGGAGCCAGCGACACAAAGGCGGCTGCGGCTCCGTCGAAGCAGAAGAGCCTGAGGATAGACGCGCACACGGCAGCAGTGCCCATCCACGAGGCCACAGGTATGGTCATGTTGTGAGTCAATGAAGCTGCCACGCAAGTGTGCAAGCCGACAGCCTGTTTTCACAGGGTATGGGGCCAAAGATAGAAGTCGCACGCGACACGCTTCCCGGCGCCCGTGCATCCGCTTCGCTTTGCCGCTTCACCTCGCCCTTATCGGCCGACTGGAGTTCGCAAGACATTTCCAACCATCCAACGCCGCTCGTGAGCACGGAACACTTACTATCCCAACCGTACACGACGCCACAGAACCCGAAGGCGTTGTCGACCGACGAGAGGAACTTGGCCTTGCTCATGATCTTGCCGCGTAGCACGCCATCGACATCGATACCTGCGCGCACGCGTGAGTACCGGCTCCCCTGCTCGAGCACATATGGGTGGGATGGTGAGGGTGCTCGGGGGCGCCCCGAGCTCAGACACCTTGGGGGCTCGCTATTTACCTGCGACCTTGACCATCGTGTCGTCCTTGAGGAGCTTTTCGAGCTCGGCCTTGGTATTGGGTGCGTTCGGGGTGGGAGAGGGGGGCATAGTGGGCGCGGATCGGAGGGTTTATGGGGGATGAGGAATGAAGAGATGAAGAATGAAGAAGAGATGTTGAGAAGCGGGCAGGAAGAGGGGTGGTCCATCGACGATAACCGCCAGCCGCGATCGTGTGTCGTCAGAGGTGTCACATGCCAGGGGGTGGTCCCCGCCTCTAACCGCCGCAGGGTCTGGGGTCTCCACAGCGATAGTCACGACCAGTATCACGGGCTCTCGGCTGTTTGCTCTCTCTGTCTGGCTAACTGCAGCGCATGCGCACATGCGCACACATGCTCCACTCCTTAGCAACGCGCTCCGCCGCCGCTGCTCTGTTTTCCATGGAGGCGCCGAGATTGTGTATCGGCAATACGGATAAACTTCAAACCCCACTGCGCGGTCGCTACCCACCGTCATTCGTCCAGCCCCACTCTCCAATGCCGCCCTGTCATTTGTGCTGCGCGTTACGTAGCCCTATCGCACTTGGCCCACTGGATATAACTGGCTCTGCTCCATGGACGCGCGAGCGACAAAGATGAAGCACACCTGGGCATTGATGTCTCCTGTTAAATGAACAGCTCCTCGAGCGGCGCAACCTCCCTATCCCACCTCATCCTGCTCGGTTATGGTCCAATACAGTGGCCATCGCCAACCATTGCACTCGTGCCGGCAGGCCGAAGCCGGCACCGTCTTCTCCGAAGATCCAGGTGCATCCCCTTGCGAGCGGCGAAGAGTGCCGTCATCCTGTTTCCTTGTTGTTGGAACATTATGGGTGCAGTCAGGTGGACGTTCACGTCACTGTCCGCGGCGGCGTCAAGGTTTGTTAGCATAAACATCCTAGAGTCAGCAGAGTGGCTTCAGCGGTGCAGGAACACGCTGTGGCGCAACTGG
This sequence comes from Apiotrichum siamense, assembly GCA_023653615.1. Taxonomy (NCBI): domain Eukaryota; kingdom Fungi; phylum Basidiomycota; class Tremellomycetes; order Trichosporonales; family Trichosporonaceae; genus Apiotrichum; species Apiotrichum siamense. The sequence continues at coordinate 67,391 of JALJEG010000007.1, forward strand.
CTCTCGCTGCACAACATCATATCTTGCATACGGGTAGACGTTCAGAGTCTCGGCCAGCGAACAAAAGGTACAAGGAAAACATCCTGTGGGGGTGGTGATACACATTGGCTCGCCGGGGAATGCGGCGCCCTCCTATGGCATATCGCGTCGTTTTTCTCGCCCCGTGCGCGGTGTGCGTGTGCGTGCAACTATGCACAAGGTGCTGAGCTCGGTGAGGGATCTCAACGCCGTGCTCGATGCCCGGGCCCGCTGGCGGCGCTTGGCCGCCCGCCTAATGGTCCCAGTATCGCATGTGACGGCCGCAAAAGTGGCACTCGACGGTGCCCTCGGCGTGGCGCAGGCCGACACAGTTCTCTTCGGCGGGTCAGCGGCGTGCGTCGGGGTTTGGTACAACACTGCGCATTGGACAGAAGGGTGCGCAGGCTCTCGCCGAGGCGCGCGAACTGGTAGTGGGCCTGGCGTCGAGCAAGTTGGTCGACAGTTGGTCTAACGGCGCTGCTCATGGTGGGCTGCCATCCGCTGCGTATCACTGAGCACTCACCGCCCTTGTTCGCGCCGTTGAGGTGGCCGGTACACGTCTCCATGGTGCTAGCGCTTGACGGTTGACGGTGGGGGGGGGTGGGTCGGGATGCAGAGATGTGTGGAAAGAGGTTGACAAAGCGTCCGTCCAGCAATTGTGGATGCGTTAAAATGCTGGGTGCCAGATCTCCAGTGATGTGATGCCCGTCTCGTCGCGTGCTGTTGCCATGTGCCGCAGCCGCGTGCCGTCTCGTCCTCCCGTCTCTCCATACTACCTCCCCTCTGATGGCTGGGATCTCACGAGCGACCCCGCTGCCAGCCTCCCTCTCCAGCATTGTCCTCCTGCCCGGAGCTACCCGACGCGCAGAGGCTGCCGATGACGTAGACGGTCGGTCGGTTGGTGACCGAGACCATACCATCTTCCACGCGGCTCGCCTTGGCCGACACATTCCCCGGTCGGATTTGCTTTTCCGTCCGATTTTTTTTTTCCTTCTTTTGGTACTTTTCGTCACTTGTACCCCCCACTCCTTACTCAACACCGAGGCCCGGTCATGAACACACGTCTCATCTCTGCAGCAGTTTCATGTCGCGAACTACCAAACACTATGCATCACCTGGCCACCTCCGTCACCGCTCACACATATCTAAGTCAGTGGCGAGACCGAGGGAGTATAAAAGGGAATCGTTGAGAACAAATAGTTAGGACTTAGAGCATAAAGGTGAGGGGGTTCTCGATGTATCCCTTGAACGCCTGGAGCCAGCGGGCGCCGACTGCGCCGTCAACGGTGCGGTGGTCAGACGAGAGGGTGACGTTCATGACGTTGATCGTCTTGAAACCCTTGGGGTCCTCGGGGGCAGGAACCAGCTTGGGCTCCGTCTTGCCGATGGCAAGGATGCACGACTGGGGCGGGTTGATGATGGCGGTGAAGTGGCTGATTCCGTACATGCCGAGGTTGGAGATGGTGAATGTGCCGCCCTGGTACTCCTCGGGCTTGAGCTTGTTGTCGCGGGCCTTGCCGGCAAGAGCCTTGGTCTCGGCCGAGATGGCTGCGAGGCCCTTGGCGCCAGCGTCCTTGATGATCGGGGTGATGAGGCCGGTGGGGGTGGCAACGGCGACCGAAACATCGGCCTTCTTGTATTGCCTAATGGTGTCACCGAGCCATGCCGAGTTGGCCTCGGGAACGTCGCCGAGCGCAAGGGCGGAAGCCTTGACAACTGGGCAGGTCAGCTCGCTGGAACTCGCAGCACGGATTGCGTCATATCAATCCACCGGCGACTCACTGAAGTCGTTGACCGAAAGCTTCGACTTGCCCTCGCTCGCCTTGTTGAAGACCTGGCGGAGCTTGAGCAGACGGTCCATGTTGCACTCGACGGTGAGGTAGTAGTGGGGAACCTGCTGCTTGGACTCGGCGAGACGCTTCGCAATCACTCGGCGCATGTTGGAAGTGGGGACGTCCTCGAACTCGGCAGCAGCAGGGCCAGCAGCAGGGGCGGCGGCAGCGGCAGCAGCAGGGGCAGCAGCACCCTTGAAAGAGTTCACGTCGGCCTGGGGTAAGCGACAATTCTTGAAAACTTGGACGCAACAAAGTGCCATTGGCGGCATAGCTCACCTCCGTGATGCGGCCCTCGGGACCGGTGCCCTTGACCTGGCCAAGAGGGATGCCCTTCTCAAGAGCAATCTTGCGGGCAAGGGGGGAAGCGAAGAAAGTCGGCTTGTCGCCACCAACCTCCTTCTTCGGGGCAGCGGCCTTGGGCGCCTCAGGGGCAGGAGCCTGCTTCTTGGGCTCCTCCTTGGGCGCCGCCGGAGCAGCAGGAGCATCGTCCTCGTGGGGGATAGCGGCAGGAGCGTCGTCGCCCTCGGCAGCGAGCTTGTCGGCGCCAGAGACATCGTCACCCTCCTCACCGATAATGGCAATGGTGCTGCCGACCTGGATGCCCTTGGTGCCGGCGGGCTTCTGTGTGGGGCATCAGCAATGCACATATTGGGTAACAGAATGGCAGTGGTACGCCTGTTGGTTGACGTTGGGTTGTGATGAAGCAAGAGCCGTGCATCGGAGGGGCGTGGTGGGTTGCAGAGTGCGAAGGTGGGGCAGAGCCACTGCCGCCGGCAGTAGAAGAAGGGCCACGACCACTCACGACAATCTTTGCCAGGATACCATCGTCCTGCGCCTCGACATCAATCGTGGCCTTGTCCGTCTCAATCTCGAGGAGGACGTCACCGGCGGCGAATGTCTCGCCCTCGTTCTTCTTCCACGAGGCAATGCCTCCCTCGGTCATGGTGGGCGACATGGCGGGCATCTTGAACTTGCCCAGATCGGCCAGCGGCGCCGACGTGCGGAGCGCTGTGGGTCAGCGACGCGTGGTAATGGGGTGTAGAGGGACGTCGTGGGGGGAGGAGAGAACGCGTCTCGTGACAGGCAAGGGTAGCATTGTTGATTACGGCCGTCGGGTCAGAAGTGTGTCCGACGGCAAGGGGGGGGGAGGGTTGTTCAAGATGGGCGAAATATTGGCCCACCGGCGGGGTGCTGCGTCGCTGCTGGAGGGGATAGGAAGGGGTGACTCACAGCGGGAGGAGCGAGCACATGTGCTGGCAATGAGCTGGCGCCGGGCGACGTGAGCGAGGGACAGCATCGTGGATGGGATGTGTGTGGTGGATTGCAAGAGGAGTGAGGCAGAGGGGAAAAAGCTGTTGATGGATCAGGATGTTCTCCGCGTGATGCATTCAGACAGCCAACAGTAGTCACCCCACTGGATATGATATTTGGGGCTGGGCTGGGAAATGACGGCTGGCCGTTTTCGAACCCGCGACCCGCCAGTCCATCGCCCCTTGCTTTGCCGCCGGTCCGTCTCCGCACCCGCCGTGGACATGGCCGCACCTCTGCATCCACGGATGGCACGCGCCGCATATGACGTGGCTTCCGCGTGGCCGGGACACCCCACGGCGCGGCTGCGCGGTTGCAACGGTTGCGTCGGAGGCCCACCGCGGACCGTCATGTTCCGCTCTGCCTATGGCCTGGGGGAGGGGAGGGGACGGGAGGGGACGGGGTGGAGGGTGGAGGGAGAGCCGCATTTTGCGGCGTTTCCGTGTGTTGGCAAATATTTTGGGCGGGGTGGGCGAGGTGGAGGTCACGACGACAACAACACCTAGTACTACACTATCACTGCACCACCATGGCAGCACCCCTCGTCATCCCGGGACAGCCTCTCCCGGTCGCATACACCACCGCACCGCTGCCCAAGTGCGGGCCAGGGTGCTACGAGTTTGGAGGCAAGATCCTTGCCGGCGTCGTCGGCCGCCCTCACCGTGACGGAGCCGTGCGTTCCGAGCGCCAAACATGCATGCCGTGTGCAGACAAGGCTGTGCACCCTGCGCGCTCGTGATGGGGTCAGAACCCGGCTAACGAAGCAGGTGGTCAGTGTGATCGGAAAGGAAGAGGCTGGCGCGGTGCCCGACATTGGCTGCACAGTGAGTGGCCGCCGACCTGACGTTTCTTCGCCATGCTGACGCTTCTGCAGGTTCTCGGACAGGTGCGCGATCTCTCTGACAATTTCATCACATCTAACCCTCTCTCCAGGTGGCCCGTCTTTCCCCGCAGCAGGCCCACATTGTTATTCAGATTGTGAACGAACGGCCAGTCGCCGACTCGACCGAGGAGCTTACCGGCGTCGTTCGCGTTGCCGATGTCAGGTCGGTGCAGCCCCCAGAGGTCATGCTTCAGCCCAGGCTGACGCGTGTAGGTTGACGGAGCGTGACAAGGTCAAGATGAGCGAGTGCTTCCGCCTCGGGGACATTGTCAAGGCCAAGGTTGTAAGTATTGCCGTCTAATCGCAGGAGGCGCGCCGCGATCGCAGTACTGATACTTTCCTTGCCTTGCACGCTGCTAACTCGTATCCAGATCTCCCTTGGCGATGCTCGCAGCTATTATCTCTCCACTGCGGCTAACGAGCTGGGCGTGGTGTATGCCACTTCTGAAGACGGTACGTTGTCTGGACTTTGATCGGCTCTCCTCTGACACTATACAGGAAACCCCCTTCTTCCCGCTTCGTACCAGGAGATGGAGGACCCGAAGACCGGTCGCATCGAGAAGAGAAAGGTTGCCAAGCCTGAGGGCGTATAGTGCGGCGGCGATGCTGTTGTGTGGTGACGGAGATAGCGGCTCGGGTCAGTTCCTTGTACCATCCATATGTATAACCAACGCAACCAACGCGATGCCTTTATCGTGGTCCGATTTCAAGTTCCACATATGGGCAAGTCCTTCGCTAAGCGAGCGGTTCGGGAAATTATCGGTGAGGGCCACGTGGCCGCCATTGGACTTGCGCCGCCCGCGCACACAGTGCATCAGCGGCGTTGGTTGGATCATGGGACACTCGACTTCGACGTGTCTCGAGCCTAGTTTGCTGTTTCGTGTTGCCCGGCGACCATCTCCATCGTCTTCATTCCATTTATTCTTCTTCTTGCCCTTCCTCTTGTTCAAACCCTTCGACGCGTCCTGGACGGAAATAAAATACGCAGACGTGCAGCGCGGTGGCGCCAACTCGGGTAGCATTCATCTCGCATACATCTCGGTCACTTCCACTCCTCGTTTTTGATCCATCTTCACTCCACGTCACATTCGAAGCAATCGCACTCCAACAACAAAATGTCGCACACCCCAACGTTGCAACGGCGGGGTCGCGGCGGGTCTCCACTGTCGTCGATGTCCAACCCGCTATCTGGGCCGGCGGGCATTCCAAACGATGGACGGTATGACGCCGCTCGGGACCATCCTGTACGCCCCGAGGCCGACGCCGATGCCCGTCTCCGCCTCAAGGACGAAGGTCCTGTCGCCGCTGCGTCCGCGACCACCACCGCGTTCGGCGGGCGCAAGGGTGCCAGCCGCGCTGGAGCCATTGCTGGCCTCCGCCGGCGCGAATGGATCATCCTCGGCGCCGTCTGTGTCCTCGCGTCGTTCGTGCGTCTGTGGAACCTTGGCTGGCCCACATCAGTTGTGTAAGTGTCTTCAGCATGTGCTATCGCCTGTGTGGATCGGGTTGACAGGACATGCATGTCGAGGATGGAATCAACGAAACACACGATTGTGTTCACCACCCGCTGCGCATCGCTTCGCCCTCCTGCACAGCCGCAGCTGACTGACGCCGCAGTTTTGATGAAGTTCACTTTGGAGGCTTCGCCGCAAAGTACATTCGTCGCAGGTACTTCATGGATGTCCACCCTCCTCTGGCCAAGCTCCTTGTGACGCTCTCGGCATTCATTGGCCGATTTGATGGCCAGTTTGACTTCAAGGACATTGGCAAGTGAGTACACTTGCCGCATATATAACTGTTACTTACATTGCAGGGACTACCTTGAGCCCAAGGTCCCCTATGTTGTTATGCGCTCGTTCCCCGCGATCCTCGGTCTGGCCCTTGTTCCGCTCACATTCCTCACCCTCATCGCTCTCCGTCTGAGTCTCGCGTCGGCGCTCCTCGGTGCTTTGCTCGTCACGTTCGACAACGCCCTCATTACTCAGTCGCGTCTCATTCTTCTCGACTCGTACCTCGTCTTTTTCACTGCCCTCACAATCTACTTCTGGGTTCGCTTCTCGAATGACGACCGTGAAGGCCGCGCGTTCACAAGGTCCTGGTGGCAGAACCTTGCGCTGGCAGGTGCGGCCCTCGGCGCCGTGTCGTCGTGCAAGTGGGTCGGCCTCTTCACCATTGCGACCGTCGGCTTGGGCACATTGCGCCAGCTGTGGCTGCTCCTTGGCAACCTCAAGGTCACCCCCACCATGTGGCTTAAGCACTTTGCTGCCCGAGCCCTCTGTCTCATTGTTCTTCCCATTACGATCTACATGTTCTGTTTCAGCCTTCACTTCTGGATCCTCGACATGTCTGGCGACGGTGACGGCTTCATGTCCTCCGAGTTCCAGCACACACTCCAGGGCCACTCTATGGAAAACACTTTCGCCGACGTGGGTTTTGGTTCCCAGGTCTCGATCCGTCACGTCAACACGCAAGGTGGATACCTTCACTCGCACAATCACGCGTACCCTGGAGGCTCGCAGCAGCAGCAGATCACGCTCTACCCTCACCGCGACGACAACAACATCTGGCGCATCGTCAACGCCTCGTCCCCTGACGGCCCCGCGTCGTACCCTTGGGATGACCTTCCCCTCGAGTACGTTCTGACTGGTTCAAAGATCCGCCTCGAGCACGTGACCACGGAGAAGCGCCTCCACTCGCACGACGTGCGTCCCCCTGTCTCGGAGGTTGATTTCCAGAACGAGGTCTCGGGCTATGGCTTCCCTGGCTTTGCCGGCGATGCCAATGACGACTTTATTGTGGAGATTGTTCCCAAGAGCCACGGACGTAAGGACAAGCAGGCTCGCCACCGTCTCCGTACTCTCCGTTCCCACTTCCGCCTCCGCCACGTCATGACTGGCTGCTACCTCTTCTCTCACAAGGTGAAGCTCCCCGACTGGGGCTTTGAACAGCAGGAGGTTACCTGCAACAAGAACCCCACCTGGGAAAACTCGCTTTGGTACATTGAGACGAACAAACATGCCCAACGTAAGTACTTGCTGGACGCACTGCTATTTCTTACACCCAGTCGACCCTGATGCCGAGCAGGTCAACTACGAGAAGCCCTCATTCCTCTCCAAGTTCCTCGAGCTCCAGGGTGTCATGTGGCGCACCAACGCTGGCCTGACAGACCGCCATGCTTACGACTCGCGGCCCCAGCACTGGCCCTGGCTCCGCCGTGGCATCGTGAGTCAATGCACGCACATGAAAGGAGGACAAGGTAACTAACCCGCAGAACTTTTGGGTCAAGGAAAACCGCCAGGTGTATCTCGTTGGCAACCCCGTCGTGTGGTGGAGCTCGTCTCTCGCTGTTGGTCTCTATATCGCTTTCCGCGCCCTTCTTGTTGTCCGCGCCAAGCGCGGCTTCCGCGACTTGCAGCAGCGTGAGTTTTTTTCGGTTTGTTTGTTGGCATGAGTTTTGACACCTCTGCAGCCAAGATTGCCTTCTACGATGAGGTGTGCGCCTTCCTCCTCACCGGCTGGGCTCTGCACTACCTGCCCTTTTTCCTCATGCAGCGCCAGCTCTTCCTGCACCATTACCTTCCGGCTCTGTGGTTTGCCATCATGCTGTTCTGCACAGTGTTCGACTATGCCACCTCCCGCATTCGTCCTCGCACGCGTTTCCAGATTGCCCTCGCTGTTGTCATACTGGCGCTGTGGTCTTACAACTACTTCTCCCCGCTCGCGTACGCCAGCCCGTGGACAAGGGCCAAGTGCAACAATGCCAAGTGGCTGAGGACTTGGGACTTCTCTTGGTGAGTCGGTACATTCCAATCTTGATCCAATCGACTAACCTTGAAGTAACGACTTCCACGAGTCGATGTCGCAGTACACCGCCAACAAGGCTGTGCATGTCCAGCCGCCTGATCCCAAGGTCTACGTCGACGCTGGTGGGGCCTCGGCCAACGCCCAACCGAGCAAGAAGTACGACGAGCCTGAGCCGATCCGGAATGCGTTCGACGCCGGCGACGAGGCGGCGCAGGAGGAGAAGACGGGCGCGTTCGTCGGCCCCCCGAACGAGATGAAGAAAGACTCGACGGCCGTAAACCCCGCAGACGCGACCAAGGAGGCTGCGATCAATGCCGATGACCGCGCGCCCGTCGGCCTTGACGCTGGCGCGCTTGAGGTGACCGGCGCGGCCGCCGATGACGAGGGCGGCTGGCACGGTGGCGCCAACGATGCCAACGGCAAGCGGCAGCAGAATGCCGCGGACGAGGAGCTCCAGGCGGCCTCGAAGGAGGAGGCGGCCGCTGTTCCAGAGGAGGCCGAGGCCAAGCGCGACACTGAAGTCCTCGGAGAGAAGATCAACGATCTCGATTAGAGTGTGAGAGATAGACGGCGCCACGATGTATTGCATACTGACCGCTTGTGTGCCACGAGTGTGAGCCATGCCATGTACTTCCAACAGTGACACGGCACTGCCCGGCTGCTTGGTCACCAATCACGCTCCACCCGACGTTTGCAGTTGTGCAGTGGCCAGAAAGCAATTGGTTGTCAGGTGACGGTGGGAATAACAGACAACCGCGGCTGTTACAGAGACCCTCGCAACTGAATCTATAAATATATAACACGTACATGCGGCCACGCGACTGCCAACCTTCGAGCTTGGGCATCAGTACGTTCCTTGGAATGACACGGCGTTTCAGCCTCGACGCGGCTTACCGGACTCGAAATCAGCCCGGCAGAGAACGCAACACCATCCTCAACATCATGTATGATAACCCATGCATGCCGCGAAGCTGAAACCGCGATGAAAACAAGCCAAAGGAAACGACAAGGAAGCGAGGAGGCGGTGCGGATACTACGACGAAATAAAGGGACGAAGAATACAGAGGGTTGCTGCCGTATTATCCCAATGTCACCCAATCTGTTGTGAGAGCGGAATGTGACCATGGACAGGAGAGTTGTGGGCAAGAGACGTGTGCCTGGGATGATGGGATGATAGGGCCTGTATGGGATGATAGGGTCGACACTGGAGTTATCCTGTCTTTTCGGACGTACGCCTTTCGGGTCCCAGAAGCCGAAAACGTCTGGACGACGGACTTTGATTACACGACACATTACGCTTCAACCTCGGCTAACGGGACGATGGTACGAGATGCGTGCTGCTCCATCTGTTGCGCAACCCAGCCAGGCATGTCGACGTCCGCATCCTTGTCGGCAACCAGCCAAGGGTGCGCAAGCAGCTCGGCGTACGTTGGTCGTCCGTTGGGGTCCTTGACAAGGCTGCGGCATGTTAGCTCCACATGACCAGCTCAAGATCATGTAGGAACGCAGCTCGTGTACTTGCAGTTCTCACGAACCTGACAAAGCTGACACATTGGTCTGTACTCACCATTGTGCAACAAAGTCCCTGGCTTCGGCGCTGTAGCTTTCCGGAAGTGTTGGCGCCGGCCCGTTGACGATCGCAGTCAGCTGTGCGAAGACATTTGTGTACGTCTCGGGAGGGTAGGGGTAGGATCCAGTGGCGATTTCGATGAGACTCAAACCAACCGACCATACGTCGGAGGAGACGGTATACGTCGAAACCTGGTTCTGTGACTCGCCCTTGATGCGCTCCGGAGCCATGTAGCTCTGACAGCCAATATTGGTCTTTGCCAGACTCTTCTCCAGCTGTCCCGAGACGCCAAAGTCACAAAGCTTGACCTCGCCCTTTGTATTCATGAGCACGTTTGTCGGTTTGACGTCGCGATGCATGATCTGCAGCTCGTCCTTGAGGAACCGCAGCCCACGGACGATCGCCGCTGTTATCCGGCGGAGGACGGGCTCGGGCACCAGCTGGTCAGGTGTGCGAGGCGTAACGACCTTGGCGTCCCCAATCTTACCGCCAGAAGCAGGAGGCGGTGTGCCGGTACCAGTCAACTTGTCGAGCGAACCCGCGTCCATAAACTCCATGCAGTAGTAGACACAGGATTCAATGGTGAACGCTCCGTAAAATTCGACGATTTCGGGGGCGATGGCTCGATGCAAGATATCCAGTTCCATGATGATACCGTTCAGTTTCGACTCATCCAGCTCAAGACGGATTTCCTGCGAGTCAGAACCAGCTCATCCCACAGCCGCTTACCTTCATCGCCATATTCACTCCGGTCGGACGGTGGAACACTTTTTGAACGCTTCCGTAGTTGCCTTTTCCTAGCTCTCCGAGCACCTCCATCTCGTCCATGTTTATCGAGAAACTCTGTCCGTCACCAAAGTCGACACCTCCGGCATGGAGCACAGCCTTGCTAAACTTGAGCGAGCCTGAAGGGTCCATGATGTTATGAAAGTCGTTGAACTTGGAGTGACCATCTGATGCCTCCGGGGCCTTCATCTGTGCCAGCGACAGTCCACCGGGAGGACCACGTCGACCAGCAATGCCTCCTCGAGGAGGTCCTACTGGGGAAGCGACAGCAGGAGCACTGCCGAGATTCAAAGCTGGCCGACCGCTGGCAGCACGGCGTGCCGCCAATCCCAAAGGACCGGAATTTGGTCCGGCAGCCGGACTCCCTTGGGACGTTCGCATTGCCTGCGCACGGAGAAGCGCACCCATCGATGTCGCTTGGGGGGACGGCCCCGCACCGTTCGCAGTTGTTGGACCAGGCGTTCCGCTCCGCTGGGCGGCGAGCTAAATTGTTCAGTACTCTACCGGATTGGTAGGCCATTGTGTCCGACGCACCTTGTCCATCTTTGCTTGCAGAGAGGGAGGGAGGCGCGTTTGCATCTGCGCACCACCTCCTGCACCTACTGCGGCGCGCATACCCATGGGGCCCATGGGCATGGGACCGCCGCGCACCGGTGCGCGCCCTGGCACACCTCCAAACTGTGGTGGGCGGCCTGTGATCGGACCTGATGGAAGGCGGCTACCAGCGGGCGAGAACGGAGGACGAGCTACAGAGCCGTTTGATGGGATGGCTGCATGTCCGGAGGGCGATGTTCGGGGGGCAAAAGTGGTTGGCGATGAGGCAGTGGGGGCGGAGGTCGGTGCACTGGGCCCTGGATCGGCGGCTGTGATTGAAGCGCCTGCGACTGGTGATGACAGCTTGTCGGCTAAGCTCATGCTTTCCAGCGAAGGCGGCGTGGGTGATGGGGAGCGTGAACGCTCTGGCGCGGGAGCTTGATCTGACATGGTGACGGAAATGGGAGAGATGGAGAGTGGTGGAAAGGAGAAAGGCAGGGTGGAGACAGGGGGTTGAAAAGAGCCTCGTCGTGTCAGGTGTGTTGTTGCCAAGAATGGTGGAGAATGGCAACTTGTCCGCAAAGGCCACTGCCGAATTGCTGTTGCTTGTGACTGCGTCTGTGCGCTCGGCAAGCTGGGGCGGAGGGTACACCAGGTTACCTGTTACTACCAGGAATGGAAGTGGAGCGCTCAGGTGTCGTTGCGACGCCTGTGAGGTATGCGTAGCACACGTTCGCCCGATACGTGGATGGGTGGGTGAGGGGCTGTGTACGTGTGCGGGGACCAAGGCGAGTCTCGAGTGGAGGACAGGAAGCGGGTGTAGAAGGGTCCAATGCTTACGAGCTGCGCGTCGATCGGAAAACAGCAACGCCAAGATCGGTGAGGATGAGCGCGATAAGCAGAAGAAGATGAGGGAGGGGGTTGGAACAGGCGGTCGCTGGCCGACTACAGATATGGTTTCGTGGAGCGTGCTGTGCTCTATGGAGCAACCAGCGCGTATTGCCTGCCGGGAATGGGGGGAATGGTTGACGGGTCGCAAGGGGTAACGTTGATAGGATACTATCTCTGGGAACGACGAAGACCGGGGTCGTGAGCAAAAGTGGAATGAGAGAGGACGAGAAGTCTTGTCGGCCACCCAAATTTCCGAGACGGGATATCGTCGGGGTGGAAGCGTCGGTGTTGCCGGTTCTGGGGGCGGATCGACGACGCTTTGCAACGCTCTCAAGTGACGGTGGTCAAGGGCGAATGGTGGTGGATAGAGTGGGGGGTTGAAGCGATGGAGAGTGGGAAAAGTTTTGTGTGAGATGGACGGCGGCGGCTGGGCAAGTGAAGTTAGGGGGGTGTGGGGGGGGGGGGGCAAGTGACCGATGGGTGATGGACGGGGGCGGCGAGTAAACGAGTGATCGACACATCCACTCCTGTGCGACACCCCTGCCAACGTCCACGGTGTGATTACAAAACACTTTTTGCCCAAAATATCGTCCCGCTTTTATCTTAATTAAAGCCACGACCACTGCGGGGCCTGCATCCCAATGTCGCGGCCACGAGGGCATACAAGCTGCAGCGCTGCGAGCTTTGCAACGTCTACCAATTCCAAACGCACGTAGCTCAGGAAGGGGTTGGGCGGTGAGGGTGGCGTTCTCGATTGCCCGTCTCCCATTGGCGGCGGCGACATGAGGCTGGCTGCGGCGTCCCCAATCACCAGGGCAGGTGCATGGGAAGAGTCACAGACGGGCAGCGATTTAAGGAGGCCCCAATGGCAACCGGGCACAGCGAGGGGCTGAGTAAGACGCGTCCCAAGACTTCGGTCCAGCCGGCTCCGTGTCCGACCGAATGTGTCGCGCGTCCAAACCCGCCAGTCATCGGCCTAGGGTCTCCACGTACGTTGTGTGCGGTGTGCGCCGGTTGAGCCCCATATCGCTTGTGTGTCTCAGTTTGTGCATCCACGGCCACGAGATAGGGGAACAAGAACACTGGCAATCCCACTCTGGAAGAGCCGCAAGCCCACTTTTCCAGCACACGTGGTGGCCAGTCTAAAGTAACCTCCCGGTTGGTTGCGGACCTTTGGTCGCAGGGCCCTCGCTCTCTGTCTCTCTCGGATAACTGGTTGTGCTCTCGGATAACTGGTTGTTCTGAGCGTCGTCGTTGGATGACTAGATAAGAACGGACGGCGACTAGTTCCGTTGCCGAGAATTTCAAAGACACAGGGTGTTGTCCGACTGCACCGAGCACCGTCTTTTCTTTTGCATCCTTTTTTGTTCTTTTTTTTGCTCGACAGCCGCGGCAAGGACACGCACGGTCAACGTAATGATCTGCGTCCAGTGGGTACCGTGGCAACAACACGGTCAACGTAAACGATCTGAGTCTAGTGGATAATGTGGCAACGATCGCGGCTACAGACGGCGCGGATGATGTCGAAATGCGGACGCATCCGGGCATGGCCATTGCAGGATCGGGGCAGCACTCACAGTGACCGTGTCCTCTGGACATGCACTTTCCGAGCCACATTCCTCGGCCTCGAGCATCTTGCCTGGAAATGTTACTCCCCCCCCCGCGGTTAGTCGCTGCAGGGCTGGCCGCTCGCGTGTTTTGGTATCCCCGGAAACGTCGCAGCAAGGACATGACCCTGTGCCACAGGAGCGAATCGCCGGACCGGATCTCCCACTGCTTATCCCTTGCATTCCTTGATCGAGAAGAGGAGCGAGTGCCGCCGAGCGGCACGCCCGACTGGTACGACATCGCCAGTCGGGTGTTCGCAGTGAACACGCCTCGGTCCTCTTCACCGGCATACCAAACTTGGGGCCGGCCCCGAGGACAAACCCTGCTCCTCTGGTGCACCGCTCCCCCAGTGCACCCAGCCCCTGCTACCCCAGCACACACCCCGTCCCACAGCATACAGCCGCGGCCGCACCTTTGCACTCGCCCGCCCCCATCACGACACCGGGAGGGGCCGGAACCGGGAGCCGCAATCCGGACGCTGCCAGGCGGGACTGGGACTGTTTGCTGCTGCGAGCGGCGCCTTAGACATTCAATTCACAAGATAGACGCGTGACTGGTTTGTTCCTAGCGCTCGTCTCAGATCTCGTTCCGGCAACCCCTGCAGAGCCGCAGTCCTCTGCCCGTGGGTCTGGGCGCTTGACAGGCCGGTGGGCCCCAAATGGACGCAGTGATCGTCCAGGATGGAAGGGGGGGAACACCTCCCGCCACGGCCGCCACAGGGTTCCTGGCGCCGCATTCCTCCGCCATCATGAAGCCCCGCTCGCTGCTGTCAGCTCCAGGCGAGGCTCGAATGGTCGTGCGTATTGGAAAAAGAAAAAAAAAAAAAAAAAAAAAAAAAAAAAAAAAAAAAAAAAAAAAAAAAAAAAAAAAACGCAAGTAACCGTTCCGCGTGGCACGTGAGAAGGTCGGCCAGGTGGGCGCGCTGCAAACGAGATTCGCAAGTGAAACAGATGAACGGAGCCGATGGGCACTAGACTGGAATGGCGCGTGGCCCCTTTGGTCCCAGGTCCGGTCAGGAGGTAACAGCCTAGATCGCCAGGCTTTGCGCCATGTGCGGGGATCACATCGAGCCTGCAATACCGCAGTCGCGCACTAGTGACTCGTGTGGGCTCGTAGCTCGGCGCGACCATCCAGGTAGCTGGTTGACGGTCGCAGGTGGTCACCTACACAGGCAGTGGGCGGCGGTCCATGGTGCGTGAAACGCAATTAGCCCGCAGTCCAAGGTCCCGTGAGACGCGACAGCCTTATACAACGATCCTACCCGTAGTCAAGGTTCAGCTGTTACAACGTTGCTACCGCCTTTTCGTCGTCGCTTTGGTTTTCGCAGAAGCGAAAGCGACGCGGTACCCACCAATGAACAGACCGCCACGAGGTTCCGGGGAGGAGGTCTTGGTCGCCGGCCAAGCAGTTCCAAGTCGCCACCAATGGATGATGATCGTCGCCTGCGGCATCCCCTGCCCGCGGTTCCTAGCAACCAACCCAGATCCACCGAGGCAAACGGGGAGTGGCGTTGTCATGACCCTAAACGGCCTTCTTTGGACTGACAATAGGCCCAGACCTAGTCCGTGTCGGAATAGACGAATCTTGACGAGTAGGGCCATATCAGGACGAGGATGCGGAACGTGGGTGGCGGTGAGGCCCCGGAGCCGGCGAGATATTTCGGACGACCTCGCGACGGAAAACTACTACTGCCTCTCTGAGTAGGTCATGAGCGGTGACGGGGGCCAAGTGCTCACGAGTTGGGAGAAATGCACGATCCGTCTCGGAAATTGACGGCATCGAGAGATAGTATACGGAGAGGCTGATGCGGTCAATCGGATAGATGTCATGGCGCTTGCCTGGGGGGCGCAGACCCCAGGCCGTTGAATACTCATGTTGAGGCTAACCAGGACAGTCAGAAGGCAAAATTAGCAATCAGCAAGGTCGGGGGGACGGACAACGATATGTGGAGATCGATATGTACGAGTCAGTCTTGACAATGTCCATCCCAACTTTTGAAGATATAGGCGAGTGATTGCCACATTTAGGCACTGATAATAAGAACGGCGGTTGGAACGAGATAACGGCAAGGTGCTGGGCCTTGATGACCAGGTGCACCAGTCGGAGGCACAATCCGTGTAGGCTCCAGATTGGCTGCCCTGGGACCTGCCGAAGTTCAGTCGGAGCATTGACTTGAAGCATGCCGAGCTCAACGCCTCGGCATGAAGGCACAACATGACAAGCGAAAGATTGTCATCTGACATGTTGGTTGAGTGGCCGATGAGCGATACCCACTTGCGAACGCACCGCGGGCGGTCTCGGGGAAACCGAGTACCGCTGACGACACACGACGACAGTCGGCTGGTGCAGGTACCAGGCTGTGGACGACCGCCGACGGCGAGGTACCGTGGTGCGAGGCGGCCGCCGATGGCCGGGACCCGAACACGGTCTCCACGCAACTGTCGAGCGCCAGATAACTACGGGACGCTTCTACACCTCATCTGACTGGCCGGCCGGAGCTAATGTTCTAGACATTGCAATGTGATATGAGAGCATATAAGACGTGCTATGCAAAATTATCTGAATCTGATATGCCGAGGATGAGTTTCAGCTGTCTCGTAGCATCGCCCTCATGGGAACATGAACCTCTTACCCGCTCCAAGGCCGCTCAGCCCCCTATTCCCGATGAGGTCCGCGTGTCGCCCGTCGTGGCCCTACGAGTGGAGGCAAGGTGGCAAGAGGGGCGAAGCAGGCAAAGCGCGTCCGATAGGTGCGTGCCCGGGTTGACGAGCGATGGTGTGCCCGCGACCGTGTAAGGATCTGAACCCACCAGCGACATGAGACTCGGGCCGACGATGCCGAGAACTACGGCCAGCAGACTAACGCCCTGGGTGCATGTTGCCTCCATGTGTCTGTCGTGGCTACTGGCTCTTGGCGGCCGGAGGCGCACTGTACGCGCGGTATGGCGCGGCACTAACGTCCGGGGGTCTCCGCACATGGCCCCATCCTACCCCTACTACCCTAGGCGGTTCGGCGCGTAGTCAACTCGGCCATGCGTGAGACACGACCCGATAGCCTGGTGGGAGTACGCTACGGAGAACGACGTTTATGCATGCTCCGTTGTGTCCGGCATGTGCCCATGCGTTTCCCACTTGCTCGCCCCCCAGGCTCGTCACTTCATTAATCGTGATCCACCCGCTGTTTGTTCCAATAACAATGGACTCTCTTGCGCCTCATTCCCGTTTCCTGCGTGTTCGCAGTTGTCAATGTGCACGTACATGTGATGCTCGACGACTGGTGATGATCATGACGTGAGAGCCCTTAGTGAATGCTCAACCACACCAGTTGCCGCCCGTGCTTGTGAGATGGCGCGCTACCGTCTCTTTCGCTCCCGTAAAAGTCCATGTTCGCTCCCCTCGGGCTCTCGGCACATGAGCCCCCGGTATCAAACTATGCACGCTAAAGCGGGATCCACCTCGCCTCGGCATTGGTGGACCGCATGCAATTGGCCATTCGACAAGGAATGGGCACCACAAGCGTGTGTCTCAAAGAGCCCGAGCCCGCGATGGGACCGGTAGACAAGGCAGAATGGGCGCGCGGCCGATGGGCGATGATCAATGATGGGCGCTTGCGTGCTCGATATACAATTGAGGCACTGTTGGTCCCATGGTGCGTGGAATCAAGGTTTCACAATCTGTGCTATTAAGGTTTGCCTTAACATAATAGTCGTGGATGATACATTTTGTAATACTGTGGGACGCCAGCAATACTGCCAGGGGCTGGGTGGCCACAATGGCAGCTGCCAGGGCCCGTGGGGTGACCGCTTTGGTGAGTGGCAAGCACGTCATCCGGGCTCATCCAAGCCTTTGTCACTGGTCTCTGCTGGCCAGGCTGTTGCAAACCGCGCCAACAGCACTCGGCGCTACTGTGCGCGCACAAAGTGTATCCCATGGCATGCCCTCATCGCGTCCTCTCTCGTAGACACATGATATGGGTCTGCCGTCCTGGAGGAAAGAGAAATGCCCTCCGAATTCCAGTTTCTGTCAACAACATTCGTAGACGTTGGACTTAGCAAACGCCGCTCGTTACGACCAGGCCACAGCACCCAAGGTCCTCGAGAGCGTAGTCGAACGCAGGCGACAGCTGCAGCAGCAGTGATGGCCGACCACCGCCAGAATGCCTCCAACCCCAACATTGACTGGCAGGCGATAATCTCTGCCATCGACCATGGGCAAGCGACCGCGGCGCGGCACCACGCCCAAGCGCAAGCCCAGACGCATACACAGGCACACCAGCATGCCGTTTCTCAAGCTCACGCCAGCGGCGAGCACCACCACACGCAGCACCGTCGCAGTCGCCGGAGAAGCACCAACGACGACGGCTACGAAGACGGCAAGGCCCAGGTGAGACGACGGAGCGAAAGTGGCGGGGGAAGCAGCAGTGCCAACGCGATTGGCACGCCCATCATATCATCGCCCACCGGCTCAGTTGGGGGAATGTCGTCTCCAGGCCTCGACACACATAGATATCATCCGGCGCACGCCCAGGCAGCTGCGGCGGCGCAAGCTCAGGCGCAGGCGCTTGTGGCCGAAGCGCTGGCCGCACGAAATCATCCGATTCCCGACGACCTCTTTACACACTTTGCCCGCGCAAACGGTCTACTACCCCCAGATGCAGGTGGTGGGGGGAATGCACAACCTGCGCCCTCGGCGTCTGTATCTACGCCCGACAGCGCACCATGGTCGGTTAACGCATCTCCGGATTTGAACGCAAGAATAGCCATGCAGCAGTATGGCTACGTTTCGCCACAGCAGCAGCACCTGCAACAACCGCTTCCTTCGCCCTCCCTCCCGTCTCTACCAGCGCTGGCACCCCGAGCCCCAGCACTCGAGCCCTCTCCCTTGGAACGACGATCTTCATCCGTACGTCGTCAGCCATCTATCGCAATCGATCCCGCCTTGGAAGCAAGCAGCGCATTCGTATCCACCAACGCCTCTAGCGCCCCCTCGCTCGCGTCCGGATCCTCAGCACCGACTCCCAGTGCAATGGGCGAAGACACAGAGGATAAGCGTGTGAGGAATACTTTGGCTTGTGAGTAAGCTGCCCAGTTTTCTCTCGGCTTGCTAGGCAATCCTCTGGATCCGACGTTTCCGAGGCCAGAAACCGAGCATATGAGATCATTCCAGCCAAACGGTCTCATTCTGCTGTCTTCGACTTTGACGTAGCGCTCGTTATCTTGCCGTCTCTCGTGATAGCCTGGGATCTGTCCAGGCGGTGCCTGCAGCGCTGCTTTCTCACTCCACTCCCGATTCCGAGAGTAATTACTCAATGTGGCACCCAATTACCCACTCTTGCGTACCTCGCCTCGCTACCTCTTCGGGTCCTTGTCACATGCCAGCTTGACAAGGTTTCTTACAAGAGTCTCTTCTATATCTCTGGCTGCTTGGAGGCGTTGTCGCAAGTTACTGATACTCCACCTCAGCTGCTCGTTTCCGTGCCAAAAAAAAGCTTTACATTGAGAATGTGGAGAGAAATATACGCGATCTTGAGAACCAGCACCGCGAGCTCGAGGTGGAGGTGAACGACTTGCGAAAGGAGAACGGGCTGCTCAAGGAGATGGTTCAACTCAAGTATGGCGTTCGACAGTGATCGCACTATGGCAGCGGCGGACGATGAAAGTTACCCAGGGAGACCTGACCACTTAATTGTGGAACAGACGGAAAGTGCATCCATTCCTCGGTTCCGATTTTTGAAAGCCGTACGCAAGTCCGTTGGAACTACGCATCGACAGCTGGTGTTCAATCTCACTGAACTCTCGTCACTTGTGTTCATCGGGATTGACGAGTCGCACCCACCGAGCACTACCATAGTGAATCTCACACTCCCGCTTCTCCTTCCTCCCCGATCAACAACCCGTTAATAGATATCCATTTCGTATCCCATCAGTAGTCAGCATATACCGTAGTATTAGAGTGGAAGAGAGTGTCTTTGTGGACGGCCACACCACCATACCTTGTGCATTGGCGTTTGCAAATGAGCTGATCAGCAGCCAGGTGAGGAACATGACCCAGGAACATTGCCTTTTGCAGTAATGCATCAGTGAGATTGACGTTGCTCGGGAACGTCGATACTGGTGTCACCTGAGACGACTTAAGCATATTCCGGATCGACGTTGGTTACGGTCGTCGACCTCCCAGCCAGGCCCCTCTCACGTCCAACAAGCTAGCTACGCGTCTACAGCTACGAGACCTCCCGCTGCGGAGGTCAAGCTCCAGCTCCCCTTGGCACGGGCCGCGTTGCTCGGTTCCGGAGTTGCACAGGGTGATGGCGCGGCGCAGTGCCTGGAGCGGCAACGCGCTGTTGTTAGAGAACGCCGAACGCCGTCGGTGCTACCGTTGTAGGACTCATTCGCGTTGATCCGGAGGTTGTCCGGGAAGATGGGGCTGGCAGCGCAGTCGTGGGAAGACCGTTGGCAGTGTCCTTGCTCCCTAGATCCCAAAAGCTGTCGAGGGAGCCGATGTTGAGCACCTATAGGCGACCGGCGTGTCCCACGACTGGGCGGTAGCACACGTGGTGGTCGTTGTACACCGGGTTCAGTGAGTGTGGCCTGCGATCAGGATCGCTTGTGGATTAGCCATGATGGAAATGGCGGAAGAGTTCCAAGTCGTTGCAAAAGTCGATAATGAATCGCCCTCAACTCGCAGTCGATGCGACTGGTGTCCCAGACCAAGCTTGGTTGCGTGTGGCGGGAGAAGAGGAGCACCAGGTTAATCTGATCCTCCCAGGGCTGCATGCTGGGTGAGGAAGAGGCACTGTTGGTTTGAGAGCTCGCGCGTGGTGCCTGGCCAACAAGGGCCGTGAAGTTGTAACAATCGATCCCCAGCCACATGGTACGTGTGCCGCTTGTGCTCATCATCTCGGCGGCATACAATCCTCCCTGTCTGCCCACGTAGCGCATGCCGGTCAAATTGTGGAAGTGATTGGCACTAGAAATGTTTGACACTGCAGGCGATTGATCTGGAAGCGATTAACACCGGTCTCGGACGTATCGGTGATGGTGAGGTATACTGGTTCTCATAACTTGCACAATGTTGCCCTGTAATCGCGTGCGCCGTCGTCGTCCATGGTTGCAGCGAAATTGTTGAAGTTTCCGGCCTGGCCTATCAGATCTGTCACCGTTGATTACCAGCTATGCTCATTGGCGAGGTGGCGCAGACTGGGCAGCACAGAGTGTGCTATCCTCCGGTTGATATCGACTACAAGAGCGGCTGGAAGAGCGTCGTGAGCTCGGCATCGTCGATCACTCACTGTGCCGTCTGGTCGGGGCTGCGTCGAAGCCTCCGGGTCAGGCCCACCTTGGTTTTTTTTTTTTTTTTTTTTTTTTTTTTTTTTTTTTTGTTCCTTTTTTTTTTTTTTTTTTTTTTTTTTTTCTTGGAGAGTGAAATTTGTGTTCTCTCGTTTGTCGGGGG
>JALJEG010000007.1:88085-271299 GCA_023653615.1 Apiotrichum siamense
GGGGCTGCGGGGCACCGCGGGGGGTCTGCCCCCCCTTGGTTTTTTTTTTTTTTTTTTTTTTTTTGGAGTGTATGGCGACCCGCTCCTGCTTAGACATATTCGTTGTAACCTAGGAAGGTGAATTGACTGATCCCCAGATTGACGGAGACGGCGACTGCGCTCCTTCACGTTACCGTCGTCCAGTGGGAGCTGAGCAAGAGCTGCAATTCCACGTCGTCGCGATCACCGAGATGCGCCTAAACGAGTGTCGCGTTATCTTCCCCTGTGCTGTCGCAATCGCAACTCCACCGTTACCGTAGGAAAAGAAGTCCCGTGACTGGGGATCGCGTTCAAGAGTGAGGCTCACCGTGGTCTGGAAGGATCACCCCGTCGCCTTGCATCCCTTCGGGATGGAGTCAAGGCCCACCCAAACGTCTCGATCTAAACCTGTCGCTCTCTCTCAGCCGCACGTCTTCTACCATCCTCCGGTCATCCAGGGATAAAGGTGAGTTTGAACGCCTGGTCGGTGTGTATTGTTTGTAAGGGTCCGCACATGGGACGGTCTTGATCGCTACCTCGGACACGTTCCCTCCTCGTCTCGCCTTGGTCCCAATCTGTAGCCACCTGTATTGGCGCAATGTCCAGAGTTGAGGTTTGCTTGTTCGGGGACGACATGCTGTCACTACACCACGCCACTGGCTTGTTCAGGTGATACTTGTTGCCATGGGTGGACGCTCCTTCCTCTACAACTCTTGTTTGCGATATGCCAAGAAAATGGCGAGCAGCATACGATAGCGACTCCCAGACGATTCGCAAGGTCGCAGCAACGAAGTCAGTATGGGATCACCAGTGTGGGATACCAGTAGATCTGGCTGGAGCCATAAGTATAAGCTTATGAATGACCGACCCTTGTACGTGGTAGGCGTGCAGCTATCCTTGGTGCGTGGTTCAGTGGGGTTGTCGCTTGGCATTTATATGCACCCTCCAGGATGAATCTAGTCCAGTCCTTTCAGCCTTTCAGAGGTAGCGTGTCTTCCAACGCTTGCGTGAGATGTCGGCAGCGGCCGGCAATGCGGATGTCCAAGGTAATCGCGTCATAGGGCGCCGCACGCCGTCGAGAATGGATGTGGTTCACTCTCCACTATCATCCATGACGTGCACGATAGCACAGGAACACCGACAGTTATATATCCCCGGCGCGAGCGTACTCGGCCTGGCCTGCCCCGCCCCGCCACCTTCGCCAACAACCCTGTATCTCCCTCCACTGCCCAGCATCTCGGTGGCCAAAAGTTCAAATCAAACTACACACCATCTACAATATACTCCGGACCTACTTCATCGCCTCCCTCCCAATGTATATTCCCTTCATCTCTCGCACTTTTCCCGCCCCTCCGCACGGGCGATACGCAACGGGGTATGCGACCGTCCGCCTCCCGGCCGCCGTCCCGTACGCACATCCGCTCCCTTTCCGCACAGACGGGACGCCAGCGCTGCAGCTCACTGGGAGCGTTGTCGCCGTGTACTACCCGACGAATGTAACCCCGTCTAGCTCGTGGAACTTGCTCGCCAAGGCTCGCGTCCCTTGGCTTCCGGATAATCAGGCTGCGGTGCTCGAGGGCTACAACAAGTTCTTGCAGGGCAGATTTGGACGTTTCGGATGGTGGATTGGTGCGTCGCATTCCCAGGCATCGATACGGACACTGACACCGACGTAGTGGGAAAGTTTCTCGCTCGAGCAAAGGTAAGTACTACAGAGTGGCCCCATTGCAGCTGGAGCTGCTCCCCTCCAACGTCGCCACAGTCTGAGATGCGAGTGGAAGTTGACGATCGTCAGATGCCCCTCCACTCTTTGGCTCCACTTGCGCCTCCACCGATTGACAAGCCCTACCCGCTGGTACTCTTCAGCCACGGCCTGGCAGGCACGCGCAACACGTATTCGCAGTTCTGTTCCGCCCTTGCGAGTGAAGGATACGTTGTCATCGCGGTTGAGCATGCGGACGGTTCCGGACCAGCCGTGATTCGGGCCGGTCGGGAGCAGACGTTCTTGAAGTTCATGGAGACTGTGTGAGTGATGATCGACGGTGATATGCCTATCGGTCGCCACGGTTTGCGCATAGGCCTGCCCCAGTGATAATGAGTGAAAGGAGGGTTGCGGCGATAACCATACCACCCCCTCATTCTCCCTTCTCATCCCCGACTCATGTCTCTGCGGAAGCAACGCTGACAACCAGCTGGCCAGGGAAGACCAATGTGATGCCGGTGGACGTGCCCAAGACGAAAATGACGGACGAGCATGTGGTCATGATGGACATGCGAGCTCAACAGCTGGACTTCCGCGTCCACGAGATATACGATGCGTACACTGCTTTTACGGGAATGCTCCGCGGCTCAACAAATGCGACCGTCGATAATATCTCAAGCCCTGCCTCTTTCATCTCCGCTTTGCGCGAGGCTGTTGACCCCACGAACCTCTTTCTCACAGGCCATTCCTTTGGCGGTGGTACTGTCTTGCGTCTCTTGACCACGGCTACGCCAACGGGGTATATTCCTCTACCAGCCAAGCGCGCTGTCCTTCTGGACCCGTGGGTTGAGCCGTCGCAGGTGGCCAAGGGGCTCCCTGAGGTAACCACACCAGCACCGCCTACACTCGTTATCAACTCGGAGAGGTGGACGGAAGACGCTGTGTTCCCCCTCGAGTTCAAACTCTGTCGCGAAGTTGCCGCCAGTGTCGTTACCATCATGGGTCTTGGTCGTGAGTTCTGTGTTACTGTGCCCACTGGGCTTGCTGACGGAGACCCACAGACCAAGGTTTCTCCGACTTCGCCTTGCTCACCTCTAACAATACCGCACGCGCTTATCTCACGACCATCCACGACCTTACCATGGGAGCTCTCACCGATTCTCTTCTCGATGTGCCAGCTATGCAAGCTCCAGCTGATCACGGCAATGTAACACTGAAGAACGGCAAGCTTCTCGGAGGCAAGAAGGGCGACGTGCTCGTTCACGCCAAGGCCAAGAGCGATTAGATGCATCTATTGTAGCTGTAGAGTTAGAACTGCTTTGAGAGGGCCATGTGAATATAATACGCAAGCCTCCTGCCACGGGCCAAGCAGCCTGCCAAGATACAAACGACTCTTGCACAGCACCCATGGTTTGGTTTGTAGATTCCATGCGGCAAGTAGTTGATGCAAAGGGGGCATAATTAAGTCTATAGTGTCGGGAGAGCCCATCAACCATTGATTGCCTGCGCATTATCGAGGGTGATGGTGTGTGACCCCGGGAGAGGCCACACCTCGTTCGTCTGTAAGGACGGGTGGTCGTTGTCAGTGTCCTTTGAGCCAGGGCGGAGGAAGGGCAGAGGAAAGTTGGTGCGTTGGGGTAGCGGATGGAGCGACTTGGTCTTTGCTTGGCATAATAGGGCAAGTGTTGCGGCACCGTGGATCGCGAGTCGACCATGATTGCGGAGACTTCGGTTCACCTCGATTGGCACGCGTTTTCACGGCGCGACGGCCGCTTAGCACGACAGGCACGCGTCGCACATGTTGCCGCAGAGGGCGGAGCATGCACCGGCAGCGCATCCGAAGCACATGCCCTGTGCGCACGCGCCAGCCATGCCCTCGCCCATGTTGCCTCCAGAACCTTTGTTGGCGGGAGTCTGGACAACCATCGGCTGGGCGTACTGCTGGGAAGTGTCAATGTTGGGTGCCAAGACTGCTGGAGCGTGGGAAACAGGGTCGGGGCTGTGATGGTGCTGGGACTCGCGGTGTCGTCTCTTGCGCTAACAGTGAGACTAATAGTCTCGCCAAGTACCAGCATTCACGTCCCGGTACGCTCTCTCTCCTGCTGATAGCGCACGAACAACGGAAGTGATGCGCCGTCGAGGTGACAACACGCTGCGCTCGTTCAGAGGACTGTACTCACAGGCTGCTGCTGGCCGCCGTAACCAGGCTGACCGCCGTACCCGGGCTGGCCGCCATAAGGAGGCTGGCCGTACGCAGGCTGCTGCTGGTAGTACGAGTTGGCAGCGCCCTGGTCCTGGGGGTAGCCGCCCTGCTGGCCGTAGCCCTGCTGGGGATAGCCCTGCGGGGGGTACTGCTGCTGGCCGTACTGCTGCTGCATGGTGGTGGTGGTAGTGGTGGTTGGTGGTGGTGATAATTGAGGTTTGGCGGCGGCTGATGTGCGTTCGAGAACGAGAGGCGGTTGGCTGCGCCGGTCGTAAGTGTGTTGTGTGGGCGATTGTCTGGATGAGACTTGCCGAGTTCTGAACCTCCCGTTAAAAAAAAAAAGAAGGAACCTGCCCTCGATGTACGCGACTTCCCCCTTTGGGCACACGTTTGCCGACCATGGGCTCCAAGCGGAGGCCCTCTCTGGCTAGCCACGCCCATATGACCGCTTCGCTCACTGTAAAGGCACAGCCTTCAAAGGCCCAGAGCCGCCTCTGAAGTCTCCGATTGCATCCCGCTCTTGGGCAGCAGTCGTCCGCAAAAAAGTGAACCGTATGGTATATGCTTGACAGCGGCGTGCCCAAATCCCAGAGCTAAAAAAAGACTACGCATGCCCAAAAAAGGACCCAGGCCGATCATGCACCAGCCCCCTACAGTAGTAATGCGGCTCGTGTCGCCTGGCCTTACCCGAGGATCATCTAGTGTCTAATTGCGCGGCCTTGCGCAACCCACCCATCGGCTTCTCATCTTGTGCTGGTTCTCTTGCGGTCGTACGGTTCTCGACTATCGAGGATGCGAACCGCGTCCCAAGTCTTTGCCTGACCTTCAACGATTCTAACGTTCCAAGGTCTATCATATCAGCTGACATCATCAGCTGACGCCACTGCCAGATGCTACGGGCACAGCCTTCCAGCCTGGAGCCGGTCCCAAGGTCGAGCAAGACCTGGACTTCGGCCCGTCTTGCCGCACCTTGGGATGCCATTGTTTTGGCGTTAATGGGCTGTCGTCCTGCGACGGGACGTGCGCTGACATGCAGTTCGTTGTGCATTCTCTCGCGCTCGTCGTGCGCCACGGATCTGCACAGATCTGCAACTCCAGTTTCACCTGCCAGCACGTGCCCAGCCACGGCATGCTCGGCATGTCGGTAACTACCTCCCTCCTCACCATCGGAGATGGCCGAAGAATGGTGCACCACATTGGGGTTGGGCAGTTGAGAAAGCGTCTTGCCGTTTCTCGTTGGAACGTCCACTACAGTCTCTCGTTGGCTGGTTCACAAGCTAAACCCCTTGACCATGGGTTCTCGACACGAAACGGAAAAGGGGGCAATGGAGCCCACATTCACAGTCGAACACTCGGACGCGATAGGCAACCCCCCTCGGCAACAAGCCCCCAGCCGGCAGCTCTCTGAGAAAGAAAGGTGGGCATCCTCGACAGCAGAACACGGGATTGAGCAAGATCCTTGGAGCATCTCGCCCGAGAACCCGTTCAACTGGGAGAAGAGCAAACGATGGCGGATAACAATGGTGTTGGCGCTCACCGGATTCATCTCCGTGGTTGGCAGCACCATCGCCGCGCCAGGGATAGAGGCCACCATGGAGACGTTTGGGGAGCACCGTCACAAGGTCGGCGTCCTAGTGCAGAGCTGCTATGTGTTTGGGTTTGGGTAAGAGGCGTAGCAAGGGGACGGCAGGTCTGACGGACAGCGCAGGCCCCTTCCTCTTTGCACCTCTTTCCGAGTTGTTTGGGAGGCAGGTGTCGTACCACGTCGGCCAAGTGGGCTACTTGTTCTTCTGT
Organism: Apiotrichum siamense; assembly: GCA_023653615.1. Classification (NCBI taxonomy): domain Eukaryota; kingdom Fungi; phylum Basidiomycota; class Tremellomycetes; order Trichosporonales; family Trichosporonaceae; genus Apiotrichum; species Apiotrichum siamense. Next base: position 93,803 of record JALJEG010000007.1, read on the forward strand.
CTGGCCACCGCTTTGGCTCCAAAGTGAGTTATGAGGCCCAAAACTATTGCTGATAGCAGTATGGTGGGCCTCATTATCCTACGACTCTTGTGCGGCGTTGTTGGCTCGGTAGGCCCCGGGTTAGGTATGGCGACTTGTGCAGACGTGAGTAGTCACTGTCGGCCCGCAGACTATGGTAGCTGATGGACAGATGTGGGCAACCCATGAGCGCGGCCTTCCAGTCGCAGTGTATGCCGCAGCTGTATTCTCTGGCCCCGTATTCGGTGGCATGCTAGGGTTCTGGATTCTGTTCGGTGGTTGGCGGTGGTTGTACTGGGCTGTCACGATTATGGTGGGACTAAACTATCTCCTGCTTGTCTTCTTCACCCAGGAGACGTACGCCCCGTGGGTATCATCTCTCTGCAGACGCTCGGAGCCGTACTGACAGCCTCCAGCGTAATCCGAAAACGACTCCATTACGAAATCTGCAACCCTCTGTCCCCCGAAGACATTGTCCTGCCTAGGTGGCACCCGCGGAGGCTGGCACATCGGTTCGGGTGGGTCTCACAGATAGTCACGGGCAACGATGCCGCTGCTGTCTTCGGTCGTGCATTTAGCCGACCACCCCGCCTGTTGTTCACCAACCCAATTGCCGCCTTCTGGTGCCTGTACTACGCCTTCCAGTATGCGCTCATCTACGTGGTACTCATCATGGTACCACTGCTGTTCGGCTCGCCGCCGTTCAGTCGCCCGGGGCTCTTTTCCTACCATTTCCCCCAGAGCACGCTATCGCTCGCCTATCTCGCTGCTGGGGTGGGCGCTGTGCTCGCCCTCATCGTGGCAGCCAACTCGCAGGACAGGATCTACCGGCGCATGTCCCGTTTAGCGGGCGACAACGGGCAGCCAGAATACCGTCTCCCGTTAACGCAGGCGGGGATGCTCCTCATCCCCGCCGGCCTGTTCCTCCTCGGGTGGTCGGCACAGTACCAGACCCACTGGATGGGACCGCTGGTCGGCTACGCGATCCTGGCGATCGGCCAGTCGTTCAGCTTTCAGACTATCCAAAACTACCTCGTGGACGGCTTTGCTCCGTATTCCGCCGCCGCAGTGGCTGCGTCTACGGCCGCACGCAGTGTAGTAGCCTGCATCCTCCCAATCTTTGTCCCCGACCTGGTAGGGAATCTCGGGTGGGGGTGGGGCTGCAGCCTTCTGGGCTTTGTGTCACTCGCGGCCGCGCCAGTGCCGTTCGTCATGATCAAGTATGGTAAAGGGCTAAGGGAGCGGTTCAAGTTCGAGGGCTAGAGATAGATAGGCACCACATACCATCTTGTTGTTATCAGGATATGTGATCTTGGATGGTTCGCAGGAGCAGGTCACTGTTTGTTTTCTTTTCTTGATTATCGCTTACAACCCCAGAATCATGCCGTCTGTTTGCATGGATATGTTTTGGCGCTCCAGCATAACCTTGCATACGCAAGCAAGCAAACGCAAGTAAGATTCGCTGGTGGATTCCGACCGCTTGAAGGGAAACGCCAAAACATAAAGTTAACCGCCGTAAGGGGGTCCCGAACTGTCAGACCAGAGGCTACCGATGGGGTAAAGCTCCTATCACGCAAAAGTATCCAGGACAAAACCATGGGTTGAGCGTGCCAAGTGTCATAAGTTATCATAAAGATTACAAGAGTTGACGACATAGGGCAAGGGTGGTGACATTGACAACGCGTGGCCTCATCCGCACTTCATGTTGAGGGATTGAGCCTTCTCCGACCAGGCTCGGAGCGGGGACGGGTGGGCTCCTCGAAGAAGTTGAGGTGCTGCACGCTGTTTATGTTGCGTCGTCTGGTGCTGCGGCGACGGACGGGCTGATCAGGCTTCCACTTGTCGTTGGGTTCGTCAGCCGCATGGGCACCGTAGATTTGCGAGAACGTCTTGGACGGTACGGAGGGGAGTACTGGGGAGGGCACAGTGGGGGTAGGCATCCGGTCCGGGTACGTGTGGGCAGGTCCCGGGTTCGAGGACATGGACTGCTGAGACAGCGCCCACGCCTCGGTGTCTTTGGCCACGTCGCGAGCACGGCGTTTCGACCGCGTCGAGTCCACCCGCTTCCATTCCCGGTCAAGCTCGGCGCGGTCAGCGCGTTCGCGGTGCCCGAGGGCACGCTCCCTGCTGCTCCTACGCTCCCTCCTGTGCGCACGATCTTCCTCTCCCTCGCGGTCCATATTTCCGAAGTCGTGCCGCTCGCGACGCGCGCCACTATGGCGTTCCCTTCTCGTGCTGTCGTGGCGCTGTTCATTGTCCCTACTTCCGCTCTCGCTGCCGCCCCTTTGTTCACGTTTGGTGCTGTCCTTGCGCTTATTTCGCGCAAGGCTGTCGGACCGCTCAGGCAGACCGTCGTTGCGCTTGTTCTCCGACGGGCTCTCCTCCTGCTCGGGTCGCGGTTTCGTACTATCCTTCTTTTCCTTGCGGCTCGTGTTCCGGCTCACCTCGCCGCTCCGAGGGTCACTAGTACTCGCACCAACACTGGCGCTGCGACTGAGACCGGGGCTGTGGCCTCCCCGGAGTCCGCCGTGGCGACTGCGGCTCGCGCCGCTAGCCTCGCTCCGTGCCGAGCTCGCCTTGCGCTCCTGCCGTCGTTCCTGCCGCTCCCGCTTATCCTCTCTCTCTCGTTCCTCCCACCTCCGCTGCTCGATGCTCTTCCGCTCGTATCGCCATCCCTCCACGCCAAACTCATACCCGCCCACGCGGCCATATGAGCCAAACCTGTCATCAGGGTTTGGTAGGGGGTGGTATGTTCGCATGCTCCCATAGGCGGCGTAGCGGCCGCCGCGGTGCCCGAGGGTCGAATACGCCGATGGTGCCGAGTCCCTCGGCTCCACAGGCGGGTGTGTAGTGTCTTTCTTGGTTTTGCTGTTCTTGGGTGCCTTGCTCGCTTTGTGTGTCTTCTCTGTTGGCTCGCTATTCTGGATGTAGTCGTCGCTACGGGCAGATTTCCCGCCGTAACGCCGCCGAAATGACGCCCAAGAGCAGCACCGTGGGGGCGTCGTTGACGATGTCTGGGGCATCGGCGAAGGCGAGTCTCGAGACTTGGCCGGCATGCTGGACATGATGTCGAAAATCGAGCGCCTCACGGGAGAGGGCAAGGCCAGCTGTGCCCTCTTCTGCTTGTGTCAGCCGCGAACGCGTCAAACGTGGCGCAATGACGCCAGTAGGCCAGGTGCGTTGGCACATACCCGCTCATACTGATCATAACCCGGCGTGAGGCCAATATCGAACTTCTGCATAGTGAATCTGGGTCCAAAAGTCAAGAGGGCGGAAGGTTCAGTTCTCGTGTCGCGTTGAGTGGTTGGTTGAAAGTCGTGGCAGTCGTGTCGTCTCGGTCCGTCCCGGGGTGTCGTGTTCGTTGTTATGGTCGTGTTCTGGGGAATGCTGATGGAGTGGACAGGAGTCGCAAACGACACAAGGGAGTCATGCAATGCCCAGTCCGCTGCTCGACGCTGGTTACGTTGGTGGCCAACACATATCTTCGCCCGCTGCACTCTCACGCCGTAATGCTGTGCTGGCATATTTGGCTGCTTGCCACGCAACCGTTGTAAAGAGCATGCAAGCGATTGAGTTTTGGGTGTGCCTTGAGGGCGGCCAGCCAGCGGGGGCGGCGGCGTGGGTGCGACCGACAACAAGGGTAGGCAACTCTGCCGGCATCCCAAGGCCCTTGCCGACCAGCTATGAACAAGCTGGCTTCTTCATGGCCAGCATGGTCATGTCGGGTTTACAATGGGGCCTACCTGGTTGTCCTTGTTGCCGAGAGGTCCAGACCGGCCAGCCCTGATTGGCTTGGTGGACCTGTTGCGACAGTGCACCACATGTATGTACTGAGTGTACCGTAATGCTGGTAGTTGGCAGTCAATCCTAGTGCACGAAGCTGAACGTGTGTTTCACCCAGTTTCATATTTGCATGGTCAACGGCTTATGCTGTTTCACAGTAACGGCCGTACAGTGTCCCCGGCATATCTGGCCGCGGAACTGGCCCGCCGCAGATACCAACTACTGCCGTCAGGCGTCCTTACCGAGGATATAATGGAACGCGACCATTGTGCGCCTCCTGCGCAGGTCTCGAGCCTTACCGGGCTGGTGGCGACTCCACGCGGGAGCGACGCTTGTTCTCGCATTCAAGCCCACAGAGCTTGCAGGCCATTATCGTAGCGTTTGCACACACAGGCATTGGGACTCCGCGATAGTTGCAAGACAGTCTTATCTCACGAAGCGCTCAAACGCCATCGATTTACAGTTAGAGTTCCTACCGAGGCAAGCAAGTCTCCGACGCCGGAATCGACCCCACTTCGTCGGACCGCACAGCATTTTCGACGGTGACTGCTGCCTGTTTCCGTGGCGTGGACCTCCTCACTAGCCCCGTGCGGACGATACGATTGCTGTGTGCCGAGAATATGGAGATTCTGCTAGATTCGCACCACAGGCACAAACTATTGTGATTCATAGAAGGTCGTTTACAACATGATTATGGCAGCACGCATTGTCCGTTGGGTGGTGGGATTGTCCATTTTGAGGTGCTGAGCTACAGCTATGGAGTGAGAGCGAATTGTCCGTGGAGTAGGAAAGTGGTCTGTTCAAGCGATCATTGCGGGGTCTGGTATAGAGGTGATCTTGGTGTCCCCTATCCTTATGGCTCCAGTCCTGTCCCGCCGGTTAAACTCAATGCCTTGAGACCCAGCAGGTAAGGTTGTCCGCCAAAGCGCGTCTACATGGTCTGTTGGCGCGGCTGGGCCGGTGTCGGCGAAGGCGGCGTAGGCAATGGCGGCAAGGGTTGGGCGCCATCTGTCGTCCGTGAGCGGGGAGGCGGAGTGTGGTGCACAGGGACCGGCGGTGTCGGCTGTGGAAGCGGAGGGAGCGTGGTCAAGACAGTCGTTGCCATTGCCGCGTCAGTGATGTCCGCCTGCGCTTCCGTGTCCCAGTTGAGCTGATCGTACCGCGGCGGCAGCTCTAGCACGCGTCGCTGGGCCGGCACACGTCCGGCGTCGCGGTGCAGGACAAACTCGGTGGACACGGCGTCCGACGTGCGTCGATGCCGCCGAGAGGGACCAGCGACATGGGTCCCGGCGTTGGATGCGCCACCGCCTGGTGACAAGTTACCCTTTTGGGGTGGGGGTTGACTGTCAAGTAGTGCAATGGTTTCGCGCTTGAGGTCACGGAAATGTCCGACGTCCTCGTCCTCGCTATCAAGCGAGGCCGGATCATGGATGACAAGCGGCCCACGGTTGCGCGGACCGCTCAATACTTCGGGTATGCGCGGGGGCGCCGCGCCTGCAGGTAGAGGCGGGTACGTCACGATACGGTCGCTAGACGACTGCCTGCTCATGATGTCGTTGCGAATATCTGAGATCCGATCATGCGAGTTATTATTCCACATAGGAGATGTCAGCGGAGACGAGGGGCTATCGCGGCTAGGCCCAAGGTTGTATGGCGGTCCAGGGCTATATGACCGTCCAGGGCTGTATGACCGCCCATAGTCTTCGAACATTGTCGCTGGGCGAGGAGGGTACGTGGTATCGTCGCACGTTGAGGTTGGGTGAGAAGGATAGGGACCCTCGTGGTGCATTGTGACTGCGCGAGGAGGATAAGGGCCCTCGTCGTACAAAGTCGATCGCCGCGAACTGCCGATAGACTCGTGTATTGTGTGTGCGTACGGTCGCTCGTGCACTGGGTACATGTCCGCTTCAGATGGTGAAATGGAGGTGGCGGTCGAGACGCGGTGGCCAGGCGACGGGAACCGGTGCGGTGGGCGGCGTGACGTCGTCGACCCCGGAGGTGTCATTACATCAGAGTCATCGAAATCGCCAATGAGATCCAGCTGGGTATCGGCATTGAGATCGCGAGTCGTTACACGTCCAGGGCCGTGCTTGGGGTCCATCTTTCCGAAGGTGGCAATGTTGAGCACGCTCGGTTTAGGACGGCCTTCCTTTCTCGCTCGCGTCCGTTTGCGGCGGATACGACAGCAGAACCAGAGAACGCCCATCGCTGCCAGAGTGCCCATGACGGAGAAGACGCAGGCAAGAATGATGCCGACGCTGCCCATGTTGCTGCCCAGCGTTGGGGCGGGCACGTCCGGGACGTGAGTGGTTTCAGGCGGCTTGGCCGTAACTGTGAGCGGGCCTTGAGAGTTGGTAGCCGTAACCTTCGGCACGTCGTTATTGTTGAAGAAGCACGATGAGCTGCCCTGGCCAACAGTCATCATCGCACTCGACCCACCAGAGGCCCATTGCTCTTTACTGCCAATACCCGCAACGAGGATGAAACGGGTGCCCTTAGCGAGGTTAATCGTCCAGTTCAGGTGTGTGACGCCCTGCGCCGTCCAGGTGGTAGGGACATCTGAGAGTGATGCAGCGGGCAGACCTTTGCTGACCTTGCCGGTTTTTGGGTATGTAATGGGGATTGAGAACGAGTTGCCCAGTGGGATAATACCAAACATGGTCGGAGGGACCGTGGTGTTTGTGGATGTCTGGTTACTGCTACTGGGGTCGACATCGGCCTTGGTATTCCTCTCCATGACATCGAGCGTGTGTGCATGTGTGAGCCCAGCAGCTTCCGCGACGACCGGCTCGATGAGAGTGTCTTCAACACCTGTCGATTCGTCGATCTCCGCTCGTCGTTCGAAAGGAATATCACTCTCCAGCGATGTTGGCCACGACATGGACAGATTGGAGCACTGGGGCGGAAAACCATCATTCGAGTTTGAGATGTTGAACGCAAAGTTGTAGAGTCCCGTAATAGCCGTATCTGAGAGGAAGCATGACTCGTCATTTGTGGGGGAGGGAAGGACGGCTGAGAGAGCGTCAGTGACTGTACCTTGACAGCGCTCATACTTAGCACATCTGTCGTTCCCGCGTATTTAATTCCGCTCGCACCCCAGACGGTGACCATGAAACTCATCGACTCCGGCTGAGAGATGCTGAGGTTGTACGAGTTTGTCCCATTAGGAATCGAGGGGATCCAGACCTAGCAGTCGTTAGTTACCTTCACAGGTAGTGGCCTTGTGCTGGAAAGCCGTCGATGGGGTACCCTCAATGCAGTCCAAGGTGCTCACATTATAGCCGTGGGATACGAATTGCGTCTGGCGTTGTGTGAGCAGTTGCAAGAACAGGTGTAACCTTGAAAATGTGACATACAGGAGTGAGAAGGAGGTGATACGGTCCGTCGTCGCCATACCATTCAACGAGGGAGGTGCCGCATTGAAGTGGTCTGATTTGAGTAAGTATATGTCACCCAAAGGGGAGGAAGAAGGGAAAGGGACAGGGAAGCATGCCGTCGGTTGTGTTTCTTGGCAGCTTGGTGCTGCGGCCGCGAGCCATGAATACGCACGCTGACATGCCAACGGTGAGGAATCCCGCGCGCACGCCGGCGCAGAAGAGCGCCAACGTGAGCAAAGCCAGCGTTAGTCGCAGCCGCATGCCGGTCTTGCAACGGGGAGCCAGTGGACGCAACGAGATATGAACGACGACGGCCAAGATGAAACGACAATCGACAATCGACAGAGTAGTAATCAGGCGAGAGTCGGGGGTCGTTCCCAGATAAAGTTGTGTGGTTATGAGTACGGCGGGAAGGAGCTTGTATGCAATGGAAATATGCTTGCACGCAGTGTGATATGACGACGCGGACCACTGCCTGGGGCGCGAATGGGCGGGGCTGGTGACTGCGCGTTGTATAGACGATGCAAGGTGTGTTTGAGCAGCTGAGTCTAGCGATGTGACAGCATGGGTGCACCACGCAGCGCGTAGCGTGCGAGATCGCACGAGGCAGGAGGGAATGAGAAGATGTCCAAGGAAGGGAGGGCGGGCCGCGGGTGTGGGGTCGGCCGGCGTGTGTAGGGAGCGAAGGAAGAGGCCGCTGGTCCGTTGTGTATAGTGGACTGGCAAAAGAGAGTGGATGATTGACCACCAAACGCGCGAGTCTCTTGCGATCGGTATCGCGTCCTGGCGCGTGTCTGCGGCCGGTGGTGGACCGTCCGCCGCGATTGGAGCAACGAACGGAGAGGCAACAACGCACGGATCGCGGATCCCTCTGCGCTTCTGCAGCAGTGGCGGTTGTAGCGCAGTGCCGGAATGAGGCGGTTGCCGGCGACTGTGCTTACGGATGTTGATGCTTTGTGCAGTTGCGGGATGCACGTTGTGTCTCGGAGTCGGTCCGGCTTGTTTCCCGCAGAGACCTGGGCAGCTGAGAGGTCGCGGGCTAGACGCTGAGCCGGAAGTTTTTGGGCGTCTATTTCCGTCCCTTGTGATGATGTCGAGGAACACTCGGAACGTCAGGAGGCCCCTCTACGCAGAGTGCGGCCACACACCAATTTTCGTCGGTACTCAAAAACCACTTATGGAGAAGGACAAGTAACCAACTGGGAGCTCGGGGTTGGCAGCAAAGAAGGCTGGTCTCTTCTGTTTCGCTGCTGCTTGCTGCGCATTCCGAACAAGCTGCTCCGTCCGCCGTCGGTTCGTACTCTCCGAGTTCCGCCCTTACATCCCTGTGTCTCCCTCTGTTCGCTGCCGTATGTGGCGTTCCTACTCGATGCTTTTCGCGACTTGTAGTGAGGCCCGAGGCCGCTGGTGGCACGCGACGCGCGGAGTCTCTCCCTGCAAACCACATGACAGTTGTCGCGGCCGGTACTTGGCTTGTCAGTTGGTAACATCTTGTGTAATGCGCGTAGGGTTGACGCTCCGTGAGGTGTCCATCCTCCATGGCGGCAGACGAGCCAACGCGTGTGCCACCTGGGTGGTACCTGGGTATACCACGTCTGGCAAGTATATTGCACGTGGTCCTCTCTGGATCTCTGGAACCACGGCATCAACTGGATTTGCACGCATCTTGTTCCGCTTCCAAATGGATCAAAGCTGCCTCAACTGGTCGTTCTATCCGCCGTGCGGCCAACAACTCGGCAAACACGGAAGAGCGAACCCCAAGGCCCTCAATCTTTTGCCTGCTCAAGTACTTGCCCACCACTTTATGCCTCAGATCGCCAAATCCGCCAAATCCTCAGACCCCCATAATCTCAACGCAATCACAAAAATCATCTAATGCGCACTCTATTCATATGTATGGCAAGGCTACAAAACGCCGGCGAGGCTTTGTTGGATGGTCTTCTATCACTCTAAGCCTCTAGCGTCTCTTTGCCCAGTCTAAATTCCCAATAATAAATACCAGACAGCGGGGGGGCGGCACAAATGCTCACTCAATCAAATGTGGTGGGGGGTTGGTAATGGGTGGTGGTACTACAATGACATTAATGGCTGTGCCTTGTCGCCATCATTTCGGTGGTGTCTGGGGAATCGCATAGAATAGGGTGCCCGGGATGTGCTAATCGTATATCGTACACGGCAAGTCGGAGAAAGCGGTATCGGCTGTTGTCTGCGGAGTCCCGCCGCCAGCAGTTGTGGAGAGCAAGCGTGCTCAAATGCGTGTTCTTGAGTAACGTCCATTTCGATCTGCGACCAGCGCCATGATTGATGATCAAAACCATGCACGATTGAGGTTGGTTGGATTGTTGTGCGCGGAGCGAAAAGGGAAATGGAAATGTTCAGATATTTGTTGGTTGCTGTTGCGATGACGCCCGAACACATAATGCTTGCAATGCTGACGAGAAAGAAAGTGGAGAAGGAAACGGAAGGTCGAGAAAGGAGAAAGAAGAGTCGAACCGAACGGAGCGCGGACCAAGAGAGTCGAGGGGTTTGGCTCGTGACCACTCACTGCAACGGCCGGGGCAGCGAGAGCCACCAGCACAGCAAGCCATCAGGCTTACCACCAGCTGGCGCCAGACGAGCCCGAGGCAGGGGGGAAGCCGCCACCGCCGCCATAGCCGCCGCCGTAGCCACCGCCATAGCCACCGCCACCGCCGCCGTAGCCCACGGAACCGCCGCCACCGCTGTAGCCGCCACCGTAGCCGCCACCGCTGCCACGGGACTGGTAGCCACCGCCGCCCGAGAAGCGAGCGTCACGGCCACCGGAACGGCCACCACCGCCGCGGCCGCGACCACCGGAACGGTAACCGCCACCACCGTAGGAGCGCTCCTGCGAGATGTCGATGAGCCACTGGGGAACCTCCTGGTGGGCCTCCTTAAGGAGCTCGATAAGCTCGCGACCGATGGACAGGTTGTTGCGGTTGAAGAAGGCGGTCGAGGTACCCGTGTTACCGGCACGACCGGTACGACCGATACGGTGGGTGTACTCGGCGACGTCCGTGGGGAGGTCGTAAAGGATGACGTGGGTCACGTTGGGAATGTCGAGACCACGAGCGGCAACGGCAGTGGCGACGAGGATAGGAGCACGACCAGTACGGAAGGCCTGGAGAGCCGCCTCACGCTCACGCTGGGTGCGGTCACCGTGGATGGAGGTGGCATTGTGGCGCTGCGAGCAGAGGAAGTCGCAAAGCGAGTCGGCCATGCGCTTGGTCTCGACGAAGACCAGGATGAGACCACCTGACGTCTCGGCCAGAAGCAAGTCGAGGAGGAGCGAGCGCTTGTCGTGCTCGTCGACGTACTCGATGCGCTGAGTAATGTTCTCCGAAGTCGAGCCAACACGGCCAACCGAAAGGAAGATGTAGTCCTTAAGGAAGCTGCGGGCCAGCATCTGAATCTCCTTCGGGAAGGTAGCCGAGAACATGAGAGTCTGGCGGCCCTGGACATCGGGCATGTCCTCACCCTCAACGATACGGCGGATCTGGGGCTCGAAACCCATGTCAAGCATACGGTCGGCCTCGTCGAGGACGAGGTACTTGACGTTGGCAAGCGAGATGCGGCCACGCTCAATCAGGTCGACGAGACGACCGGGAGTAGCCGAGAGAAGGTCGCAGCCGCGGTCAAGCTGACGGATCTGCTGGCCAATGTCGGCACCACCGTAGACAACAGCGGGGCGAACCCAAGAGCGGTAGGCAAACTTGCGAGCCTCCTCGTGAATCTGCGAGACGAGCTCACGGGTGGGGGCAAGAATGAGGGCAGTGGGGTAGGCCTTGCGGCGCGAATAGCCGTACGACGCGTTGTCGGGAGGAGGAGGCGAAGGGCCGTAGGCGAACATGGCCGAAAGGATGGGGAAGAGGAAACCACCCGTCTTACCCGAACCAGTCTGCGCACAGGCCATCAGGTCGCGACCCACGGCGACAATGGGAATCGAGTACTTCTGGACGGGGGTAGGAGTTGTGTAGCGGGCATAAGCAATGTTCTCAAGAAGAACGGGGTCAATGGGGGGACGGAACTCGGTCACCGGCTCCGGGACACCAGAGCCCGTGGCCTCAACGGGAATGTCGGCGTACTTGTCGAAGTTGATGCCGGTTGACTGAAACAGGCGTTAGCACAGCCATTGGGAATAGAACAGCTGAAAAGCTTCCGCGGCGATGATTTTCGCCACCCACTTACCTGGTGAGTACCGTCACCCTCCTCGCCGTAGAGCTCCCTCTCAAGGCGCATGTTACGGGCGCCAGTGATGTGCTTGCCCTCACGCCAGACACCGACACCAGGAGCCGTGCCGCGTTCGCCACCGTTGGCGCGGGGGGCGCGAGGGCCGCCCCATCCGCCATCCTCACCATCGCCACCGCGGGCACGAGGAGGAGCATAGGCACGGGACTGAACGGGAGTAGGCGCGGGAGTAGGGAGGCCAGTGGGAGAAGGGCGGTAGCCGTTGCCCGCAGGGGTGGGGGTGGGGGCAGCGCCGTTGAAAGTGGGCTTGGACGCGGTCTCAGACTGCTGCTGGCGGGCGCGAAGGTAAGGGGGGACGTAGGCGGGGCGGCCCGAGTTGAGCGAGACACCAGCTGTGACTGTCAGTTGCATGTTCTGTGTAAAGATTTGGTCCTTGGTGGGCCGAAAACGTCGGTGGCGGCTGCTGTGGGTGGAACGGATTTAAGGCAGGCAAGGACGTGAGGATCGCTCGCCGTATCCGCTTGCCGGATGGGCAGAATCAAGCTGATTTGACACAAGCTCCCTGCCTCACGCTCCGTTTGCCACTTGCAATTGGCAGAACGTGAAGACTCTCCGTCAAGAGTGTTGTTTGCCACCCGGTCACACGACCGCAGATTTTCACTTTGCCATCCCACCAAGTTGCCACTTAAAACTTACCGAGCTTCTTCTCGAGGCCGGTGGTGCCGTTGGAGCCGTTCGGTTCGGCGATAGGAGCAGAGGTCATGATTTGGTTGGGGGTTGTAACGAGTTTGTTACCTTGCGATATTCGCTAGGTGACAAGGGTAGAGCGTTGTAGAGTAGGTGGAGTGTTGGGGTTTGGGGGTGATGTCTCCCTGTAGTGGTCTTCTCGTTTTCAATCTATTAGATACAGAAACGAAAAGAACGTGTCGTGCGGATATCGAAAACCAAACGTGTAGTGTCGAGACCCGAGAGCTTTGCTAGAAGGAGAGAAGGACTGAAGTGAGGTAGAAGAAAAAAAGGACGAAACAATGAGGAGGTGTTGAGGTGCTTTTTTTTAGAAAATTTTGGAGAAGTGGATGATGGATGAGGAAAGAGGAGAAGAGGATGCGGGTAGGCAGGTGAAAAGGAGGGACGGAGTGGTGGTAATGGAGCGCAAGGGGATTGGATGAGCAAGCAAAAACTGTGCGCTGGCAAAACGGTGCCCTGTCCTAAATACAACATGCTCCTCGCATTTTTGCACATGGCGTACGTAATCATTAGGAAAATCTTCCTGTCCCTTTCAATCGCATGCAATTCACTCCCCACAGTGGGGATTACAACCGTGGGGCGGTGCCGATAATATCGGATTGGAACGCTGCCTAAAAACTCCTATTCCCCATTAACAGGCATCGGAGGGGAGGTAAGGTTTCGTTCGGGCTGTGAGACATGCGCCGTACTCCGCACCTGTGCCGCGCCCCACGACCGGGCCCACCTGCCCTCATACCGCCGGCTCACCCGGCTGACTGTTCGTCGTCATCGATCGTCGGCCTTTGAAAGGCCCCACCAGCATTCACCACAACCGTCCAGAAGGCCCCACCCAGGAGCCATGTGCTTACAAGGAGGGCTCCTTTGAGTTTTGTATTTTTGATCCCGCTCAATTACATAAAATCTGGCAAGCAATAATTTGCAATTCTCGACGCGTGGAGAATTGATCCGCGCGTCGCGAACGGGGAACGGAATCAAAACACGCACACCCCGCACTGATGCATGCTGTCAGCACAACAAGCATGCACCGGAAATCAACAAACAGCCATCACACACTTAGACTCCTCAACTCGACTTTCTTCAACACCCAACAACAACAGCTACAATGGTATGTCCCGTGGTTGCCGCTCTGTGGAGCTTGATCAAGTACTCACCAACTCACAGTCCGCTCCCAACAACGCTGGTGCGTCCCGCAGGGCTTCCGTCGTGCGATCCTGCCCATGTCTCCTCCATGTTTGCCCTGCCTGCCATTGGAGCTCGCATTTGAGCTCCCGTCTCCCATTTCGGTCTTCAATCTCTGTAGTGGTGACTGTGACAAGCATACTGCGTCATCCGTTCCAGCTTATGCTACCGATGGTTCTACTCGTGTAGTCCCAGACGTCTCCCCTACTCCGCAACGTCTAACTCTTGAGGCCGTAATGAGTAGAGCTAACGTTGCAGAGTACAAGGAGGCCTTCGCCCTCTTCGACAAGAAGGGAACCGGACAGGTTCCGCGCGAGTCCCTCGGCGAGCTTCTCCGCTCTCTCGGACAGAACCCTACACAGGCTGAGGTTGCAACGCTTGAGCGCGATATTGGTGCCACCTGTGAGTCCGACCCGTGGACCTCCCATGCTGTTGTCACGCTCAGTGGACAACATTTGCCTGTGCGCATATAATCCAACCCAAGCGCAGTGAAGGCTGTCACTACTCGTCTGGAGAGCCCCCCTGCGCGCTTGGACCTCTATTGTGTCTTGCAGCTAACATCGCCAGTTGGCTATGACCAATTCCTTCAGATCCTCAACCGTCCCGATGGCTGGAAGCCGGCAGGCACTGCTGGTGAGTACATGTGCTGTTATGTGAAAGGGATGCCAGCCTTGACGGATAAGGTGTCTCCTTTGATGTTGAGGGGCATCGCCATTAAACACAGTAATAAGATCATAGAGACCGACTGACACTACAGACGAGTTCATCAAGGGCTTCCAGGTCTTTGACAAGGCTGGCAACGGCTTCATCGGTGCGGGCGAGCTTCGCTATGTTCTTACCCAGCTTGGCGAGAAGATGACCGACGAGGAGGTCGACGAGCTCCTCAAGGGGTTCCCCGTCACGGACGGTCAGATCAACTACCACTCGTTTGTCCGCTCCATTCTGGCCCAGTAAGCGGAAGGTAACACAGCTACACCGCGTCAGTCTCTTGTCCTTCTCTTACTGGCTGCGTACCCCCTCCTCTCGTCGGGACACTACATATGAGACCCTTGTTGCTCTCGCGTTGAGGTCGCAATGGCTCCGCTTGCAGCCCTATCGCCTACTGTTTGCTCTTAGGAGCAATACGAGATTAGTCATGACCAATGTAATGATATCCGTTTGTGTTTGCAGAACTCACTTCAACAGCATAATTGCTGACGTCTCAAGGTCCCACTCCCGATGTGCACTCTGCAGGCCAATGTAACCAAAATGATCATTATCCATGAACCAACCACTCGCGAGCACTGTAACAGCACGTGTCCACACTTGCGCCTGGTCGCCATTGACGTAATACAAGGTCCGTGTGCCGATATAACCTACTCCCCATATCTTAAGCAATGGAATATTGACCGGCAATTCTGACCTGACGAGCATGGAAGTTTGACTGCTTTTGACTGCGTGGTCGCCAACGCGCTCGGCAAGTGAGAGTACCCGATAACAGGGCAGACTCTAACGCAATGTCCTTGTAAACTCACACATTAGGGCCACTGCCAGAAAACATTGGTGAGCTCTCAACCCAAGATGCAGCCTGGCACCTTCGGCCTTCGTGACTACTGCAGCTACGTACGTCGAAATTCTGTTAGGCATGGCCGTAGTCCGTGAAATGGTATTCCGTCAGTCTCGGGCAGGCGTGTTTCTCATGAGCTCAGTCTTCTGCGACAAGGCGATCGAGATACCCAAGACGAAGGCCGGACGACGAAGGCACATACAATGTCACCATACCACGTCTTGCGATATGTTGACCCGACTCCGCAAGGCCGGAGGCATGGTAGTGATCTTTCCGTCGGCAGCCATCCTCCGTCTACTAGATCCATGAGCAATAGTGGTACATCCATCGTGGCTCGCTGATTAGACACGCGGCGTGACTGGTGGCCTTGCCACCACAGTGTTAAAGGATTATGCCCTCGTCGCGGCAAACGACTATGGCCCGAGCGAGTTTCAGCGCTCATACCGATAAAAAGGGTGATCCCGATTCCTGCAAGCCGCCCGCAAACGCTGGTTTCGGATCCGCTAGGGCTTGAGCGACTGACCGAATAGTCCAGTGCAGCATTGTGCCCGGCCGGCACAAACACCGGCATGCGGGCGATGTCCGGAGCCGAGTGGCTTGTCCCGCACAGGCGAGACGAGCGACGCAAGCACATTCTCGTTGGCACGTGTTGATTTAGGTCAGTTTCATCACTAGCTGAGCTGGACTGTTCCCGTGCCCAGACAGTCAGCGGCTATCAGCTCCCCACGGCGACCCGATGCAACGGCGCTAGCGTTGTGGAAGGTAACGGGACGGTCATGCCTGTCATCAGTGGGAACCATTCGCGTCTGTCCAGTTGCGCGACAGATAAGGAGCTCAAGTTGGACCTGCGACTGCTCTAGTCCCATTTGCTTGCCATGTCAACTGACCTGCAGCACCCCTGGTGCCGTGTCCGTTGGCGACGATATAGACCCTACCCTGGGACCTGAAACTCGGCACTCCTTGCTGCAACCTTGACCGCTGGCTGGTCGCAGCAACACCCGCCCATCGCAGGAGTATGGAATGGCTGGGGTTCGTTGTGATCCCGCCAGGGACCGTGGCTGGAGTGCACTACTGGCTGCCCCCACGGAGCCGAATGACTCTGTGACCGACCGACATCAAACGCAAAGCCCGACGACGGAGCGGCACAATCAAGGTTGCGGTACGACACGACCACCGGTTTCTATTATAGCGCACTTGAATGCCCTCACCCATCACCAAATCCGCGGGACATTGGAACGGGCGTCGTACAAGGCGTGTGGGACAATATCATGCACGGGACACTGGCGACCACGCAGCTGCTGTGGAATGCCACAAAATACAGCGGACCGCGTTGCCACAACAATGGCCGCCATGCGCCCCACGCCTGGCGGAGGCTGAACAGCCGTTCGGAATATTACGTTGGCGGGTACTGCATACGACGCAAGTGCCAACTTTGTGCTGTTGTGCCTTCTGCGATATCGTCTTGTTATCTGTACAGAACAAAATGGAACTGACTGGATACTCGGGGGATCCTAGGCAAGTGGGTCGGCGGAATTGCGGAGTCGCAAACTCGGGAGGTACAAGGGCACCAAGGTCCAAAGGGAGTGTACTCCGGCACGGTCGAGGCGAGCAGGCTCGCACCCGAAGCGTGTCGTCTGTGCATCAGCCATCCGAGTTTCACCCGTGAAGGTGGGTGGGACGGGCTTTGTGTGCTGCCGCTTGGAGTCACGGATGGTAACTGGGTTCTGTTGGACGAAAGTAGCTTACAGATCCGCAACCTTGTTGCGACGTGTCTCGTGTCTACCTTGGCTCGAATGCGGAACACGTATGTCACCAACGAGAACATGAGCTTCTGGCCACGGGCAAGGGTCAGACTCCATCTAGACATCTCATGCTCCCAAACGAATGCTGCGCCACCGGACAGACAAACTCGTATGCAGATCATGGTGGCGAGCCCAAACAATTGACCACTACTCGGAACGCGTTTAGGCCAAGGGCAAAACACGCGTCACCCAATTGTTGCATCCAATGGATGCATCGTTGTGCATGATCGATACCGAAAACGGCTTGCGGAACGGTGGATCTCGTCAAGCACTCCCGGTCCGGGACCAGCAGCGGCAAGCAACCTCGATGTCAGGGCAAGCAAAGCAAACCAATTTCACTTTGCCCGAGGGCAGCCAACACGCGGTCGCCGTCATGTCAGGCGACTGGAGCCGCCAAGGTTGTGGTATGGCCCTTTGCCGTAAAGCGGGACAGGCACTGTTTTATCGTTGACAACCCAAGCCGAAAATTGTGTCATATCGTTTCCCGGCCGACCCTTCCTAGATCTCGGCCTTTCGGCCCCCGGGTCTTCCCCTTGGCCCGCAACCTGAAATATTGCGGGCGGTGTCGATCTGGAGCCTTAGGTCTCAGGGTCCCCACATCAACCTCGTCGCGTTCGGCGCTTATTTTTGTCCGCGGCTCGCCCTGCCGGGCAGCAGCCACACCTAGCTGCGCCCCGATCCCTGAACCGGATGCCATCATAAGCATCGCATCACCACACGGGAGCCTCCCGACGGGCCCACGGCTGGATGTGATTTTCGCTTGTGGCAGGACGTCTTGAGGCCGAGACATGCCTTTATCCTCGCAACAGCAAGGGCAGTGTCAACGGGACAGATCGACGACAGGACCCTCCAAACACGAACCTCCGCTGCCCCAGGGTTTCTTCCAAAGTGATTCTCCCAAATTATTGGGATACCGCACAGGACCTGCACCTGCGAGCTGTTACGACACTCCCGTAAACGACCCCGTCCATCGGCGCATCCCCTACGCGCAGAGACAATCAAGGCAGGATTTTCCTGTTCAGGAGCGTCGCGGTTACTGACCACCCCTTTCATCGATGTCAGACAGAGAGACAAGGGTCTTTATACCCACGTCGTCAAGGTGGGAGCGAGTCGCTTAGCCCCCCCTCTTCCCAACTCTCTGGAAACAGATTTCACTACATATACTGATTGCCTTCTGCCCCATCTCTTTTCTCCACAGAGCCCCTTCAACCAACGCTGCGTCCACAAGTCCGGCACCACACTCTCTAGAACCTCTTCTCCCCTCTCCCTCTCCTCCTATCTGGCCGTTGCTCCCAGCCTCGACCTACTTCCCTCTCGACTATTCTCCCAGCCTTCAACTCGAAATGAAGCTCTCTAACATCGCCCTCGCCCTCTTCGCCGTCCCGGCGGCCTTTGCCAGCCTTGCGGTTCGCGACCCCACCCCGGTCGAGGTGGCTGATCTCTCGGCCCGCGCCGCCTCCCCCGCCGTAGACTCGGAGCAGAACCTCGATGAGCGCACCCTTGGCCTCCTTCTTGGTGGTGTCAAGTGGTGGCTGGACAACTTCACCAACGGTCGTTGCAATGACGGGAACAAGATCGTCGAGTGCGCTCGTCAAGACATGTGCGTCTGGAACAACCAGTGCTCGTACAAGAACAAGCCCGTCTACCCTGGTGGCTCCCTCTGGAAGTACAAGTGCTCCTCGACAGCTGTCCTCAAGTGCTGGAACCAGAACAAGGGTTGCCGCAGCGACTGCGTGTGCGAGGAGGTCGTTACCCCCCCTCCCGTCCCTACCGTTACCCCTACGCAGCCCGCTTGCTCGAAGCTGCAGGTCCTGCAGTGCGCTTGCCGTGGTCTTGCCATCCGCCCCGACTGCGGTTGCGGCAGCTGCAGCTGCTCCCAGCAGTCCCTTTGCCAGCGCCAGAAGGGCACTCTCGACCACTCCACCTGCAAGTGCATCTACCCTTCGCAGACCTGGCGTCGCCGCGACCTTCAGCCTGACAACCTCTGCCCTAAGCCTCAGACTGCTTGCCGCCTTGACGCTCTCTCGACTGGCTGGGACGGCAAGTTCGAGTGCGTTGACACCACCTCCAACCTCGAGTCCTGCGGCGGCTGCGCCACCGAGGGTCTCGGCCAGGACTGCACTGCTATCGAGGGCGCGGCCGATGTCGCGTGTGTTAGCGGCAAGTGCGTCGTCTCTTCGTGCCAGAAGGGCTTCAAGGTCGCCGACGGCACTTGCATCCCCGTCTCCACTGGTTCCCAGAAGGTTATGGGCTCTCCCGTCTGGAGCGCTTAAGTCCCACAAGATGGGCACCCGACTCGCTGTCCGCTCCCGCAACCGGATAAGGGATCTGTACCTACGAGCTGCAGTCAGCGCCCTCCTCGCTCTTGCCCCTCGAGGGTGGAGCTAGAGTCGAGGGCGAGCGCCTGGCGCCACCGCGACGTACTTCGTGGGAACCTACAGCACGTACGCAACCCGGCCCGACTCCAGAAGCGATGCGACGGACAATAGATGGACTGTGGATGGTATAATTTCCGGTCTTTTTCTCTTTGTAGCATCTTCCAGCCAGCTATAATACATTGCGGATCAGTACATGTTCCCGATCGCAGTGTTACATTCGTTAGACAGACAACCTTTATGCACCGGACATTTTGCATTTCCCATAGACAACATCAAGCTTGATTGCAACAGGATACCTGTAGGATTTCTGTCTGTAGAAGAAGCAAGGCTCCCCAACGATATAAGGGGATAAGGATCTATGGTTCGAAGGCTTGAGGCATTGGGCTTGCCCAACTGAGGTTCCTGACACCCCGTTCGTTGAAGAAGTCGACCAAGGCCTTCTCGGCGTTTTGCCGATGCTCGTCCGTGTCTTGCTCGCCGTTGACAGCCGCATACGTCTCGAGGGTCTGGTGGACCTGTGCAAGATTGGAGCATCCCACCACTACGGGAACCGGAACGCCGTTGTAGGTCAGAGTGCGATATCCGAAACCACAGGCAGCGACCTCTATCGTCGACCCACACGCCTTGGCGACAGCGACAGCATCGCGTGCGGCAGTGGCGAGTTCGGGTACATGTCTCGCAGGGTGCCAATCGGGGCCGCCCGCCGTGGTCAGAAGACCCATCGAGAGGGGAGCCGCATTTACGACCTGTGGCACTTTGGCCTTGGCAAACTCCGCAAGGAAGCCCTCCTCGAGGTCGGAGCAGACGAGTGTCTGGTGCGAGTATGTCTGCACGATATCGATGGGTCTACCAGTCTGCGCGAGGACAAGGTACGAGAGGCGCAGCAGTACCGGGAGCGGGTATCCCGCCAGCCCGACGCGGCGCACCTTGCCCTCCACCTGGAGCTCACGGAGGGCTGCGACGCATGCGAGAATCGAGTCGTCACCTGACCCATACGAGCGGTACGGGTCATCGAGGCCCCACTCGGCAGCATTCGAGCTGTTGAGCGCCTCAAGGTGGAAACCCGCCGGACTCGGGAAAGGTTTGGAAACGACGAACTCAACGTCATGGAGATCTACATGTTGAGTGAGCTGCCGTAGCTGGTAGCTGCCACTTGATCAGTACCACTCACAAACAACATCCAGATAATCTGTCTGCAGACGCCTCAAGCTCCGCTCAACGCTCCTCTTCACAACCGCCGGGTCGTAAAAGTGCTGGTTCACCTTGGCGCCGTATTTGGCACACTTTGTGATAATCGAATAGCTGTCTCGAGGGAACTCATCGCGGAGCGCGGCGAGCGCATGTCCCAGAATGATCTCCGAGGGATGATAGTGCGGCGCTGGCAGTAAGACGCTGAATAGATAGATATGTGACGCAATTGGGAACATGCGAGGTGATGCGCGACTTACCAGTATCAAATGCGTTCATTCCAGCCCTAAGAGCAGCCCTAACGACGCGCACGGGCATGGTGCTCCGTACGCTATCCCTCTCGTCATACACGCCGTATCCAAACGTGGCGCAACCGAGGATCACGCGAGGTAGAGCAAGGCCTGTAGATGCCGACGGCGCTACAGGCCCTGGGAGGACTTCGTTCTGCGAGATCACATCGGCCTGCTCGGAAGGCACTGCACCCACGTCGAAGGGAGAAATTAATTCCTCGGGCTGATCGGGATGCGTTGCAGGAAGCGATGGACTCGGTGCGGATGCCATCATTGCAGCAGTGTTGCGAAGTGGAGAAGAACTAAGTCACCAGTTTACTTTTTAAAGGTCAGTGACCGGATGAACGGCTTTAAGGGTCTGGAAATACGGCTGAGGGTCTGGAAATACGGCTGGTGGACAGGAAATACGGCGCGTTTTCATCCCCTGCTTTACTGATTAACCGGGATATCACCACCTACAATCCTCCGTCCAACACAGCTTCCCGAATACCGTCTTACATCATCCCGTCTTTAGCCCACTCATCCGGTTCCTCTTGCATCTCATCCGTGATCGAGTCCTCCGGGTCGAAGCCATAGTCGCTCCTCATGATTGCGATTCTCTCCTCGAGTGTCTGTCCCCGGAAAGTCAGGTTGAATAGCCGGGGCGGCCGAGTCGGGCGCGTCACTCCCAGTAGCCTTTTGGCCATCATCCAGAAGACGGGCTTACATTCATACGGGGCCTCCTGTGCGATATCTTTGGCAAGGGAATCGTGTCCACGCCGTAGAAGCCCTTCGACAATCGTTCGGAAGGCATTGCTCGTGACCGTTGCGTTTCCGACAGCCAGTAGTTGCTTGAACCAATAAAGGGCCTCAACAAGTTGTTTGTCATTGTCCAGGGGACCAGCCAGCAGCGATCGCAGTAAAGCATCCATTGTCCTTACACGTACTATTGGCCGATTAGGTGGTATGTGGTCGATGGCATACACTAAAAGTCGATGTCGTTCTTCTGGAACCCATCCATCCATCCTTGCGATTTCCTCACAGAGTGCGGAAAATACGTGAAACAGCCTATGATTCGAGAGGGGTCCTATATCAAGATGGTTCTCGATGATGTGGATCGCCCCTTCGAGTAGCGCTTCGCGATGCGGATGGTGACCCGGCCGGAGGAGATAGTCAATGACACTAGGCCAAAAGGTCGTGTGAACGTTGGGATTCCGGGTGGCGACCAGAGTGACAGCATCGACGGCTTTCATATCGCCTTCGAGAAAGATGCGGAGAACACATCCCCAATCAGAGCCTCGGAGACTGAGCTCTAGATGTTTACGCGATAAAATAGTCGTCAATGCAAGGCGCTTCTGGTCGTAGGACAACCTCCGAGTGGATGATGTCACGCGAAGGAACCTCGAAAGCGCTTCGTACTCGTGGGTGGAGCTGTGGCTGACGTGAGTCCTGAGGATTTCTATCGCTAGGTCGAATCGATAGTTCGCGATACACATTACAGCGTAACTCAGATCGAGGGTGGCAGCCACTTGTGGCACTGCTAGATGGTTGAGGCGAATGACGGAGTCTGAATACAGCTTTTGAACTTCATCGAAACGGCCGAGGAAAGAGAGCGCGGTCAGGCGGTGGAAGATGGCGGTTGGGTTCAGATTACCACCCGCAGCCATGCAACTGGTCCACAGCTCATCGATGCGTGATAGTAAGGGCGATTCGTCCTTACCCGCTGCTTTGACGGAATGGACTTTCACGGCAAGAGCCTCCATGGCAACGGCCGAGAGTTCGTAGGGTATTGGTGAGCCAAAAATTGCTGGCAGGTGCTTATCGAGAAGCTCAGACAGTTGCCCCAACAGGTCCCTGTGAATGAAGCCCTTTATAAAACTGGCTGGTGGTGTGTTAGCTTCACGATGCCATGTCTGGAATTCAATACCAACCCCAGACCCGCAGGGGTAAACGAATGTCAGTCATCGTCTCGTACCATGGCGACCATGCGGATTCGGCAACGACGAAGCGGTCGGGCCCAGTTACCGCGGCGATCACCTGCCTGTAAATATCTAGCAAGACCTCCGTAGAGCCGCGGTATGAGTATGCGAAAATCCTGTAGACCAGGGCGTGTGGATGGTACATGCAGAAAACCAGGGCGACCTTCGCCGCATTGGCAGTCAATTCTTTCGCAAAACTGGCGGACGTTGTGCGTTTCAACGTGTCGGTGATGCAGCGTATATCACTTTTGGTTTCTTGGACGTTCCAAATTCCTCGATCCGAACTCAAACTGATGTATGTTAACAGTCTTGTTGAATCAAGCGATTTCATCATCGTGTCTGCCGCAAGGCTGAGCACCATTAATGTTTGAGTACCGGGGATGGCGAGTCGGGTACGAACGCGGTCCTCGCGGTGGGCAGACGACAGCAGACAAGGGTCGATATCATGAACAGTAAAAGATCGATTTCGAAAGCGGACAAGGAGTGGCGACACTGTTTCCGGTCGTCCGGCTTCCAAGAGGGCCAAGGAGAGTTCGTTGAGCCCCGCCATATGGCCGCTCACACCTGCTTCTATCCCAAGGGACAAAAGTAGGCTGAGCACATCGGGCCGTTCATCGCAGATCTTTCCGATGTTGAGTTTTCGAGAGCCCGAAAGAAGGTTCGCGATGCACTTCGATAATGCCTCATAGTCGTCGGTAGACACCAAGCGAGTGGCTTTCTTATGGGTGATGTACTTCCAGCTCATAAGGATCATTGCCAGGTTGTTGTCGATGATCCCCACCCGGAGCCTTTCGACTTCGTCGTCAATTTTGACGCTTTCGGTAGGGAGACTTGTGACACATCTGACTCGGTCATCAGATTGCAGAGCTGCAGATGAAAGAGTCTTAGTCGGAAATCGCTACTTGATGAGCTGGGACAAAGGGTGGGCACACACCTTCTGCAAGCTCCAAGCTTCCACCTCGCCTCCGACGGCCAGACGGCCATTCGAAGGCAGTCGATCTTAGAGCTTGGGACCATGCCAGTGACGTACCTTGACCAGGGTTTCCTCAGTTACTCCCTCTCCATCATCTTGTCGATTGTTTCCCTCCTGCCTCCACCCTTTCGCATTACCGCAATGAGATGGAACTGCAGGTGTCCGCCACCCAACAGTCTGCCCACTCGTCCTCCTTCCTGGGGAAGGGGACCGCAGCAGAGGTTGTCGTAGCGCGACGGCAGAAATATGCAAATGGCGGAAACGTAGTGTCGTCAGCTTAGGAGAGCCGAGCGTTATCTGTCGGAACATCGACGTTGACCTCGACAATTGACGTTTGTATATCGATATATTCCGAACCGGCCAGAAAGCGGTCTGCGCAGAATGGGGTGCACTCATTGATTAACCAATCACGTGACCGCCGGCTCCTTTTTGATTCCGCATATGGTTATCGCGAGTGATTTGTTTTCTGCTTGAGTTGCTGGCATGAACACAACAAACACCAACGAAATTCCCTCCTTGCGTTCTCCATCTCTTCTTCACACCTTCCTAATCCTCAAATCCAACTTTTGTTGTCCTCTTCTTTATCTCGACCCCATTGTGCAAGATGGCTTCAGAAAACCGGGGGGCCACCCGTGCTGCAGACGTGTACGTTCCTGTTGGCCTAACACTTCTCTTCCTCACAAGTGTCTCCCCTTCTTCCCTATATCGTCCACCCACTATTTCGCTCTTCCTCTATCTTCACCAAACAACTGACAGTCCAGATCAAATCCCTTTGTATCTAAAGAATCCTCTCCTCAATTGCCATCCTCTCCACCCAAGATGCGTGCTTCCTCAGACAACATGGCGGCTTTGCGTGAGGGCATGTCGCGCATGAACGTCGTCGACCGAGCCGGCGCGGACTTCATTATGCCGGAACAGCGCCCAAGAGAGAGGGAATACAGCCGTCGCGACGTGAGATCACAAGGCTCTGGCCAATTGATTTGTTCCGTTACTGACGCATTAAGATGGACCGCTTCGTGCCGTCTCGCTCCGCGATGTCGTGCAACAGCAGCTCTTCGCTTCTGGATGACCTCTCGGGGGACGCTGAACGCTCGTCCCAGTCACTCCCAGGGGCTATCGGTGGGCCGTCTTCCAACCGCCGAATTCTGTCTTTCCATGCTGCACCTCCTGCCGCCGCCCACGCAACGTCCTGCCTTGATGCTCAGCGTCAATACCTACTCCACGCATCAGCGTCGACGAATCGCGGTGTTGGAACCTCTGGTCCTGGTGCTGCACAGACGAAAAAGCGCATTCCGCCGTATATGCCGGAGCGTATTCTTGACGCTCCACGCTTTGAGGATGATTACTATCTCAACCTCGTGGACTGGAGCACAGCCAACTGTGTCGCCATTGGTCTTGAAGATACCACGTATATTTGGGACGCTGAGGATGGTGAGGTGGTCGCGCTAGGAGGTCAGGAGGGGTGAGTGATGCTTATCGCATGACATGCCCTCACCGATAAACAAAAGGAATTCTAACATACTTCAGACAAGAGTCTTCCTGGGTGTGCTCCGTTTCGTGGTCTCCCGACGGCGCTTACCTCGCGGTCGGCAACGAAACAGGCGAGGTCGAAATTTGGGACGTGGAAGAGAACAAGCGCATGCGCGTCATGGGCGGACATAACGCGCGTGTCTCGTCGCTGTCATGGAATGGCCACCTGCTTTCCTCTGGATGCAAGGATGGTATGATCTTCCATCACGACGTGCGCGTAGCACAGCACAAGGTGGCAGAGGCTCGCGGTCATACTCTAGAGGTCTGCGGTCTCAAGTGGCGTCCTGATGGCCAGCTGCTTGCGAGCGGTGGAAACGACAATGTCGTTAACTGTTGGGAGTGAGTACAAGCTCGTTAGCTGGCTGGAGGCGCATAACCTGACACTGTACAGCGCGCGTATTGGCCAGTCGGTGATGACCAATGAAGATGGCTTGTCCCGCATCGTGCCGAAGTGGACGAAGCGCAATCACACGGCTGCTGTCAAGGCCCTGGCCTGGTGCCCTTGGCAACCCAACTTGCTCGCCACCGGCGGCGGTTCCGCCGACAAACACATCCACTTCTGGTCTACGACGACGGGCGCGCGCTCCCAGTCGCTCAATACAGGCTCCCAGGTCACGTCGCTCATTTGGTCGCCGCATTCTAAGGAGCTGCTCTCAACGCATGGCTACCCCGACAACAACATTTCACTCTGGGCGTACCCGTCCCTTACCAAAATCTACGATGTGGCTGCCCACGACAGCCGAATCCTAGCCTCGAGCCTCTCCCCTGACGGCACAACTGTGTGTACCGGAGCAGGCGATGAGAACCTCAAATTCTGGAAGATCTGGGAACCTAAGGTTGTCAGTAAGAAGACCGAGGATCGCGACTCGCGGGGCCAGACCCGTGGCCGTATCCGCTGAGGGGCGCAAGGATGGTGAGATCGATATCTTCCCTATCCGCCTGATTTTTACATTTCCGCATTACTATCATGTTGCATCGCCTGAGGATGCGTGGCCGCAAACTGTTGTAGCCTATGGCCTGAACGTGTCGAGCTGCCGCACTGTTTCCAGGTGCATGTTTATCCATCCAATGAATTACTTTGTGTCATTTACGTCTCACTGCCTGCTCCATTACTTCATTAGAGAATCTAGTAGCTGTGATGTGTCCCTTTACTGCATACGACACTCTTGCTCTCCCTCAGCCTCGCCTCCAGCACCAGCATCTCCGCTAGCGCGGTCCTCCTGCGTTGACAGGAACTGCAACAGATGCTGTCGACCTGACAGGCTGGGGTCAGCAGCCCGTCGTGCGGCGATAATCTGGCTAAGAAACTGCAGTGCGCTCGCTTCCATAGTCGGTTCCATTGCACTGCGTTGGCGCGCGTTGCGGCGCATGATGCGCTCGGCGTCCGGGAACCGATTCATCGACACTGGTGGCCGCGCAGGTGTCGGCGCGAACATCTGGGGTGCGTGAGACTGGAGCAGGTCGAAGGGAACTCACTTTGACGGTATTGTCGATGCCGCTCACAGCAACGAGGGGCAGCGTGGGGTGCTGCTCCATGACTGGAGGATCAGCCACCGATATCACAAACGTGTTGCTCACCATTGACAACATCGTCGTCGCCCTTCCACAGACCCTCAAGGCGGCCAGTGAGCTTGTCCCACAGGAACCAGTTGCCATCATCTGACCCAGAGCACACCTTGTCCGACGAGTGGCCCAAAAAATTGCCTAACTAGTAAGCCCCTGCTCCCCAGGAGATGCTCCGCAACTCACAATCCTTGACCGTGTCGACGTTACGGGCACCAAGGAAGATGCGGCGAGGATGTAGAATGTCAACGCTCTTAAACGCGCCACGTGAGCTGCGGGCACCGCGGAGGCTCCACCCCATGTGATCGTCGTCGTCATTATCGTTGTCGTTGTCGTCGTCGCCAAAGTCATCGAGGTCTGATGTCGCATCGGCGACGAACCGGAACTCTTCCTCAAGGTCCATATCCTCCTCCTCCTCAAGGTCATCTTCCTCGTCACGGTCTTCATCGACATCGCTTGCGGGGAGGTTGATACCCGACGCCTCGTCCCTCCTCCGCAGGTAGTCTGTGAGATCCAGCTCTTCTCCCGATTCGTCTTCCACCATCAGCTCATCTTCCGAGTCGTCGTCAGACGACCCAGGCTCGTCATCTTCGTCCCGCATCACAGTGTCTATGAATGAGTTCCGCTCAACAGGCACGACTCTACTAAAAAAACTTACCATCGTCAGTGTCCATCCGCGAGGCAGAGCCTTCCCCTGCAGCAGGGTCGGCTTGGCGCTGGCGCCGAGACCGTCTCCGCTTGCGCGTCTTGGCAAACATCGCGGTGAGCCCAACCGCGAACGCATCAGGGTCAGGGACTGATGTCGGTACCAGGGCAAAGGCAGCAGAGGGGGACGAAGACGTGTGGTTCTCCCGACTATATCCAGCGCCCTCAGTCCTCGCCCGCGAGTGCGCACGTTCATCCAGATTGGTTGAGGACTTGGACGAGCGGTCAGAGACGCGTCGCTTCGGTGCGCCTAGTATTGGGCTGGCGCCAGACGACTCTGTAGTTTTCGGCTTCGGGTTATTGGGTACGATGCCACCTTCCTTTCCTGCAGCTGCTCCGCGGTCCACAGGCGTGTCGTTCAAAGAGAAGAGAGAGGTCGAATGCGTGGCGAATGCGCAGATGACCTGTGACGAACTGTTAGGGTAAACTGGCCAGCACCTACCTGGCTCACCTCGTCGGGATGGTCGGCGCTAATCTTGACACACGTAATGTGCTGCTCAGATCCATACCGCCCGTTGCCGACCTTGGCCCACTCCTCCTCGGGAAGCCCTAGCCGGCGCACGCAGTGCACCTGCGTCGCGCGCATTGTGTGCGGCCCCCACCCGGGCGTCTGGTGCTCGGGCTTCCGGCGGTCGCATATATACGCAACGTCCGTCTGGCCCGCGACAGCAAACGTGTGCGGGGCGAGCGGGCTCATGCTCAGTGAGTACAGGTCGACGCCGGCCGGTGCACGGAATAGCGGATCGGGGCACTCTGTGCGGCATTGGTGCGGGCGCCGCAGGTCATGCTGCCGCACCGTCCCGTCCTCACTGACGGTTAAGAAGAGGTGGGGGCTGCCCTCGGTGGCGATGCGCTTCGTACGGTCGGTATGACACCGCAGGACACGGACACTGGTGGGAAAAGTCAGGACAACACCTCGGAGACGAAGAACGTGAGGAAACCTACCCTGGCCCATCGATTCCGTACAGACACGCTCCCCTTCGGCCGACCTGTTGCGTAGTGAGACGGTCAACCTCAAACACCCGCACATCGCCGTCGCCGGCACACGTAACGATGGTTGGTGTGTTAGAGTGGGGGAGGAACTTTGCACTGAAGATGTTCGCCCGGTGGCCGGTAACGATCGTGTCCTTGAGCTTGAGCGGGTGTGGCGAAGTCGTGAGCGGGTACCCGTTCGGCGGCCAGATGCTCTCGTCGTAGACATCGTCGCCGTCACCATCATGTTCGCGGTTCGTATTGCCCAGAAGCTCGTGATCATCGTCGTCGTCATCGTCGTGGGACATGAATCGACTTGGCCCACGCGAGATGCGGGTGTTCGGGGACATGCGGACCACCGCCGCCTGCACGCCGCTTGGGGGGTTGCTCGTATCCGCCGTCCAGATGCACACCCTGCGCGTCAGATTGACCCAGGCATGCCAGCAACGGGCAGAATCCAGCAGAAAACTCACTTCTTATCGTCACTGCCCGAGAGCAGAATTGACCCGTCGTCACTCCACGATAGAGCGTTGACGCACCTGGACGTCAGTATGTATCCATGGGACCCATCGTCTCTCGCCTACGCAAGACCTTCTACCCTGCACACCTAGATCCTTCACGTACCCTGTATGCCCCTCACCGTCGGGGCCAAGCTCCTGCACCTGATCGACGTGGGACCAGGCATCGCCCGCGAACGGGTCTCGCACTTGCGCGCGTCCGCCGCCGAGCAGCGAGCGGCGAACGGGGTGAAGGGAGTGGGGGGTCATGCGGATTGTACAACGTCAGAAGGACGAGGGGAAGACAGGGATCAGGCTAATCAAGGGAAAGGCAGAGAAGTAAGGAAGATGTCGAAGAGGTCGGAGAGGTCTGAATGTGGGGGGATGGGCGATTGGGAAGGCGAAGGAATGGATCGAAGATGATGTTCTCTAGACGACAAGAGAGACCGGATCGACGAGACGGGTGCTAGAACCTATCTCTGTAACCCGATGGAGATCCAGAGGACCTTTGGGCGTGTTGTGGTACGACGGGACGGCAGCAAGCTTCGGTGGCGATAGGCGGCTGGTCCATGTGACTCCCAGAGATACTGTTGTGAGGTACGAGCGTCCACTGGTTGACAGGCCACGCCGTCTGTAGCGTCAGTGAGCGTGCGGTTATGCACTGAGTGGTCGATATGGATGATGAGAGGTGATCGGATGAGTGCCGAGAGAGCGAGAGCGAGGGAGATATGGATAGAGGGAGAGTGTCAAGTTGCGGTTGATGCGCTCGATCTCGGGAATCTGGTCCGGATCACGTCAAGGCGCGAGACAACCACACTGCATCCTACGTCATCAGGCTCCGTTCCTTCCAAGTGGAGGCGGAGATCAGTATTGTGGCCTGATGGTCGCTGCTCCCTCGGCGCGTCTCGCGTCTCTTTAACTCTGCGCCTCCGCTCAGCATGCATGCGTCATTGCAATGCTACAACGCGCAAGAAGCGTTTTTCCTATTAATCGTATTATTGTAATGTGGATTGTGGATTGTGGGTAGCTAGCTCGACAGGCGTAGGGTAGCGGGCGATCTAAAGGGAGAGGTAATGACAGAGTTTGGGAATCCAGAGGCGCAGAACCCGATACTCTTCTCACCCGCCCACACAGAGGAAAGGGAGGAGAGCTACTTTATAAAACACAGAGATCCGAGGCCGCAAGGTGCGGGGGCCGTGCATACACATAATGGGGACCATGGGGCTGGCCGACTACGGGCCAAACGAGCGGGTTGAGCGCGAGTCGCTTGGGCGCCGCCGCTTCTGTGGCGGTGGCAGCTTGAGGAATTGAACGTGCCCGTCGTCGGACGTGAAGATGATTTGTGGGCGGAACGCAAAGTTGCGGATCGGCGCCATCGACAGTGGTGGCGGCATGCCGTAGCCGCCAGGCATGGGCGGGCGCGGGCCACCGCCACCGCCATACGGGTGCGGCTGGGGGAAGGCGGCGCCCAGACCGCCGCCTGGGCCGGGGAAGCCACTCTTCTGGTAACCAGGAGGCGGGCGGGCGTATGGATTGCCACCAGGCATGCCTGGCGGTCCGCTGCCCGGGCCATGCATGTACGGCCGGTTCTGGACGACGGGGGCATTGACTGCCGACGGCGGCATGTCGGCAAAGAGGCAGCTGATACCACTGCCGGGGATGATCTGGATGAGGTGGCCAGTCTCGACATGTCGGACCTCGACAAAGTTTGGCTCGAACGCCACAACATACGGGTACTGCAGCGCTGCCAAGCGTCAGCTCACGACCAACAACTTGACCACATCATGTACTCACCGAACGATGTCGGATTGCCCTCCCATACGATAGCCCACTTTGGCCGACTCCTCCATCCATTCTTGTTGACGTAGAACGCAAAGTCGTCGTAACACAGCAAAAAGTCACTCTCGACGCGGTAGATGGCCATGGGTTTGACACCCTCGCGCTTAAGCACAAAGTCAAGGCTCGAGTCGGACGGGTCGAGTAGCGACTGCATGTCGAGCGTCTCGAGGTCGACAATCTCAAAGCCCTTTTGGCAGCCGACACACAGCTTGGTCTTGAGGAAGTAGACGCTAAAGCTCTCGAGGGGAATGTAAAACTCCTTGAACACCTTGAGGGTCTCCTGCCCGCCGTTCAGCCGTTTCATGAAGCCACCCTGCGGTTTCTTGCCGCGCATATTCTGGTCGATCGGTTCGAGAACCTTGATTGTGCTGCTCAGGGCTGACGATTTGACGACAGCCACGAGCGTGCGGCCGAGACAGATGCCCGATTTGAAGAAGCTGGTGTGCGACGAGATGCGCTTGGCGCGCTTGAGCGCCGCGTTCGGGTCGTTGGGGTCCAGGCAGTCGAGCGGGAACGTCGTCACGGAGCGCTCGTGGAGGACGATCAGGAGCTGGAACTCCTCTATGACATCGACCTGTGTAACGTCGACGAGATTGATGACCTTGATGGGCTCCCGCAGCTTGGGGTCGCGGAGGTTGGAGAAGTAAACGCCCTCGTCCGTGCCGTAGATCATGCGGTTGCCATTGTCGTAGGGGCTGATGCAGTTGATTCGCCGAAGTCCACCAAAGAAGCCCTCGGTGATGGTCTCAGGCACGAAGACGGTGCTCTTGTCGCGGAGCACCTGTTGTTGCTGCTCGATGCACTCGACCCACTTTTTGCGGCTGACATATGTCTCCACCCACAGTGTGAGCTGGTATCCCTTGCGACCAAGATGCTGGATGTTCATGGAGAAACCGTGTTTGCTCTCCGGCTTCGGCGGCACGTGCGCTCCAGCACCAAGACTGTTCTTGGTGTTGTTGCGTGAGATGAGTTTGGCGCGTGAGGTTGTCGAGCTTTTGGTTGAGTTGTAAATGTCCTCGGGTGTGCTGAGCACAAGCAGCTCGAGAGGGATCGGTCGGCGGTACACCTTGTATTGCTCCGCCTTGTTGACCCATTTGCTCTTGACCAGGAGGAACGCATGATCAAAGAGGAATGCGAGCAGATCAGCGTTCTCGCCTTGTGCTCCCCCTCGGCGCTTGACAGGGCCCTTGTGGACGAGTTCTCGGCTCTTGTCGCGCAACCGCAGGTCCTAATGGACGTCAGCACCTATACCAGCCTCATCCTTCTTTGACACTCACAATACCCTCGTGGGGCCTAAAGACGATTTGCTTTTCAAGCTGAGCAAGTTCGAAAATGTTCTCCGACTTGCCACTCTCCTCGTTGACCTTTGAGAGGTATTCGCGGATAAGCTTGACCGCCTCGGTAAGGTCGCGCTTATCCTGGTGGTCCTCAGGCGTGTACTTGAGGACTGCCCCTAGCAAGAGCGGGTATCGACCGAGACGCGTCGTCGGCTTGGTGAGGTAACCGTTGAGCTCGAGCTTGCGCGACTCTGGCTTGCGCTCCGTCTCGTCGACAAACTTTTGAAAGGCGGGATTGGCTTCCTTTTCCTTTTCAAACTCGTACTTGCCAAAGAGCTGGTGCGCACCATAGGTGACAAAGGGCTCAAAGTGCGGGACGCACTCGAGGAAGATGTCACCTATAGACTGGACGACGGGCTGAGACTTTTGTCGCTTCGTCAGGCGCTCGCTGAGAACCTGGTTGACGGTCAAGACGTCGTGGACGTTCCAGAACACCTGGCGCACAAAGTCATCCCTTCGGCTCGCGTCGACAACGTCCAATGTGCGGAGCGGCTTGACCCACGAGTCACGGAGGTACTCGAGGTCGCGCACAAAGTCGCGCTCCGTGTAAATGAGCTCGTTGATGGCCTCTTGGCGCTTCTTCTCGGTATCGTCGACACTGTCAAGGATCTCCTGCGACACCGAGTGGATCCAGAGTGTGCCACTAGACTCGCGTGAGTCGTCGTGGATGACCTCCTCAATCTTGCGCGACAGACCAGGATGCGCCGACTTCATGTTCAAGCGCTTCATCTGCTCGAGTCGACGAGGACAGTTGATCGAATAACAGAGACGCTCGCGGGTACATGTCGGCGAGTAGCAGTCTGTGAGAAGCGTGAAGACACCATTGGGGAGGTCGTCATCAGAGTCATCCGATTCGACTGGCGTGGACGGCCCAATCCTGCCGGTAGGAGGTAAGCAGGACGACGATGATTCCGAGTCCACGACACGCGAGACGTTGGCAGAGCGGGCAGCACTGCTCGTGGACGCGGGGCGGGTGAGGGTCAGAGGGTCAGAGGAAGGCGAATCCATCGCTGCGGTCTCGTTGTTCGTGAGCGGTGCGACCAGACGTTCGCGGAACTGGTACACTTCGTTAGCCGTATCCCGTAAGCGGTGGGCATAGGTGACGTCGTGAAAGAACTTTTGGGCGTCCAGCGCGCGACCCAGAAGCAATGCCAGATTGCGGTCTGGTGTTTTGATAATATCGGCAATGATGGTGACGGCTGTGCGACCATCAAAGGCGTCCTTGTACGTGATGCCTTCCTTGTGAATCTCGCCTGGCTGGACGAGCTGCCGGAACGCGGCGGCGACAGTGGACAGCAAGGCCGGGACAACGGGCATGTTGACAAGAGCGGCCTGGCGCTGTGTTTGGGACAGCTTGCGCACTAGCGAGTGTTGGGACGCTACTGGCGATAAGGTCGGTCCACTCATAGTCAAGGCCAGACTTCGGGACGACTCGTTGAGAGAGCCCTGTGATGAGCGAACCTGGCTGACAATGTCACGGCGGTTGGCAGAATTTCCAGAGAACGACATGGCACGGTTGTCAAACGCAGAAGTTGCGGCTCCGGGTGGCAGGGGGGACGATTCGGTCGTGTTGGGCAAGGGGAGCGAGTGTGTTGATTCCATCGACTTGCGCGAGGAGAGACGACGATGTGTGTAACTGTTCTCGGAGCCTGTTGGCGTAGCTGGCGAGGCAAAGGGGCTGTCATGGACAGGCGGGCCAATCGTCGACAATGGTCTGAGGGGTAAGCGCGAGACACATGTACTACACCTACGTGACGCGGGCGGCGCCAACCGTATACATGCTGCTCGCAATGGAGGAATCAGAGGGCATGCGATGGTGCAAAGTGCGAGGGTTGGACCCAGTCATGTTGTTGGACATGTGGCGGCTGGATGAAACGGCGTATTGCTGTTGAGCTGTGTTGTGTGTCAGCGGATCAACGAGGCTTAGATGCGAGAGAGTTCTTTGGTGCCTTGGGGCCGTGCACTAGAACTTACATGCCTGTTCGGACGGAGGCTCCCATGGTCCTCTCAACGACCCGATGTCAGGGCTATTTCGGTCGGGGATGCCAGGAATGTCGTCCAGCGGCCCAGGCGTCTCACGCCCACCGAGAGCTAGGGCGTTCATCTGGCGAACAAAGTCGGCGGGTGACGTGGGAGTAGTGTCTGGACCGCGGTTCGGGCCCACGTTTGTGTTCACATACGGAGCGGGGCGGACGCTCTGTTTGATGGACGACGCACGTGGCGGGGCAGTGGACGTGATGGTTGAGGCTGTTGATGTCGATGTCCCCGACACAGAGCGGCTCGCGCTCCCATAATTCTGCGCAACACCAGCAGGAGCGCCAGCGGGGGCTGGCTGCTTGACGATTCCACCATAGGGGTCGTCTTCCTCAATCTGCGGCTGTTCCAACGCCGAGATATGCGGCAGGCGGTCGTTATTATGCGAGTAGCCGTTGTAGCCTGAGGGAGGG
Organism: Apiotrichum siamense; assembly: GCA_023653615.1. Classification (NCBI taxonomy): domain Eukaryota; kingdom Fungi; phylum Basidiomycota; class Tremellomycetes; order Trichosporonales; family Trichosporonaceae; genus Apiotrichum; species Apiotrichum siamense. Next base: position 128,138 of record JALJEG010000007.1, read on the forward strand.
GGCCGGCTGGCGCCGATGCTCTGTTGCGCGTATCCGCCCGACGTAGAATACATGGAGGGTGCAACCGATGGCGTGAGCGATGCTCGTCGGTTAGGCAACACCGACCGCGGCTGCTCCGGGGGAGGCTGAGCGATTAGTTTGCTTGCTTCAGCAATCGGACTTACAGTTCCGTACGCAGGACCCGGGCCTGAGGGGATGTGCGGCCGGGGATAGGGAGGCATGTTATACGCTGGCGGTGGTGGCGGCGCGGCATCGTAGTACGGCGCCGCATATGGCTCGCTTGGAACGTACGAGTCTCTAGGAGGCGGGGGATATCCCGGCTGCGGTCCGGGAGGGGGTGCACCAAACTGTTGCGGACGTTGCTGGGGTGGGAGTGGGGGATAAGAGGGTTGTGCGCCAGTGGGCGGCTTCGGGGGAGGGTAGTGGCGCGGATATGAGGGTGCGCCTGCGGGGGGCAACGGCGCGAGCTGGCCATATGGGTTCTGTGAGGGGGGGCGGTGTGAGCCGGGACCCGGCACGCCGACCCCGACTCCGGAAGGCGGGCCGTGGCCAAGATGGTGTCCGCCCGCGGGCCGGCCGAAGATGTTCTCAAAGGCCTCGCTGCGCGACGGGGGCTGTCGCGGCGGCGGGGCGGTGGCCTGCTGATGTGGCCGCTGGCGGGCGCCAAAGGGCGGCATGGTGGCGATGGAAAGGGGTCAGCCGTGCTGCCAGCGCGCGCGGCGGGGGAATAGAGGGCAGGCAGTCGCAAAGGTGGCGAGGGACTGGCGCGCGCGCTTCGGGGGGCTGCGGGTAAGAGCGGGGATGATAGAGATGGGACTGGCGCGGTGCTGTTACCTCTGGAGGCGACAGGCTGCGCGTGCGCGCACAATGGATGGATGCAGAGGTGCAGATGTGCGTGCGTGCAGACGGGCCCGCGGTCGTGGAAGGCGGGCGTTGCAGCCAAGGGCTCGAATGGGCGGCGTAGGTGCCTTCGCTGGTTGTCCGCGTCGAATCTCTACGGGAGCCACCGCGTTAGTGGGCAGCGGAGAACACGGCGCGAAGAAAGGCAAGTAGAGATACGAGCAGCGGCTCGTCTGGACGACCAAGGACCGAGACTAGCTCCACTGATATGCGCGCGTGTCGAGCGCGCGCAGATCAGAGTGATGAGATGGAGATCAGGTCAGCGGCGGGCAGTCCGTGTGTGCCTTGAAAGAGCTGCTGCTGCTACTGCTGCTGCTGCTGCTACTACTGCTGCACTCGATCGGCACGCTCGCTAATGTGGAAAAGCTGCTCGACGTGCGGGGGTGGGTGCCGGCGGGTGTGCAGCGCTGGGTAAGGGGAGCGAGCGTGTTGGAGGATGGGCGGGATGCGAGGCTGGCGATGAAGGCGGGTGTGGGAGAATGGACGGAGGGGGAATAGGAGGGGGTTGGGATGGTGGGGAGCGGGCGGGACGTGTCAAAGGGTTCAAAAGAGGTCGTGGGTGGGTTGCGGGGTCGTCGAAATGGGTGAGCTTGGGAGACAGGGCCAAGACGTTTGTGTGTGGGTAGTGTGGGTGTGGATGCCACTGAGTGCGGCGACGGCGCGGCGACGATGGCGACGGCGACGACAGCAGCGGGCAAGAGATGAGATGCGAGATCTGAAAGGCAGAGGACGATTCTTTTCCAAAACACGCTGCTGTTGGAGACGACTGGGTGTGGGTGGTGGTTCGGCCAGTGTGCGCGCACATCTCTGGCGGCCCAAACACCAATCACCTTGTCCGCTCTCCGTCTTGCCTTCTCTGCCGCTCTTTCCATCCCCTTCGCTTAACCCAAGTCTCAGAGCAATTAAAGGCTGGTTATCATCCGCATCCTATTAGTAATTTGCCCATCCCCTTAATGTGCGCACAAATCCATTAGGACGGGAGCAAAAAAACGTCCTGCACTTCCCTTGGGCCGACAAACGCGGATATTTTGACAGAATGCTCCGAGCGTCGACCACAGGGCCGAGACCTTTGCACACTCACCGAGTCTTGCGTATAGGGTTGCGACCGCATCGACACCATTGCTTGTTACGCTCTGTTCCGGGGAATGGAATACGCACAAGGCAACATATAGACAGCAGCGTATTAGCCAACACTACCTACAACCTGCAATCTACTCCGCGTCGGTTCATCGTTCAGCGCTACAGAGCAAGCGACGCACGGAGCCACACAGCCTGCAGCTGGCGCTCTCGCAGACCCTTGCACATGCGCCGCAACAGATGACGCGCCGCGAGCCATCACCCCTGAAACGGGCCTGCCACAAGGCGCCACATACGCGGCACCTCAACCAGGCGGGTCTACTCGACGCCGCACACACCGCCCGCCACCCCGCGCTCCGCAAGCTTAAATCCTCTCAATGTACTCGCGGGGCGGGCGCGGCGCGAGCGGCGGCGGCGGGCCGTCGGGCACTGTGCTCATGGGGCGCAGCGACACACTCGCGCGCACTGGGCCCCCGGCGACCGTACCAGCATTCATCCCATGGCCGTTGACACTCGACGGGCTAGGACCAAAATCACCGCCGTCGCCGGGGCCAAAGGTCGAGGAGCGTAGCGGCATGGTGCTGTACCGGTCTGGCAGTGCGTATCCGTGGCCATGCGCGCTATGGCCGTCATATGACAGACCAGGCGACGACGGCGCACCAGGGGCTGAAGCAGTCGTCGGCGATGCAAAATACTGCGACTGCGACTGGGACCGGGACGATGACGACGGTTGGGGAGAGCCAGCAGCAGCGCGCGCGACGCGGTTCTGTGCCTCCTCATAGCGCTTGCGCATCATTTCCTTTTCGTCCGCCGCGGACATGTGAGATGAGGGGGGCTGTGAGTGACCCACGCCGCTGCTGCCAGAGATACTTGCTGCTGCTGTGTTGGCCGTGCTGGAGCCGCCCCCGGCGGGGCCGAATATTGCGTCGTACGAGATGGGCTCCTCGCCCATCATCGGCACCGGCGGAGCCGCCCCTGGCCCCGCGCCGGAACCGGAGCCAGCGCCAGAGCCCGAGCCCGACGCACTGCCACCAGCTGCGCGGGACACTGCGTTCTGTGCTTCTTCGTATCGCTTGCGCATCATCTCCTTTTCCGCCGCAGCAGACATGTACGCCTGCGGCACGGATGAGCTGCCGGCTTGAGGCGTGGGCGCCTGTGACAGGCTCAGGTGGCTCACAGCCTGGTGCTGTGCCGACGAGGAGCCAGCACCGGCAGACCCAGACTCCCCAAACTCGTCGTGGTAGCTCATCGGCGTCCCCATCTGGACCGAGCCGAGCGCCGGGGTCTCAAGCGGCCCAAAGACGCCAGCGTTGGACAGTGAGCGCGGGCCGGTAGTTGGCGGGGGGGAACCGCTCACAGCTCGAGCGACTCGGTTTTGCGCCTCCTCATAGCGCCGCCGCATCATCTCCTTCTCTTCCGCCGCAGACATGTATGCTTGCGTCATCGGCACAGCAGTCGAGACGGACGAGCTCCCAGCCTGCATTCGCTGCGGCGAGCCAGGGCCGGTAGTGCGGGCGACGATTGACGCGGCGACAGATGAAGGGGAGGTGGGAGGGGATGGCGAGTTGTGACGCGCGACGGCCAGCTGCGCCTGCTCGTAGCGTTGGCGCATCATCTCCTTCTCTTCTGCCGCCGACATGTAGGCGGCAGGTACAGCTGGTGCGGCGGAGCTGGACCCAGCTGCAGCGCTAGGGCCAGAAGCAGCCATCCCCTGCGTGGCAGGCGAGTCGCTGCGTCCTGTGGCTTCGGCGTAGGAAACAGGCTCCAGATCGGGCCGACGGCCGGCGGAAACGACCCGCCTTTGCGCCTCCTCGTAGTTGCGGCGCATGCGCTCCTTCTCGTCCGCGGCCGACATGTAGGCTTGCGGAGAGGTGAGAGGGGGCGGGGCCGATGACGATCCCGCAGTATGCGCCCCGTCTCCTGCCATGGCGATGCCCAGGCCGGCATCGCCAGGCTTAAGGCCGCCCGGGCCGACGGCAAAGAGGGGTGCAGGTGCAGGGCCCATGACATCCGGGTCGTCATATAACGCCTGGGTGCGGTTGACGGCACTCTGCGCAGCGTCGTAGCGCTGCTTCATCATGTCCTTCTCCTCGCCCGCGCTCAGGTTGGAGTCCCTGGACACGCCTAGGGTCTGTTGGCGCTGAGGCTGCGGTGTGCTGTTGGAGGCGGAGCCAGCTGCCTGGTACGTCGAGGGCGTTGCACGGCTGCCGGGGAGCGAGTTCTCAAACCCGCTGCCCGTCCTTTGCGGTGAGACGTAGCCGTCCATCCCGTTGGGGCCCGTGCTACTGTTCGATACGGCTCGCATCGCCTGCTCGTACCGCTGCCGCTGGGCATCCTTCTCCTGCATGACACTCATGTAGCTGTTCGGCGCTCTCTGTTGGACGTTCGAGGAACCGGCGCTGGGGCTGGCAGGGGACGAAAGACCAGAGTGCACTGCCGCCGCTGTCACAACTGCAGCAACACCGCTTACGGCCGAGGAAGATCCGCCGTAGGGTGAAGGGGTCGTGGGAGGGGATGCCGCCGCGGATTGCACCGGCCTGGGTGGCGGGGGCGTGTATTCGGGAGGCAGGCCCTCAGGAATGTCATCCACAATGTTCGGCAGCTTGGGTACCTGAGAGGTGGTGGGCCGATACGTCGATGCCGCGCTGTTGGTAGACGGATGGCCGCCGGTCCGTTCGTCTGAATCCCCAATACGCTCGTATCTCGATAAATTCCATCCATCAAACGCGTTTGTACGCTGCGGCGAACGAATGTCGCCCTGGGAGGAGGTGCGCCGACCGGCCCCTAGCGTCATGCTAGCACCGCCAGTGTCTGCAGGCTCAGGACTGTGGTGGCCTGGGACGCCGTTGAGGTTGGGCGACTGGGACACGCGCCGACTGGACGCCGGCATCGTTCCGTACGGCGGCGCGTGGTCGGTATTCATTGTCGTGAGGGTCGTTGACGTGGTACCCGACGATGACCTGTGCCAGTCGGAACGCGGAGAAAAGCCGCGGTACTCCTGCGGAGGCGCGGCCGTGGGCAAGTTAAGCGGGGGTGATACCGTAGGATGGGAGGCAGGCGAGCCTGTGCTTAGGGGCGGCTGCTGTCTCGACGCGGGTCGGACAGACGCAGGTGACGCCGCCACATCTGGGAAGAGGAACGCGCTGTTGTTGGACGGACCAGTGTGAGAGCTTGCCAGTGGGTTGGTGGTGTCGCTAGAACCTGACTGTGACGTCGGGGGCGCGGCCGCCGGAGGACAGAAGCCTTCGACCCAGCCAATATCCCTAAGGCGTTAGTATGACTGGAGGTCTGCGCAATAGCAACCACAACTCACTTGACGACTTGCTGGGCGCTTGACCTACTGAACGTGCCCATGATGCAAGGGATCGCGGCGACCGTGATGGTGGAAGGATTACCCTCGAGGAGCGCCTCGACACTGAGCTCATACTCGACCTTGAACTCTTTGGCACGGACCGTTAGCAGGGGCTGGTCGGCCGGGATGGCGAGGTTGAGCTGGCCCCGGGTCTCCATGGACGGGCCGATAACCTCGCCAACGAGGGTGCGTGCAGTGGCAACGTGCAGTCTCCTGACGGTCGGGGTCGAAGGTGGCTTGTTCTTTTTAGAGGCTTTAGTGCCAGCGGCACCAGGCGTGGGAGGATACACTGTGAGGACCTCGGTGAGCGCGAGCTCGATGGTCTTGACCTTGAACGTCTGATTGGGCAAGCCATTGATAGGGAGGTTCTTGATCGTTGCAGTAATGAGCATGCGATCACCCGGGCCGAAGGCCATGGTCGTGCGGTCGACCAGGATCACCAGCTGACCACCGGCGCCGGTCGCAGTGCGCTGGTCGGGCATGTTGTAGATGGGCCACGCGGAGGCGAGGTCATACTTGATAACCGGCAGATCGTGGTTCACGGTGGTCACCGAGCTGGCGTCGCGCTTGAACAACCCGCTTTTGCCCTTGTAGCACACGCTCGCGATGAGCTCGTACCGGATGCTGCCGTTGCGCAGTTCGGCGCTCGGCGGCATGTCCTGCGGGAGAGGAATCACGAAACGGTAGTCGGCTGTGCTTAACACATCATACTCCTTGCCATCGGCCGCTCGCCACAGGACATGCACCTTACCGATATGCTCCCAGTTGCTGAGTGACGACGACTTCATGACTGATGTCTGCGGAACCGTCTCGTGCTTGCGGATCTCGACGCGCACCCATTTCGCCTTGACGGACCCGCTGACTCGCACCTCGACTGCACCCTGCACGGTCGCCGCTGGCCGGTTCCCACTGGGCGGCACGCCCGGCTTACCCTGGACGAACGGCAGGTGCGGTGGCTCGCGCAGCAACAGGCGGACGGGGCCTGACACCGACCCAGTCATGGAGAGCTAGTCGGTGATGGCGGATGGTGGTTGAGGAGGGGATGATGGGAGAAAGAGGACTGATCCGAGCGAATATCGGTCGCGATGTTTGTAACGCAAGGGGCGGGCTGTCCAAGAGACGAAATGTGGACCAGCTGAGACCGAGAGAATGGCAGCGCGCTACGTGCGACTCGACGCAGACGCGTGTATGATGTTGGGATGATAAGAGTGGTGTTGGATGTACCGAGGGATAAGGGGAGTGCGGTGAGGAGCGTCGTCCGGTCGCGGGGTCGGTACATGACGAGGAGGCAAGGCGGGGGTCCTAGGTCAGAACGCACATGGCCCTGTCCAGAACCTCCAGGCACGCAAATACGCGTGACCAAAAGTACCGCCTCGGCATGCCGTTTTCTAATCTTAATTGGCCTTTTGGTGATTAGGACCATTCCCCCCACTTGGACAGCCACGACATGCATTCAGCCTGCAGGGATAAATTGTCCTGTGGTCAACGGAGAGGTGCAGAACGAGTTCATCCGAGTGCAGAGGAGAGGGTACGTGCCGTAAAGGACGCCACCAAAGAACAGCAGAGGGGCTGATAACTCGAGGGCGGCCGCGTCCCGGATGTGGATGGGACCTCTCTGCCAGATCTTCTGTTGCGTGCTCTTGTTTCCGCGACTTTCCAGTTGCGAAACGAAGCCGCCTTCCGCACCTTCCGCACCTTCCGCACCGTCCGCGCCTTCCGTTGGATCGCGGATGTTGGAACTGTGTTGACGTGCAACTGCCACCTTGTTCGCTGGCACTCTTGGTGATACTGCTCTGAATGGAAGCGAAGTTGAAAGACTTCTAGAAGCGCAACCTGGCTACTGGACTGCACTATGAACGTCCACTCGTCTACGTATCGCACGTGGACCCGTGCCTGAAAGAGCTTGCGTGGCGTCTATTGACAACCTATAAAGCCGGTGGCAACGACATGCTTATTCCGCACTTCCCACAATCCGAAGAACAACACTGCAAGCATGCCCGTCTTTACCTTCCCCACACCGTCGCCAGTGTCTCTCCGCTCTGACATCTACATTACCGGCGACCTCACCGTCACCGCATCGTCCACTGACAAGACCGTCGTCAGAGCTGAACCTCGCGACCCCAGCAGCAGCCGCGACATAAAGGCCGCCGAGTCTATCACTGCAGAGCAGGATGGAGACCAGATCGTCGTCAAGTCTCCAAAGCCAAGCATCCTCGGCTGGATCACAGGCAATGGCATTACAGGCGCAGTGACCATCACGGTGACGCTGCCTACGTCGTCGTCGACGCAGCTTAACCTGGCCAACGGCGCCATCACTCTCGTAGGCGACCTCGCAGAAGTGCGTGCGAAGACAGCCAACGGGCATGTAAAGGTCGCGTCTGCCGAGCAAGTGACAGTGCACACCAACAACGGGGACATTGAGCTCGGCACTGTACGCGGCGTTGTCGACGCACACACCAACTCGGGCACCATCGAGGTCGCAGAAGCGCAGCAGGGCGGAAAGCTCAAGACGAATAATGGCAAGATCCACGTCAAGAGCGCGGGCGCCCAGGACACCAAGGGGGATGCCCACCCGCTCAACGTATTTACGTCCAACGGGGCGATTAAGGTGGACGTAGCAATTGCTACGTCTGAGCTCACGGCCACAACGCTGAATGGTGCCATCGCCCTGCGCGATGTCACGGCTTCCTCCATCGAAGCCACCACGAACAACGGCACTGTATACATCAGTATCCCGAAGGACACGTGGGCGTCGGTCAACACCAAGTGCCTCGCGGGCAAGGTGGTCAACAACCTGCGCTCCTCTGGTGACGGCAAGGGCACGCAGATCAAAGCCACGTCCTTGTCGGGCGATATCACTCTCGAGCATGTGTAAAGAAGCGTTACCGGTACTCCCCGTATGATTGTCTATAATCCCATGCAGCAGCAGCGTTTCATGGTCTGCACTGTTTGGTCCCACATTACCAGTCGGCGAAGCATCACCAGGGTTGTAGGGGTCCCCATTGACACAACTTTAGCCCCCGCAGGCGATGCATTGAATGCCTGACTGCTTCTCAGTGAGCGCAGCTCTCGACCACTGACCCAGCCCCCCTGCAAATAGTGGGACTGTGCTCCCTCAGGTCCTTCCGTACCACCCGTGCTGGTCTCAGACACTATGACGAACCACACAAGTGTTTAATGTGTGCAGCCATCGTTCCGAGTGCCCATCCCCCCCCCCCCCCCACGGGCCCGAGCTGCTCCAGCAGTGGCCAAAATCCCCATCTAGGTGACACTGCCGTGGTGCTGGTGTTGGATGTCCCACCTCCTCCCAGCCCCAGCACAAGTTCACTGATAACACCCATTTGATTATCCGTACTCGGGTAGTGCCCTGAGTGACCTGGGGTACCTGCTGACAATCTTGTTTCTGCACTTATGGAGGGTCGGATCGTCTTGTTACGCGGCCCCGGACCGGGGTTGAGGCCATGGAGCGCCCCCAAAGGTGGCCAACAGTTGACTGACAGCTTATACGGCCCGGGAATCGATGAGCCTCAGCCAGGCGGGTTCATTTCCGGGCTGAACGCGTTCCCAGATTAAGACGACCCCCGGCACCACCATCCCCCGCCTGTTTCTCCATCGCATTGGCCTCCAGCACATTGTCCTCCGGTTTCTCTCTGGGTGAGCTACTCGGCATTAAGAGGGCCGGACAAATACCAATTTGATGACTCGTCAGGAGAGGAGATGGGATGTGTGTGGACATGGCTATGTACCCTGGTGTGCGCCGTCGGCAAGAGTGTCCAGGGGCTTGCGCCTCAGCTGCATACAGCCACCAGGTCGTAGACTTTTCGGCAATGGTACAGTCGTGATACCCACTCACCTCCAGTCCTCGATTTGAATTCAGTGCTGCAATCCCGGCGAGATACTCTTGTTGAGCTTCGACTCGCTCCCTGCACCTTGAACCACTGTCTTGGGCTTTCACCCATATCCCACGCACCGCATCCGGCTCATCATCGCAGCTTCTGCTGTGTTGGGCGTGATAAGATGTTGCGAGGTTCCGATAGCAAGATGAACGTGGACTGTGGCCATAGATGTCGGCGATCGCCGCCACCCAAATCTGATGTGAATCAGCTTCCGTCGACGCGTCCAGCGCGATCCATGCCACGGAAGACCACACGGCTCTAGTTCCACAACTTTCCACATCTGCACCGCTCCGTTTGTCACACACCTTACCCCTCTCATTCCGGTACCATGTCTGACTCTGAAATCTCCGACTCGGAGCTGCTCGACTCGCTTGAGACCGAGTTCGACATTGGCGCGGAGCGCGAGCGCCGCATGGCTGAACTGCGCGAGCAGGCGCAGAAGGCCCAGCACCTCCGCGAAACCGAGTATGGCCGTGTGGTCACGTACGGCGACGAGAAGGCGCTAATCGAGCGTATGAGGTATGTTCTGGACGTCTGGTTCTGCGTCTGGGAGTTAGATCTCGTAGCCTGCAGCGGGGCCACGGCCATGAGCGGGAGCTGACACTAGATAGCAAGGAGAAATGGTGCTTGATCCATTTCTTCCACCCCGACTTCCCGAGGTGCAGAATCATGGACCAGCGGCTTGAGGTGAGTGTGTGAGACATGTTGTGAAGTAGAATGGACTGGTATGGAGCGGGTGGGCGCCGCCTTGCCCACAAGGCCCCCTTGCCTCATCGTTTCCGGCAGGTTCGAGATGGCAACATCGCCATCTCCTATGCTGCCGCCGAATGGCGGTGTGAGCCGAGATGGATGACTGCGCCGCTGACACATACAGGAAATTGCACCAAATTACCCCCACACGCTCTTCCTCCGCGCGTCAGTGGCCGACATTCCCTTCCTGGTCGGCAAGTTTGGTATCCAGGTACTGCCTTGCGTGCACGTCTTCGTCGATGGGCGCTGTGTGGACCGGTAAGCGTGGAGGAACAGCTCCTTACGAGTTGGAAGTTGCTCGCTTCGGCAACACGTGTTCCTGGACGTGAGCTGACCCGTAGACTGATCGGCTTCGAGGAGCTCGGGCAGACCGACAGCTTCTCGTCCAAGACGCTAGAGTGGCGACTCAAGCGCGCGGGTGTGCTGCACGATGGCACAATCTCGCTCAACTCACTGTTGCCTACGCACTTGAAGAAGAAGAGCGGGAGCGACGAGGAGGACGACGACTCGGATGATGATCGGTTCAAGGACAAGGGCTCCAGCAGACGCGCGCGCCGGGGTAAGGTCGGTATCCGGAACGGGCTGGCGTCCACTGGTGGTGATGAGGATGACTAGACGCCACCTGGGTTGTCCGCCGCCTTCAACCTCATCCAGTTCTCAAAGCTGGCTAGCTGTTCTGCTCTTCTTTAGCCTTATACCTCATGCTCTCGGTCTCGACACTCGCCATCACCCTGCATTGTACACTAGATGCAATAGTCATTGTTTTTGTCTTCCATCGCTCCCTCTTCTTTAGCAAGTTACGCGCCTGCCATCACTTTTTGCCCGCACGGCGAAGCGCGTTCCATACAATCTTGACCTCGGGCTCGTCCGCGCCGAACGCGTCCGAGGCGGCGAGCGCTTCAGTCATGTGCTGAGGATTGGTGCTCCCGCATAGCGGGGTGATATTCCACCTAAGAAAAGTACGTCAGCGGTCTGATTGGATACATCAGCAGCAGCGGTTATGGAGAAGATGGCAGCAGCCATTTTCATCCTTTCCGTCTTCCTCCCCGGCCTTCCTTCTCGGCTTTGCTTCTGCCTTCTTCCTCGTCCTTCCCCTACTAGTCTTCCTCCGAACTCACAGCTGGCAAAGCCGGTACACTGTCTGCTCGGGGGTGATGCGCTTGCGGTGCGCGAGCTCGCGTACCGGCCCAAAGGCGAGAAGGGTCGGGTTGCCTGTGAGCGTCCAGAAGGACTGGTACGCGATGTTGTTACGTTGACATACATCATAGACTGGTGGTCAGCGAAGCAGTTCCGTACACTGTGTGCAAGGAGAGAACGTGAATAGGTTGTACAGGGTGCCCGTTGGCAGACATCGTCCGTCCTTGTCACTCATCCATCTTACACCCCTCGCCGACTTACCGTCCCAGTCCCACCCGTTGCCCTCGTGCCACCTGTTCTGAACAAATGACACTGGCACGCGCGCCTCAGAGATGAGCCATTCGAGCTCGCGGGCGTCGTATATATTGGACACTCCCAGTGCCGCAACGACGCTGTCAGCGACGAAGGACTCGAGAGTACGGTACGCGGTGAGCGTGTCCTACGGTTTGTTAGTTCGGCGACAAGGCGCCACGCAACGCAAGGAGTGGTCGGCGACCAGAACTGAATTCACCTCCGACGCCGACCTTCCCTCCCGTGCTTGTGACCCACCGGACGTGTTCGCATGGGCGAATGGAGCACAACCGAGTCAATTTTCTCTACGCCGAGGTTGTCAAGCGACGTCCCAATGCTCTGCCGCACCTGCTGCTCAAGCGGTAGCCCCGCGTCATACGGCAGCGCCTGCGTCTGGTCCTGCCCATCTACTGACGTGAACCTGCGGATGTATCAGTTCTCGGGTCCTCACACACCTTTCTCCTGACACATACTTGGTCTGGATCCACAGGGCGTCGCGGTCCATGAGGCCTTCGTCCAGCGCACGCCGGATGCCCTGCCCCACAAGGTCCTCGCGGTAGTGCTGCGGCGTCAGTCGCAGGCTCGTGCTGCAGTCGTAGAGGCGTGGGATCTCTTGCCTTTGGCTGGCACGCCGTATCGACACCGCGGAATCCAGCTTTGAGCGCCGTGTACACTAGGTCGGCGGTACGGTCTTTCTTCCTAAGAGTGAGTTCGACAGTATCGGCAGACGGGCCCGTGCGCTGCCTGCGCCGCGCGCTCTCGTGCGCGCGAATAATATGACGGTGTGGTACCCACCACGCCGTACCATACACGATCTTGGGCATCATCATCCTGCTTTTGAGTGCCGTGTAGTTATTGTGTTAGTAGTTGTATGGTTGGAACGACTCGTAAACGCGCCAATGATGCAGTTTGGGATATAACCTGGTGACGAAGTTCGGTGAGGTCATCAGTCAGCCAACTCGGAACCAAACAATGACTGCAGGGAAAGCTGATGTTACGTTTCCAGAACTCGGGACAGTGGTCGCGAGTTGCTGAAAGCTCTCTCTGTCGGCCAAACGAGTCATCTCAAACTCATCCCTGTCTTCTATTTGGTAATGTTTATCACGTTCAGTAATACATACTAAATCTATGCCCTGCCGCGCCGGTTCATTCTCAACAATAGCGCGCCGCGTCCTTCTCAACAGTTTCTTGACGTAAGGAAGTGGTGGACGCAGCAAGCCGCTTGATGTCCAGAAGTGCCAACATCACCCAACCTCAGGTTCAGCTGGCCTCCAGATGATGGCCAATATGCCGCCCGCGCGGTAGTCCCTGGCGTTCAAGAGTTTCGCATGAGCACCAGCAGCCTGGGTTGTCAGTGTCCAAGAACGACCTGCGTACCACAACCGTGCAAGACACTAGTATATTCCAGCTGAACCCAGCCTTTCACAACATCAATGCCATGTAATACAAATGCTGTACACTACTATGCCAGTGTCTAACGCTACTACTGGTCCTCCTGCTCTGCCCCACGGGACTCGGCGTCGCTTGCCTCTCCATCGAGGTCGTTGTCGTCGTCCGAATCCGGGCCGCCGATCTGGATACCCTCGTCCTCGTCCTCCTCGACGATACCCCTTTCCTCCATGCGGCGCTTCCGCTTCGCTTCGAGTTTGGCGAGCAGCTTCTCGGCTTTGGTGAAGATGCCGTTCGTGGCAGCTCCGCACGCATAGCATTTCGGGCTCTTGATGAAACGGTTGACAGCGCACTTCATGCAGAAGTAGTGGCCGCATTTGGTGATGACCGGCTCGTCAAACTCCTTCTTGCAGATGAGGCAAGCAAAAGGGAGCATCTCCTCCTCCTCCTCGATCTCCTGTACGGCGTCGTCGTTGGGGTCGAGCTGGTCGAGCTGCCACCCGGCGAGGTAGTCGCCACGGTCGTGCATAAACTTGCACGAGTCGCCGTACCCGCAGAATCCCGTCTCCTTGTACGGCTTACACACGTCGGGCTGGTAGTCTATAAGCGTGACGGAACGAATGTGCGCAGTGGCGCGGATCGGGCCCGTCTTCATCTTGGCGTCCGACGTGGTACCATCGCTCTTGCGGATCGTCTTCAAGTACCCTGCCTGGCCATGGTACATCCCGTCGTCCTGCACAATCTCGCCGTCGTCATTGAGCTTGATTTTTTTCGACGGCTCATTCTCGCCCTCGATATCCCAGTTGGACGACCTTGTCGCAAAGTCGTCGCGTGAGATGCCGCTGGCCTCGTCGGCTTGGTAGTCGAACTCGTCCAGCCCGCCCGATGGCCCATCGCCGGGTGCTCGTCGCCGTTTCGAACCCTGCACTAGCGGGTTGGCGATTGACTTCTTTGTTGGTCGAACGACGGTCGTCTCGGGGGAGGTCTCGCCGCTTGCCGCATCTTCTGGTGGTGTTGCAGAGCGTCGTCGAGAGGAGGGCTTTGGGCGCGACTTGGGGCCCTTTTTGAACACGACCACAGGTGTTGACATGGCAGTGATAGTGATGGGTTGATACTCGAAAGGGAGTCGAGAGAGAGTTTAGTGGGAATGAAGTAATCTCGCACGAGAACTGTTGTTATTCACCGCGACTGTTGGTTGGTGGCGAATTGGGACGCGAAAACAGCTGAGTAATTATGTATAGAACTTGGGGGGTTCATGTAAGGGTTGAGCAACTTGCCACATATGCGGGAATATATGGAGCTGATATAATGCCGAAAGGTCCTCAGCTTTTCACACGCTACTCTCACGACGCGCGGCTCGACCACCGGGCTCGACCACCCACGGCGTTTGCGGCCTTTCCAAAGGTGGTGGTCTTCAACTGCCACCATCTCGGCGTTACCCAAACATCCATCCATCGACTGCCTCCACCCGGAGTGTCCACCCGCCACGACCAAAACAAATCCATACTGCAGAAGCACCCGGCAGCGCCGTGATGGAGGATCCTCTCACTACCCAACAGCAGGAGCAAGAAGCAGCCGTCGCCGCCGCCGCTGCCGCTGCCGCTGTCCAGCTCGGCCTAGGTGACCTCGACTCTCCCCACCACCCACACCACCAATACCACAACCTCCAACAACCCGACTACGTCAAGGATGATGAGTCACAGCACCACTCGGAGGTGGATGTGCACGCCCTCGAGATCCCCGTTCCGCCGCAGGACGATGTCGCCGCCCAACTGCATCACCAGGATCAGCTCCACCAGGAGCAGCTTCATCAGGACCAACTCCACCAGGATCAACTTCAGCACGACCATCTCTCAGATGCGGCCCAGCTGCATCAGGACGCGGCCGATCTCGACCTTAGCCTGAGCATTGCCGCTAGTCCGCACGTTGTCGACAGCGTCCCTCGTGCTACCTACGGCGGTCGGCCGCCAAGCATACGCAAAGGTGGGTATATGAGGGCTTCGACGAAGGTTAGTTACTAATCCACCATCTAGCCTGCGACTTGTGCCATTCAGCCAAACAAGTGAGCTCCCTATTCGGAACCGACGAGTTGCAAGCGTCTTCGTTTCTCTACCTGGCTAACACGGGTGTAGAAGTGTTCCGGTGATCGCCCGTCATGCACACGCTGCGCGCAAGGTGGATGGCAGTGTGTGTACGCGCCGAGGCAGCGTCGGAGAACGGTACCCAAGGACCAGAAGATCCCTGGCAGTCTGGACGGACGTGGAGGCCTCGGCGGTCTTGGAGGGGGAATGGCAGGCAAGAAGCGCAAGCTTCAACGCGACAGCATGGGTGTCCTCGGCGGCGATGCCATGGATATGCGTATGGCCATGGGCATGGCGATGGACCTTGGTCTCGCGGAGGAAGACGATGACGACCAGATCCTGACTATGACGGATGATCAGATGGTGAGTTCCTGCGCCTCCGCGGTGGTCCGATGCTAACACTCTGCAGCTTGAGTCGATCGCCATTGACGGATATCTTGCCGACCTGCCTCTGGCCACGTTCGTTCACAACCTTCCCTACAATTCGACACAAGCGACAGCCCAAAACACGTTCAGCAACGACTACTCGGATGGCGGTGATGGGGGCTATTCTGCTGAGATGGATCAGCACACCACGTCGGCACTGCGTGACGCTATCTTCTCGCTCAACGAGTCGAGCAATGCCGCGGCTCAAGGAAACGAGTCTGGTGCCGACGGCGCAGAAGGTGACCAGCAAGCCATGGACAACATGGACCAGCAGGGTTTGGACCCCCATCTTGCGCTCTTAGACCTCTCCCACGCAATGCCGGTCGAGGATGGCAACCAAGGCGCGACCGAGGCAGAACTCAGCCTCAATGGATTGGGATCGACGTACCAAGCGGCATGCGCCCATGTCACCCTTGTTCCTCGCGTTCTCGCCCTCCTTTCCCAACACGCTCTCGAGCCCAAGCCGGGATCCAACACGCCGTTATCAATGTACATCTTCGCCCCTCTCGCGCGTTCCTTACGCCTCTTCCACTCCGTCGTCCAATGCACGCACTGCTGCAGCTCCCCACAACAGACCCTTCCGCAGCTTGCTCTGCTGTCGCGGACAACTACCGTCCTCACCTTCCCATGTCCGCCACCACCACCCAACGCAGCTGGCACGCCATCGGCCCAGCTCACTGTCCACGGCGCCCGGTTGTCTGGTACGGGTATCTCCGAGGCAATCGAGACACATATTGTCGGTGTTGTGTGGGACTCATGGCGTGCGAGCATCCGCGAGATCTTCAATGCCTTTGAGCGCAAGGCGCAGGAAGTCATCCAGCAGAATGCGCAAATGGCCGCGCAGATGTCGGCTGATCAGGGAGCGCAGCCGGCCATCTCGAGTGCGGAGACGCAACGGGCCGGCCTCATGTTCCAGGCCATGTCGCGTCTTGTGTCGGCGATGAACGAGGTTGAGCGTGACTAGACACGAAGAAGTAAAGGCACTAGAGGTCCGAGTAGTCTATCCACTCTGTGTAAAAAGTAGCGGGTACATATAATAACGTATCCGAGAGCGATGCAATCGTGAGGATGTCTGCTCAGTCATGCATACGTGACAATGTTATACATTTTTATTAGCGACACTTGTAATCATACAACTAGCTGCGTCCGCCAAAAGCAGCACCGACGGCGCGCCCGCCCCATCCTACGCCGGCTCCCGCAGCCTTGGCCCCAGCAAGCAACCCTACCTTTGCCTGGCCGAGGTATCCCATCGCCGAGCTCGTGCCCGCCGCCATAGGTGAGGACGAGCGGCTGCTGCTACGGGGGTAAGCCACTGGCGAGCCGAGGCTGAGGCGTGGGCTGGGACCAGGTGTCGGTGACCTAGGCTTGGGTGGCCCTGTTCCATCGGCAGTGCCGGCGCCGCCAACGAGCGGCGCTGCTGTGGCTGGCCGGAGAGGCGGGGAAACGCGCCGTGGAGGGCCGCTGGACGGAGGCGACCCGGACTCGAAAAGATCCGACGGCGGTGGCGGAGAGATGAGGATCTGGTGATGGAGGTTGTTTTGGTCCTGCAAAGCTCGTCAGCACGTGTGCCATGAGTGCGATGAGGACACGGAATTGGACCAGGGGCTGCGCCTCGGCCTGGCCTCCAGCTCCAAAGGTACTGACACCTGTGCCGACCATGGGTGGTACGTTGCACTTGTGCTCAGTGCAGAATGTGAGAAGTTGGAGCAGTGCGCCGGGCAGCGGGTTCGTCGTTGCACGCTTGACGAAAGTGATGGTGATGAGGTGTTCCTCCCACGGGACAAGGGCTTCAGTGACGGCAAACCATCCCTTGCGATTTTTGCGCTGCAGAAAGACGACAGCGATCTTGTTGTCAGCATACACATCAAAGACTGCGGTACAGAGGGCCATTGCCAGAGCACATACCCCAGGCCGGCTCTCGGTCACGGTCTCGGGTGGTGGATAGTCCAGCCCTCACGTTGCCCGGGGCTGTCGTGACTCACCTCGCCCGAATCGGCGCCACTGTCGACAATCTCCAAAAACTCATCCACCTTGCGCTCAATCTCGCGTTCGAGCGTCTTGTCCGGAAGCTTCCCCGGCGCTGCGACGTGCGTCTCAAGCACCTCGATCGTGTCCGGCTCAATGCTGTCGAGGTAACGGTGGAAGAAAATGGCGAACAACAGTGCACGCACGACTGCGGGGGCGTGGGTGCGCTCGACGCGCTGCGGGTCAGCATCGCACGGATATGAGCCCGGGGCCGCACCAGCTTGAGGTGATTGACTGTCTCCATTATGACTAGCGTCCGTTCGACATGGTCGTCGAGGTAGTGACAACAATCGTGAGGTGTTGTGGGTCACGGCACGCGACATCATCACTGATAGGATATGGGCAGCGAGAGACTTCTCCAGTGGAGTGGAGTGGATGCGGAGCCAAAAAGTCACGTGCAATTCCCAACCACCTGCATCTGCTTTTCCGATTGTCCCTTCGGCCAGCCTTTCTTTAGTGACATCGTTCTCGCGAGACTGGCAACAGAGGGTGATGTATGCGACCCCGGAGGCAGATATCGAAACAGACCCGTGCTCCGAAGAACAGGGTCTCGTATGAGCCTGGCCTCCCACTAACCCGTAGCATGCTCTCGGCCAGTTGTCCGCTCTACATGAGGGCTCTGATCAACGATTGCTGGTGCTGTTTCCAGGTCTTGAGATCCATACCGCACAAAGGGGGGGCTGGACCCCCAGAATTGTCCATGGTGATACCTTCCTTCAGAAACCAGAAGGCAAGTTGCCGTGAACTTCTCTCGTGCTCGTGAGATGTCCGGCTTAACTCTTTTGCCAAAGGCTATGGTCTACCCTGCCGGCTTGAGGGTCGCACGCTGGTCGCTGGTCGCAGAAAGATGCCTAAGTCTATATATAATATAGTTATATTATAGATCGCGAAGTCGCGACGCTGGCAGGTGAGGTGTGTCGGTGAGCTTACATTGAGAAATGATAAAAACTCAGTTGTCGAATATCGACAACCATTGGACGAGTTAGGAATCGAACCAAAGACCTTTCCAAATATCGCAAATGATGCGAATGGAACGCTCTACCAACTGAGCTACACGCCCCATATTCGCTGGCGGAATGATGACTATAAATAAGCAATGCCCTTTGGGCTTATGTAACCCGGGTGAACTTCAAATTATGCTTTTTATGCTTCGACGCAGGCTTACTGGCAATCATTTCGGATCTTGTTTTTTCTCCGTTCTTCTGGTCGCATTCTTGTCACATCTTGACGTGCAAATGTCATCGAAGCTAACATGGCGAGTATGCGGTGAGCATGTTGGGGTTGATATATTTGCAGGCTTGGCTTGTTGACTATGGTGGAATCAGCACATAGCCGAAGATGTGGCCATGCCGGGGTCCGTAAGATATCGGCTGTCGTATTTCGATCTTTCAACTTTGTTTTGGTTCTTCTAGCTCGTTTTTCATGTTCCACAATCACTAACCACTGAGAACAGTTATCCAGTGATAAGCTTTGAGGATTACGGAAGAGTGTTTCTTCAGGAGATACTTGCAGGTGAGCAATCCCATGTGGAGTGTCGATGGAGTTTTGAACATGTCGCGACCACGACCACGACAGAAGCTGACATTAGAAGTTGGTCAAGGAGACCAGATCCCACACCATTACACCACATTACCCATGTAGTCTGATAATGGGCCCTATACGGTTGCACTAACAAGTGAGAATCGTTACTTCTATCGGCTTTCAGGCAGAGCACCATCAGAACCGGATCGCATGTCGACCCCGTGGCGTAATGGTAGCGCGTGAGATTCCAATTGGGATACCTTCTCCTCACTGAGGGCCTCCTCAAGGTTGTCCGTTCGATTCGGGCCGGGGTCGCTTCATCATTTGCGAGGCGAGGCGCTGGATGCTTTTTACACTGGCAACGTGCGTGCGAGCATAGGCAACGGTGATGCCACGGGTTTAGAGTACCGGAAGTGACTGTCATCGCGGATGGATGACACGCCCGCCGATGTTTCGGAAATTCGGTCCATCTCCCCTTAGTCCACTCACGCTCAGCGGCTCTGCAGTCAAGGAGAGCAGTAGTTTCGAAGCTAGCTAGATTGCCTGCTCAGGCCCTTTGGTTTATAGGCGACACATCGTTATAGCAACGTCGTATCATGACAGCTACCAAAAACGCAATCAGTCGCCTAGTACCGCAACGTCGGGCGTAGGGCGGTTTGGAGGAGTCAAGCTAATTACAAAGTGGCGCTGTGGTGATCCCATTCTCGATTCATCGCACGCCACAGTCGACCACTCTCCACGGACTGGTTCACGGACTGGTTCACCAACTGGTTCTCCGCTTCCAGCTATCTTGGAACCCACCGCTATTGGTTTGTGATGTCATTGCCCTGCACCCGGGTGGTCGGCTGTTACCGCCGCCTGAACCAGAGGTGCAGTGATAAGCGACTGTTTCAAGAGGCAGCGGATTGCCATAGACATCCATGCCCGGTCGATCAACTGCACTGTGGTTCGTTGTCGGCTGCGGTATTGCTTGGGACGGAACTCTTCTACACATACTCGCCACACACTCGCATAGTGGGTTGATATACATCCTCTGTCGCCTATGGAAGCACGTATGCCAGGGCGACAGCACCGAACCCTAGACATTGCAGCGAGTGAGGTCTCCCATACAGCATGTCAGCCGGCTTCAGTGTGGGCCGGAGCTTGGTGTTCCTACCTTGTGGGCGGAAGAAATTGATTCCGCCCGGAAAAATAGGCGGCCAACCAAAAACTGCGAAGCGCCAGCATGCTCCACCATCATTCGCCCGCACCGAGGCGCAGGCTCGAGTCAACCCAAAGACCGGCCTGGTAGAAAAAATCGAGCACGCCCACGCCCCGCTCGCAGCATCGCTATCTTTTCTCACCATCGCTTCTCATACCATCACCATCAACCACCACCCCGCCCGTATATCACTATACACCCACAGTCCGTTCAAGACTACCCTATCACACCCACCTTCACCTTCTACGGCCAAGTCGATGCTGTGGACCGAGCGTACCTCTGACGAGTGAGTTATTCACACAAAGACTGGCGCCACACTCCGTTTTTTTCAATGGGTGTTCCACCAGCGGCCTCTATCGCGCCAAATACATCCCGATAAGGCTCCATCCTTGTCGACACTCAGTTTGCGCGTGCTAACGCATCCAGCTACCTCTCTGATCTTGTCTTTACCCTCAGCGAATATTAATTTCGATCCTATACCCCGGATCAACACCAACGAGAATAAAAAAAGCCCAAAAATGTCGTCCATCCTCCGCCCCCTTGCCCAGACCACCAAGGCAGCTCTTGGTCGCCGCTCGCTCGCGACGGTTAACCCCTCGCTCCTGCAGCCCGTCCTCCCCGCCAAGATCCCCGCTGCCCTACACCTCAAGACCGGTCAGAGCTACTATGGCGAGTCGTTCGGTTCCACGAACTCCAAGTTTGGCGAGACCGTGTTCTCGACCTCGATCACCTCGTACACGGACTCGATGACCGACCCCTCGTACCGCGGTCAGCTCCTTGTTTTCACCACACCCATGATTGGAAACTATGGTGTCCCTTCCAATGATCCTCTTCCTGAGACCCCTGGTATCCCTTACCTCGAGTCGTCGGGCATTCAGTGCGCGGGTGTCGTTGTCTCGGACGTTGCCCTCAAGTATTCGCACTACAAGGCTATCGAGTCGATCCACGAGTGGTGCGCCCGTCATGACGTTCCCGGTATCACTGGGGTCGACACCCGTGCCATCACCACACTTCTCCGTGACCAGGGTACCACTCTCGGTCGTATCGCGGTCGGCGCCGACGATGTTGCCAACATTCCTGCTGCTGCCGACTACTGGGACCCTTCCAAGGAGAACCTCATCGCCCAGGTCTCCACCAAGGAGCCTTACGTCCTTAACGCTGGCGGTGCGGGCCCCAAGATTGCTGTTCTCGACTTTGGAGCCAAGGCCAACATCCTCCGCTCGCTCGTCAAGTTGGACGCTGTCGTCACCGTTCTCCCTTGGGACTTTGACTTCAACGCCGTCCGCGACCAGTACGACGGTCTCTTCCTCACCAATGGCCCCGGTGACCCTAAGTCCATTATGGACACTGTTGCTCGTGTTCGCACCACGCTTGACGAGTGGAAGAAGCCCATCTTTGGCATCTGCATGGGTCATCAGATTCTTGGTCTCGCTGCCGGCATGGAGGCGTACCGCATGACTTTCGGCAACCGTGGCCACAACCAGCCCGTTCTTGCCCTCGCCAGCGCTGGCTCCATCGAGGCTGGCCGCGTCTACGTCACTTCCCAGAACCACCAGTACGCCCTGGAGCTCACAGAGTCCTTCCCCGCGGGCTGGGCTCCCTTCTTTATCAACTGCAATGACTCGTCTGTTGAGGGCATCATCTCCACTCCCGAGTCCGGCAAGCAGGTTATCGGTGTCCAATTCCACCCGGGTAAGTTTTGACTGTTCTTCTTACAGCAGAGCGTTCGCTAACGATATCAGAGTCTGCAGGTGGACCCCTGGACACGCACCCTCTATTCAACGACTACGTGAACGCTTGCAAGGACAACAAGAAGTCGCTCGTCGAGCCCGTGAAGCAGGTCAAAAAGCTGGCTTCCGCTCTTGCCGCTTAATTGCTCCCATTCTTCCACCTCTCCGTCTGGCATCATACTGTAGAATAGTAACCTCTGGCATATTAACCATGCACCATTATGACCCAACCGTGCGTCCCTAGCACGTCAATGGTGTGGACGACGACTTGGGATCGCGTAGGTGAGCGCCACGCTTTGCACTTCACGGATCACGTGACTTTGAAGGATGACGTCACTAAATGTGCTGAAGTCCCCCCAAGTCTTCCCGCTGTACGTTGTTTACGGCGATGGGTTGGAGCCCTCGTTGTTCTTCCTCTCCTATCAGATCCCAGAATCTGCGACGTCTCGTTATTGCCCACCCATCATTGACTACCGTGGAGTCACTACAAGCACTGACAGTCATTTAATCCACTTCATGACGATGTTAACGGCCACCGCAGGCGTTCTTGAGAGACTATTCGACATGTTGGGCCTGCCCGCACCCTTCAGCACCCTCCCCGGTGTGCTGGTGCGGCTATCAACAACGTCCAAGCTCAGCATCCTCACAGCGTCCGATGACCCCCGCCATTTACCGCTGGCGCTCACCCTCGCATCCATCCCCACATGCTACGTCCTCGGCCTGTTGAGCGGCAATGTCGGGTGGGTCGACCGCATCTACACCACCTGGCCGCTCCTGTGCTCCGGGTCCGTGATTGCATGGGCCTTCGTCAACGACGCGGGCGCAGTGTACGGCGCCTGTCTTCCGCGCCTCGCGCTCGTCGTCCTCCTCCAGGTCATCTGGTCGGTGCGGCTCACGTGGCACACGGCCCGGCGCGGGCTCTACCATCCGTAAGCGCAGTTGCTGGTGGACGCTGACCTCAGGTTCTCTGAGGACTATCGGTACCAAGTCCTCCGTAAGCTCATGCCACATGCTGCGTTCGAGCTGCTGCATTTCTTCCTCGTCGGTGAGGCATCAGCCCCAGCGGCAGAGCGACCAGCTGACCAGACCAGTCATTCCCCAGCCACTTCTGATCTTTGCCTTGGGCACATTCCCCGTGGCGGCGCTCCTTCAGAGTCCTGCCCAGCTCTCTCCAGGCCCGGTACCCAACCTGTATCTCCCATACTCGGTTGTCGCTGATTTCATTCCGTCTCGCTTCGCCGCGCCATCCCCCAACACCCCAGTGTTGAACGCCACCGACGGCCTGCTCACCGCGCTCTGTCTGCTGGCCATCGTCGTCGAGGCAGCCGCTGATAATGCCATGTACGCCTTTCAGACCGCCAAGCATACCCTTATGGAACACCACCCGGTCCCCGATATCGCCAATGCGAAGGAGTCTGCGAGCGCGTCCGGCGTGCCGGCCGCAGTATCCGTTCCGGCCGCATACTATCCTGGATTTCCTACACGCGGGCTGCACGCCGTGTCGCGGCACCCAAACTTTGCATCTGAGCAGAGCTTCTGGCTATTCCAGGGACTGTTTTCCATCGCGTGCTCCACCCAGCCGTCGCTTATAGCGGCACTGGGTCCCGCATTTTCGGTGCGTGGGATGCAATGCTGTGACTGACAAGCAGTTGAGCCTTCTCTTCGGGGGTTCGACACGTCTCACAGAATGGATCACAACGTGCAAGGTGAGTTGAGCTATTGATCCCAGCCGTTTAGCGCCGCTGACATGCACAAGTACCCCGTCTATACAGAGTACTCGCAGCTGGTTGGCATGTTCCTCCCACATGAGACGTTGCTCAAGTGGGCTTGGACGTCGCTCTGCGGCACGCGCGCCGCCCTCGTCGAATCGGTGTACAACCGTGCATCTCAACTGTTCTGCGCCGCCGCGGAAGCGGGATCCCCGACCATTCTGACTGCAGCCGGAGGATCCGACCCAGCCGCCCTTGCGCACTCGAACCTCTCTGCAGCTGACCTTGATCGGCTGAAGGCTTTTGCTAAACACAAGTGAATGGTTGGTCGAGAAGTTATTGGCACTGCATTGGCGGTTGGTGGTACGCCTCAATATCTAGTTCCCACTACCGTTGCCATGAACGTTCTAGCTCCATCTGTGCATCCGACTCAAAGGTTGACACTCAATATGAGACATCGTTGCCTTCTAGCGGGTCATAGGCGCAACGATAATTAAGTGTCGTAGACAAGCTTGGAGCCTGTTCTCTGTTTCTTGCCCCATTAGTGCAACTTGTGACTCTTCCACAACCACAACCTCGTGGGAGATTCACGGTTGGGCGAACGTCTACAGTGCACCGGATGGACCGCCGTTGAGACGCCATTCAACAGCAGGAACAGAGGTGTTCTGGCTAGGTCAAATAGGCTCTAAGCGGCTTGGAAGACACTCCGCTCTAGTGTGATCTCTTAAGATCTCCTCCCCGTCGCTCTGGCGCCTACACTGCTGGTCATTCACTGTCACTTCAGATTAGAGGTTTCTTGCTCAAGTGCCTTCGTAGGGCGTCCAGAAGCAAGGGGGAACATTGGGAGGATTGTCCTCAGAATTCACGAGGACGACGCGTAGGTAGGCATTGTGGCCGATCCGAGATGCAGATGCACTTTTCAATGAGAGACCTACTTCATGGATGTCGACGGATAGCCCCGGAAGCGGACAGGGTTAGCAATCGACAACGCTGTCGGTAACAACTTCCGTATCAGGTACAAACGCCAGCGCGAGGATAGGTATAACAGGCTCATATCATACAATACCATCGCCCACACAGGATACGGAATCCTAGTCTATGCGCCCCTCACATGCAGATTCTGTAGGTAATGTATCTGAGTGGCGTCAGCGCTTTCTCGCTGCCAAGTCCCATCTTCATCACTCACCGTCCAGCAGTCTCACTCGAACGCTCAATGCGCATAACCTGTCCCCTGCGCATGCCGTAGTAGCGCGCAACTGGGTCGGAGAGGAGGATACGGGGCAGCTGAGTTTCCTTGAGGCGGTAGCGCTTGATGAGAGCGCTCTTCTCCTCGGTGGTCATGATCGTGTGCTTGGGCACGAGGAAGTGGTGCGTGATGTTGACTAGGAGATCGGCCTCCGCAAAGTCCTCAAGATGGTATTCGGACTGCATCTCGAGTAGGGTTTTCTTGGCCGCCGGCGACATTTTTTCGCTCCAGATGATGATGCCGCGTTTTGCGCCCACGCCATCCAGCGATGTAATGAAGCTGGAAGGTTAGACTAATCATATAACCGGCGTGCTTCTGCTCTCACCCCTTCATCGCCGCCTTAGAGACGTTCTTCTCCGCGCAAAAGTAGACGTATATCCTGTCGCGTGGGTCGTCCTTGTGGTTGGCATGGAAGGCCATCCGTCCACGGCTATGCTGTCAGAGACCAGAACCTCGCACTCAAGGCTCAAGGGTCTGTCCATATCCCATTCTTAATCTACGCACTCGACATTGCCGCCACCGCCGTGCAAGTCCTTGAAGTCCTCGAATCCAATGTTAATCTCGTAGTCGGCGACCTCGTAGCCCTGCCACGGTAAGCTCATTGGGCCAACGCAGGTGTCGCGCAAACATGTGCAGCGCGCATCATCCACATACGCGATCACGGATCATCTCGTGCACAGTCTTGGATACACGCCACAGACGGGCGAGCTCGCGGTCGGCGTCGAGCGACATGATGTGGAGGTTCGAGAGGTCGAAACGAGCAAAGGAGATGCGCGACAGCCAAAGACGAGGCAAGCACGGGGAGTTCAGTGATACAAGCAAAAGGATCCGTGTTCCCCGCCAGGGCTGTTGTAGTCGGAATGGCAAGCTCGGCGAACTGGATGGTCGGCAGTGAGGTTTGATGGCGAGGTCGAGGGTATGTTGTGAAACTTGCTGCTTGAACGACTGTTGGTGACAAAAAAGTGGAATGGACAGTTCAATCGCAGTGGCAAGCCTGCCGCCAAATATATGTATGCGCCTATCAGATTGGATGGCAAGCCTAAACATATAGTTTACGTAAACTACTGTTGTGAACGTATTTTTCCTACTATGGTTTGAACACTTGAAGTTGAAATGAAGCAAATATGCAATTCCCCTCTTATCAGATCACCGATCAATGACGCCGTTCACCCAGCATGAATGGTAATAAGTAGTGAAGTGAGAAGAATCGGTTAAGACGCCGTTCACCCAGCATGAATGGTAATAAGTAGTGAAGTGAGAAGAATCGGTTAAGTAGCATTGTTTACTGAGATCATGAATAGTCTGAAATCTGTATCGATTTATGTTGTTTCCGAGGTTAACTAACCAATGATAATGGTCAGCTCGGCTGGAGCCCCTCGGAACCGCGCGTGCCCGATTGCGCGCTAGCTAGGGTCTGTGCTACGCGCGCACATCGAATATCTAACAGAATCCAGGAATCTGCAACCCCTCGTTCTTCAAGACGGCGAACGTAGCGAGACCCATACACCGGGAACACCAGCGACAGCTCCTCATCGATTGCTCATTCGGACTCGCTCGTAACTATCAATCTTCGTCTCTTCGCAGCGCCTACCGGCCGACAGGGACAGCCCTCATCGCCCTGGTGAATCTGAAGCGGCGTACCGCGGATAACACCACTGTCGTCAAAACACGTCACCGTAGTGCGACCTGTGGAACCCCGTGTGGGGGCTAGGAACGCTGGCACACGTTGGAATATAAGAAGCGGGACGCTGGTTAGCGATACCATTTCTCCCTTCCAACCTCACAGGTTCTTGCTACGACGTTTACATCATGGACTCGAGTGAATCTGAGGGTTTCGTACGTACACGCGGTGCTTCGAAAAGCTCACTTGCAGCCCATCGTCGAGGAGCTGGTGCCATATGGGACGCTCCAGCTCATGCGGACAGTCAGCGCGCTCGGACTGATTGTCATCCGAGAGATTGGCCGCATCCCAGTCGCCCGGCGCTTCTTCACCTCGCTGTTGACAGATACCATTCCCCTTGAGGACGTGCCTGCGGATGTCGACGAAGCCGAAGTGGAGAGGAAAGAGCGCGAGTTCGCTCCTCCGCCCGCTATCAACTTCACTCTGATTTTTCTCACTGCGTTTGAACTTCTGGCGTGGACCATCGTCTTTGGCTACCAGCTATCCATGGTGTTCAACGATGCTGAAAACGGCAACATAAAACGGTCAACCAAGTTTGCGGCGGGGATGCTGCTTGTCTGGGTGAGTGCCCACGTTCCCACATGACCTAGCGTACTCACACCCAGGTTCGCCTCCTTCTCGACTTGAGTCTCCGGCGGCCAAAGACCATTCCATGGGGTGCGCTGTGGACCTACATTACACTCTTCCTGATCAGCGTCGTCACCCTTCTTGTCGCTGGATACTTCCGCATGGTATATGGGGCATTTCCGGAGTGGGCCACATCAGCAGAGCTGATCTTGGAGAGCATCAATGCGGTGGTTACCCTCATCCTGGCGCTTGCAGCTGGAGGTCTCCGTTTTTACACACCTCTGACACTTGCTCGCGCTGTAAGTTCATATCGCATAGCTCGAATTGACTGTCAGGGCGATCCTAGCATGGACGATGTTGTCACATACTGGCAGTGGATGACTTTCTCATGGATGAGTCCCTTCATCGCGCACGCGTCCAAAACCGAGCTCGAACCCGAGGATCTGCCTGTCCTGTCTCGCACACTGCAGTCCAGAATCGTATTTGACAAGTTTAAAGCCATCAAGGCGTCCAAGCTGTTGTGGAGGCTCGCCAAGGCGAACCGCCTAGATATCTTTGTCGACATTGGTCTGACAATTGTTTCGGTTTTCTTCAACTACCTGGGACCTAGGTTCCTGCAGCTGATCCTGTAAGTGAACTCGGCCGTGTCTGGACCTCGCCTAACTTTGGCAGTATTAGCGTCAAGACTATTAGCGACACCACCAAGCCCGAAGTTGAGCGCAAGTCGGCTCTTGCGATGGCATACCTCCTTGCGCTGGGCGCGCTTCTTACCAGTGTCCTGAAGGCCGTCTCTGATCTCATCCATCTTTGGCATGGCCGTCGTGGCTACGTTAGGATCAACACGGAGTTGATTGCAGCGATCTACGACAAGTCGCTCCGTCGGAAGGACGTCTCAGGTGTCATCACCAAGCAAGAAGAGGAGACCAACGACGATAAGAAGAGCGATAAGAAGGATGGCAAGGACGTCGACAAGGAGCCAAAGAAGAGCAACGCGGATACCGGCAAGGTCGTCAACATGATGTCGGGCGATGCGAGGAGGTACGTTCCTGATACTGGATTGTGCTTACACGGTCTAGTATCGCCAGCACTATTAGCTTCATGTACCAAATCGTGTCAAGTCCTGTGGAGATTATCATCGCCTCGGCCTTCCTATACAGCCTGCTCGGCTGGTCTGCGTTCACCGGCATCATTGTCCTTGTCCTCGTCACCCCTCTCAACTCATGGGTCTCCAGCAGGGCTATGAAGATTCATAAGCAGACCCTCAAGGCTCGCGACAAACGTATCTCCGTCATGAACGAGCTGATCAGCGCCATCACGTTTATCAAGTTCTTTGCATGGACGGACAGGTGGAAGAAGCGTGCCGAGGACGCGCGTGCGAATGAGCTCAAGCAGGAGGTGCGAGGCATCATCAATGGCTTGGCGTTCACTCTGCTGTGGTCTTTGGTCCCCATTCTTGTCACCCTCTGTGCCTTCTTTTCCTACGTAATCATTGCCGGAAGAGAACTCACCGTCGACGTCGGGTTCACCGCGATCGCGCTGTTTAGCTTGCTTCGCATGCCGCTCAACGCCATCCCCATGTTTTGGGTGTGGATCCTGCAGGCATTTGTCTCCATCGGGCGTCTTGACGACTTCTTCGCCGAGGAGGATGTTCCCGACTGGGTGTCGAGCCTGAAGCGCGAGGACACGCATCCTACTGGCCCTACCAAGATTGGCTTTGAGCGAGCCACTCTTCGTTGGAATTCTGGAGAGGAAGAGAAGCGCGAAACCGGAACAGAGCGTACCCAGAACGGCACTCCGGTAGTGGAGGGGGCTGACGCTGCCGACGCGTCGTCGACAGCCGTGTCCACCCAGGAAGCGTTTGAGCTCGCGGACATCAATGTCAACTTCCCTATTGGACACCTGACCGTCATTACGGGCCCCACAGGCGCCGGCAAGACAGCCATGCTCATTGGCCTGTTGGGCGAAATGGAACTCGTTGAAGGACAGACCTTCCTCCCAAAGTACCCCACCGATGTCGACCCGGCCACAGGCCTCCGCAACTCAGTCGCGTATGCCGCCCAGACGCCCTGGCTTCAGCAGCAAAGCATCAAGGAGAACATTCTTTTTGGCGAGCAGCTGGACGAACAGCGCTACGAGGCGGTCGTGGATGCCTGTGCCCTGTATGTTGACGAGGAGAACTGAGCGCTTGACCTGACCTCGTAGCCGCACCGACTTTGACATTCTCGAGGACGGGGACGAGACCGAGATCGGCGCAAAGGGCGTACGTGGCAGAACTGGCTGAATACTGAAGTGATCTGACAGCATAGGTTTCTCTCAGTGGCGGCCAGAAGGCTCGTGTTGCACTTGCTCGTGCTGTGTACTCGTACACCCAGCATGTGCTTCTCGACGATCCTCTTGCAGCGGTGGACTCGCACACGGCCAAGCACCTCGTAGACGAGTGCCTGAATGGACCAGTTCTCAAAGGTCGTACTGTTGTGAGTAACTCAGCATCGACCATCCTTGAACTTGGCTAATGCTCTTCAGATCCTTGTTTCGCACCACCTCGACCTTCTCGTCCCCAGCGCCCACCATATTGTGCGCATCCTAGACGGTCGCATTGACTGTCAAGGCTCCTGCAAGGAGCTCCAGGCGTCAGGCCAGCTAGAGGGTATCGTAGCCATAGAGGAAGCGACCGCCATCAAGCACGAGCCCGTCGCCGCTGATGACGTAGAGGAGAACGCCGAGGAGCAAATTCAGGAGGACGTTGGAAATAACGTCAAGAAGAAGCGACCGGCGCGTAAGCTTATCCAAGACGAGGAGCGCGCGGTCGGCAACGTCAAGCTGTCGACGTATCTCTTCTACCTAAAGTCCGCCACGATAATCACATGGTTCCTCTGGCTTCTCACTTTGGTCCTTTCGCAAGGCACAACTGTCGGCGAGCGTCTCTGGCTCATATTCTGGAACAAGGCGTACGACATCAAGGTTAATGCTGTCCTCGGCTTTTTCCGGTTTCTTGGCGTAACTCCCGATGCGCATCACTTCGACAGCTCGGACTACTACCACAGCTTTGTTTACCATGTCCCTGAGCTCCCCACCAACGATACTACTTCTGACCTCGGTGGACTCGTTGTGCAAGGTGCTGTGGGCATTGAGGGCATCTTGCCCCAACCTCCCGCTTTGACTCACCCCGGCTACTATCTCGCGGGCTATACCATCATTGTGATGAGCACAGCGGTAGTGACTGTCTTGTCGTCGATGGTGGGTTCGTGGGGCAACTACCGTGCGGCGAAGAAGATCCACAACGAGCTGCTCAATTCGGTCCTGGGCGGGACCATCCGTTTCTTCAACACCACTCCGCTGGGCCGCATCCTCAACCGCTTCTCCAAGGACATCGAGACTATCGATGGAAATCTAGGCTTCCAAATCCGCACGACTGGCGCCATGATTGCTGCCCTAGTCTCATCGGTCGGCGTTGTTGTGTGGAAGGTCCCATCGTTCATCCCCATTGCTTTGGTCATCACGTACATTTACTTCCACTACACTGTGGTGTACCTCCGGACAGGTCGCAGTCTCCGCCGCCTGGAAGCCACTCTTCGCTCACCCATCTTTTCAGGCTTCGCAGAGCTGCTTGACGGTGTCGTCACCGTCCGTGCCTTTAGTGTCGAAGGTCGCTTCTTTGACAAGCTCTGCTCGCAGGTCGACCAGGCCTTCAGTGCCCACTATTTCTACTGGATGACGAACCGCTGGGTGGGTGGCGCAACGAAACATGATGATCTAACGTAGCAGCTCCTCCTCCGCTTTGATATTCTTGGTGGCCTATCGGTATTCCTCACAACTGTGCTTGTCGTGCGTGACCCCTCGTCATCGAACGGAGACGCCGGTATGGCAATCACCTTTGCGCAGGGCTTTGTTATGTCGTGTTACTGGCTGTCGCGTTTCTGGGGTGAACTCGAGATGTCCATGAACAGCGTGGAGCGTGTCGAGGAGTACCTCGCGGTTCCCCAGGAGCCCGCCGCTGTCATCGCTGGACATCGTCCTCCTGCCTACTGGCCATCGTACTCTACGAACGAGGCGTTTATCCGCGCCGAGGAACTCGAGATCAAATACGCCCCGGACCTGCCGACTGTGTTCAAGGGTTCGTTTGAGATCAAGGCGGGCGAAAAGATCGGTCTTATTGGTCGCACAGGCTCGGGCAAGTCGACGCTCGCCATGGCGCTGCTGCGCTTCACCGACCCTGCGAGCGGCAAGCTCATCCTTGATGGAATCGACGTTACCAGTATCGGTGTGGACGACTTGCGATCGCGTATTACATACATCCCACAGGACGCGGTTCTGTTCTCGGGCACTGTGCGCGACAACCTCGACCCCTTCAACGAGCACACGGACGCAGATCTGCTCGACGCGCTTGCTCGCGTTCGCCTCATCACCAACGATGGCACCCCTGCGCGCAGCGGTGTTGCCACACCAGTCGTGTCCGCCACGCTGCAGCCTGCCCACCCGCGGTTGCTCGCGGTTGCGGCTGAGCACGCAGCGGAGGGCTCGAGACTCGGTAACACCACCCCCCGTGTCAGAATCACGCTTGACTCGGAGGTCTCGGCTGGAGGCTCCAACTTTTCGCAGGGCCAGCGTCAGTTGGTTGCCATGGCACGCGCGCTGCTGCGCCGTTCAAACCTGATTGTGAGTGGATAGTGTTTATGGGGAGGACGAAGGAAAACTGACATTCAACACAGATTATGGATGAGGCGACCGCATCGGTCGACTTTGCGACTGACGAAGCGATCCAGACCGCAATCCGCAGCGAGTTCAAGGAGAGCACGCTGCTTACGATTGCGCACCGTCTCTCGTCTGTCATCGACTATGACCGCCTGCTTGTGCTCTCTAACGGCACGATTGCAGAGTTCGACACGCCGATGGTGAGCAGCTCTGTCCATCACGGTCTTACAATCGCGGCTGACACGATCACAGAATCTGCTCCGCCAGGAGACATCGCTCTTCAAGAGCCTGTGCCTCAAGTCGGGCAAGTACACGGAGCTGTACCGTGCCGCTGAGAGGAAGGAGAAGGGTATGGCCGCCGCTTCTGGTGCAGCCGGTGCTGTTGACGCCAGCGATGACGCATGATGTCGCGAATTCATGTAGAATTGCGTACCCATAGTAGAGCAGATATAGGTCGAAAAAGGCCTGCGCGGTAAGACGGCGGCCGGGCTGAATGTGCCATGTGGATGGACTATGCATTGATATTGTTGAGCACGACGCGGCCAGGTGGTCCGGTCCACTTGCGGTGACGAGCGACCCACCGCTTCGAAGACCATGCTGGGGGCACGGTCTTGCCAGCCGATGCCTCTCGTAGTACCATCTTGCCGCTCCACATGGGCATGCACATGGGCCACGGCCTTCGGCGACGGGATCA
Source organism: Apiotrichum siamense (assembly GCA_023653615.1). NCBI lineage: Eukaryota > Fungi > Basidiomycota > Tremellomycetes > Trichosporonales > Trichosporonaceae > Apiotrichum > Apiotrichum siamense. The sequence continues at coordinate 160,503 of JALJEG010000007.1, forward strand.
TAGGGCCCGTGGACGAGTGACATGTGATACCCACCTGTCACTGGCGACGGGATCATAGGGCCCGTGGACGAGTGACATGTGATACCCACCTGTCACTCGCGCTCTATGGACGCCCAGGCGCCAGGGAAAGATAGTGCAGCGAATCGCTGGAAGTCACAAGCGGTCAAGCCGAGCAGTGGGGCCAGGCGGAGCACATGGTCAGGTACGCGTGGATTGTGCAAGCGCCCTATCGCGGATATGCATGGCTCGGGTCGTCCACCAACCGCGTGCCCGCGGGTTTATGCCGCAATGGGTCCCACGCGCCTCACGGCTCTTCTGGTCGACTCTACTAGGCTAGCGCCGACGTGTTCCCCGTTGGCCCGTGCATTGTCATCCATCTGGAGGAGTTACACAAGACCACATGTTTCGACGCGTTGCGGGAAGAAGGGCTACCGGCGCGTTCTCCGACTGGCCACTCGGGGGTGCTTCCGATCGTTGCGGGCTAGCACGTTCCTTGCTAGATGGATGACGAACGAATGTCTGGGGTCTCTCATCCGCTGAGCGACGCTGTTGCCACGTACCTGCAGCAACGCTCCAATCGGCGCGCATACCGGCCGAGAGCGGCCTGGCGGCTTCCGCCGGCACGAAAGTCCACTGGGCAGTGGGTCTTCTGATTGTGGACATGAGTGGAGGAGGGGAGTGTGCCACATGTTACCGTCGATTGCATCGGGCCGAGGGGGGAAAAGAGCTGTGGCGTGTGCAGGGTTTCCGCCGTGGGTGCAACGTGCAGAACCCGCAGTTGGAGACGGCGGATAGTGCTCGCTTCCGACAGGGTGGGGCGCACAGGACGCCAGAGGGAGATGAACCTTGCTGTTCACATGCCGCCCCTGCCGTGGCGCCTGAGGGTGCGCACATGTCCAAAGACTGTCTCTCGATGCCTCTGTGATTGCAGAGCCTTGAGACTCTGGTAGTGATGCACGGCCACAATAAATTGCCTCGTGACATGTATGTCCAGCCAACGGCTGCAAGTCGGCCTGGCCGACAGTGTGGGGGAGCCAGTGTGGGCATTCACGCATAGTCCAGCACCGACGGCTAACCGGCAGGCATGCGGCGGAAGGAAGGAATGTTGATCGGTGGGGAACAACGCAGGAGCGCTGACGCGGAGCAGAATGCAGCAGAGGTCGCCACTCGCCTGGGCCCATGCGGTGCACACCGTCGGGCAGAGGCCGCCGAGCGATCTCACCGCTCCTAAGGGGTTGGGAGCTTGTCTCAGCCACACGCCTGCAGCCCGCAGCCTTTGCGCGCGGATTGTTGCAGTGGAGGCCGTGGTCGCTCGCTTCAAATGGATAACCTGGTTTGCCTGTCTGTTTGCCAGTCTGCCTGCTCGGGATCAGAAATGGCAATTGACGCATACCTTGCCATACGCACTCTCTTTCCCTTCCTTGCCTGCATACCTCAGCAGCGGGCGAATACGTATCTTTGCGTACCCTAAGTGGGGTGGGCATATGGGCAACCCCCTGGTAACACGTTATGAGACGTGTCATGCTGATCACTGATCTCGTGCTTGTTGATCGTCGGATTCATCGGTGCCTGCCCCGCATGATCCTCGGGCAGCGGCAACTGTCTTTGGTCATGCCAAGAGCCCGCCAACGAGCATGGGCTCCGCGGGTCCTCTGGTCATCGACCGAGGCCCTGGCACCACGGCCCACCACCCCACCGGCCTTGGACCGGGAGCACGCACTCCAGGGTTAAACGCGCAACGTTCCAAAACTGATCAAAACTCCAGGGCGCACGATCACAGGTGGACAGGGGAGGAGGGGGGACGGCAGGTGTCCACGGGTGGGGGATAGCCGCACGCCACAGGACCCAAAGGGCCTCATCAGGGCCAAGGGGCCGCAACAGGACCCAAGGGGCCGCAACACGGTCATTCTCAACCCGGTGGCGGAAGCACCTGATACCGCGGCCCCGGGCGCCGCCTGGTGCATCTGGCCGGCTGCCGAACCCGCCGCCCTGTTCCATGCTCACGCCTCCGTTGGCCCACCTACCGAGGCCTGCGCCTAATGCTCTTGATGCGCTTGGTATCCGCCAGGCTGAGAGTCGCCCCTTGGATGCCGGGAGCTCATTGGCTTGGCATTGTTTGGTGACAAAAGGTGCGCACCTCGGGGTCCTGCTCTGTTCGTATGCCTCCTTTCGCATCGCTCGGTTGGGACGAGGGGCGAGGCGAATCCGCTGACCAACGCATTGCTCATGCATATCTATCTCTCCCTTCTGACCACGCTGTGGTCCTTGGACCTTATCTCTCTCGGGGCCCTCTTGCGAATTGCTATGAGCCCGCCCGCAGTTAAGTCAGGTCCGATGCTGATCGGCAGAACCTGGCACTAATGCATGGGCTGGCGCTGGACTGGGCCATGGTGCATGCATGAATGATCAACCACTCACAAGTCGCCAGTCGCGCGACGGCATGTGGGAAGTTCAAGCGGCGTGCAGCGTCGGGGTCTCCGATCCGATCTCTGTTCATGCAGTCATGTGGTCCGCGGCCCTGGTCCCTTTTTCACGTTCTGGACCCGCTGGCTGCACCTGCCGCCCGCCCCCCCCCCCACCCCCCCCTTGCGGGCAGGTGCTGCCGAGCAAAATTATGCCGATGCCAATGCCGATGTCCGCCCTGGGCACTGTCCGAACATGAGAAAGGGCCCCGGGGGCCTGGTGGGGTAAACCTGCAGTTGCAATTGCTTGTTACTGACAATGTCGCGGCCATACGGTGTGCGTCGCCTACTTACCCTGATACGGTTACCGGTTTCGGCCCCCGGCCCATTTTCGGGCGTATCCGCCATGACTGCGTATCGCCCAGTGCCCGTGCTCTCATGCTCTCCTCCTGATCCTCTGATACCATTTTGTCTCACAGCAACTTACGCACCCCCAGACTGACCGGCCCCATATCGGCCCCATATCAGAACATTTGGGCCACGGGAGATTGCCAAGCGAGATATGCGAGCGGGATGTGTACAGCAAGAAGCCTGGGCAAAGGCCGTGGAAGTGCGGTTGCTGCCACCCCGCTAGAACACGGAGAGCCAAGGGAGGCAGGCTTGTGGAAAAGGCTGTGGGAGCGACGTTGGTTCTCGTACATCAGCCGCATCAGCCGCGGTCAGGGTCGCCCACCTCCCCCCCATCAGCTGAGAAGCCTTCGGCAACTGCCGCGCGGTGCCCCCTCCCCGTGCTTTGGTTGGAACCTCTGCGCCTCCCTACGGCTACCGACCCCCGAAGTTAGTTGCCTGCATCGGTTCCTGGCCGTCGACGCTATGGCGAGCAGCTGAACAGGACCGCGACATGTCAGCATTCCTGGCCAGGCCATGCCCTCTCGCTCGTGGGTAACACACTGCCTGGTAGTTGTCGGATAGTGTTGCTCTTTCTTCGTTGATTTCTCTTCCTCTCGCTTTGGTTTGCTTGCCTTCCCGACTGTCTCTCTCACTTCGTCATCGCCCTCTCTTCTCTACGCCCTCTCTTCTCTAGCTGCGCCACGGCGCCGAGATCCCGAAGCCCCCATTCATACTGGCCTCGGCCGCCTCAATCCAGCCGGCTGGGTACATTGAGACATAGAGACATTGCCCACCAACCAATCCGAGAAACACCCGCGACTTGGTCGACACCTTGCTGGGCACGCCTATCCTATCAAACAACTACCTGGTGTATCGTTGTGTCGTCCGTCATTGCCCATCTCTGCGCCCTCTCTCCACAGGGTTGTTCATTCGTTCGGGTGGCCCGACCCCGATTGTCGTCTAGAATCTCTTGCCTAGATCCACGCGTCCACGCCGTGTGCGTGTCAAAGCCGCCTCATCTATCCGCCTTGGACACTTGCACTACTGCCCAGCTCTTTCGCCGCCACTTGGTCTCCTCCCAACTAAACGAATCTCAAGCACTCGCCCGACCACTCTATTTCCTCTGAACAGCGAACACTTTGACCTTTCCACTTTTTCCTGTTCACACTCGGATTCAGTCGATTTTCGTTCCTTCGTCAATCTGGAACAAAGCAATTAAGACGAAGTCACTTACCCCGTGCGCGTGCGGTTCTGTGCAATCTTCCGCTCGCCACATCATCCTCGTTCTGTGAGCACGGGGACACTAGTGTCAGCCCACCAAACCGCCGGCTCGACGTGCCTCGCCCTTGGGCCCCACTGCCTCAACCTTGCAATCCTTTCGTGTCCTATTCGGTGCTCCTCAGCTGCTTGGCGGCCTGTGCGACCCCACCTGGCCACCTGCCTGCCCTCCTTGTCTTTCGAACCAGGTAGTCTCGCTTTGTCTTACATTTTCCACCCCCACTCTACCTTCTCACCCGTCGGACCTCTTGGGCACGTTGCTGGACCCTGTCCTGTTCTCACCGACCTCAGCCTACCCCTCTCTATCCCCCCAGGTCGCCCCACCGGCACCCGCAGAGTCCGTGCCTTCTGGTATCAGCTGTCCCCCGCACCAGCTGTCGTCGCCGCAAAGTGATCTATCAAGATTTGTAGATATACGCGCAAGTTGGCGGCACCTCGAAAACAAACGCGAATCGGAACACCACTAGTTATGCCATCGTACACGACAGAGGCGCGGCAACGGTCACCGCGTTCACCAACCGACCCGACCATCATTCCCGTCCCCGTCCCCCATGGTCACCAGTCCCATGGATACCCAGCCGACCGGTCGCCTGAAGGCGGACGCTCGCTTGTTTCTCCCTCAGCATCCCGATCCCCGCAGCCTTCGCTGTCGTCTTACCGCAACCACCCCTATGGATCCCGCCGACACAGTGTCAGCGCTGCTCAGACCGCATCGTCTCATGAGGATCCTTCCCGAATCTACCTGCCACCTCCGAATTCGGCGGCCCCGCTCCACATTTCGCATGAACGCCGGGACCCTCGTGATCGTGAACCCCGCTCACCCTTGGACGTAAGGGATCCTCACGACAACCATTGGCATGACCGTCGTCCATCTCTCCCTCGAGCCCAGAGCGAGAGGTATCACAGTGAGCGAGGCGGACTCCAGTTGCCCTCATTTGCGAGCATCACTTCGGCTGCATCATCTGCGGGGCCTCTCACTCCCAATTCTGCACCGAGTGGTACCATGGGTCCACCTAGTGCTCTCCCTAACATTTCGCCAGGAAGCTCTCGCGCGACCAGCCCCAAGCCGTATGCGTCATTTAGTGGAGGTGGCCTTCGTCCGTCCTACTCGTACGAAGGGCCCAACGGTGGTTCGAACAGTGGTGCCTCGTCTTCCAGCGTTCGTGGCCACAGCTTGGGCCTCAGCATCGGGGGCAATGGCAACGGAGTGCCCAATTCCTCGTACCGAAACGATCCCAGCCCGACACGATACCGTAACGGGGATCGCAAGTCGCCTCCTCTCCATCCAATGAATGGATACACACACGATCAGTACATGGCACCGCACGGGCCACACAGCCACCTCCAGGTGTCTGCTCAGCAGGCGGGACGCGCTCGTTCGCACTCGGCTGCTTCGGCTCTCAGCCGGTATGGTGGTGCGTCATCCGAGAATGGTGACTGGCCTGGCCCCCAAACGCCCCAGATACCAGTACCTGCTGGAGGGGGAGGAGGCGGTGGCCAAAACAGACGTGTTGCCCATTTGCTCTCGGAACAAAAGCGGCGCGAGTAAGTAGATTTGGTTTTTCACTCCATTCCTTCCATAGCCCGCCCCCTTCCCCCACCCGCTCCCCTATCCATCGCAATTCATTGTCCTGCCTTGGACCTCGTCTTGGCTCATGCCTCGACCTGACGGCATGCTCGGGTGTTGGGACCTCGGGAAAAACCAAACACAAAAGACCACATGGCTCTCCACAGGGCGAAGGCAAAGAGCGCGTGGGGGTGCCTGAGGCGGTCTCGCACGTCCTCTTGATCGGGAGGCAGGTTTTGAGGAGAGACATCGGGCGGCTGGGGCGCCACCTTTCTGCGTTTTCTGGGCAGTGGCACTCATCTTCGGCTTGGTGAAGGTATGCTGACAGTCGCGTCACAGATCCATCAACACAGGCTTCAAAGCCCTGCGCGCCTCACTCGCATCTTCGGTTCCTGGTGATTCCAAGGCGATTGTTCTGCGCAAAGCTGTCTCCCATATCAACCACCTTGAGGACCTTCTCCGCCAGAACGGCATCCCGATCACAAGCCCACCCGCACAAGGTACCACAGGCGCTTCCGCCTCCGGGGCCCCTCCACCCCCCCTCACCCGCGGAGACTCGGGCAGTCAAGGCGACGAGGAAGAGAACGAGGACGACGACGATGACGTCGAGATGCGTGACACCACCACTGGCGTCGCCACGCTCAAGGTCGAGGCTCAGGCTCTCCAAGCCAAGGGGCTACCAGCACCCCAAGCCGAGTGGGAACATGTGGAGAACGTCAACAGCAAGGCATAGGTGCATTCTCTCCCTATGATACGCGGGCGCGACTCATTAGCCCGACAAACAACCTGAGAGCAAACAAGAATTCGGCCGTCAACACGTTCGCGCGCTGCGAGGAAGACTCGAGACGATCAATATGAGGGGTGGGCTTTGAGATTGTATGGTACTGGCCCGTGTTCTCTCGTTCCTTTCTCTTTCCTTTCTGCTTTTCGCTTTCCTTTACATGGTTTCTGGTTTACTTTGGATATTGTTTATTGTTTGGGCTCGATACATGGAGAAATAACGTGTTGCGTTAGATACCACAGGAGACGGTTAGGGATCGTAGATATGCAGTCCTCTGTTCAGAAGCACATGACAGCGGTGAGAAGCACCAGCCATGTCTGGCACCAGATGTGCCCTAAAGCTACCCAAACATGCGGTGTATTGACCTGCGCGACCCAGGTCCAGGCGTTGCGAAGTCACAAAAGAGCCAGATGAAACCGTTGTCGTTGATGAAACACAGGACGTCCAAGGACAGAGACGCTCCAAGTGTGCATATGTTTGGAAGGATGCAGCTTACATTGACTGCATACTTGCAGTCTGCAAGCTTGGCGGGTATACCAGCCTCCAGCATCAACATGGCAAGCAAGCGGGGACTCGTAGCGAAGTTGGGAGAGGCTTGTCCCGGTTCCGCTTGTTCCTACTGGACGTTGCGCATTGCAGCCAAGCGCAACGCTGCCCGATGGACCGACGCTGGGCGCCAGCCATGAGGACGGTAACGACGAGCTGGCGTGAAGGAGACTATTGTATTGTCTTAAAGCAGCCCGCCGATTCCCTCAGAGAGCAACCGCTGTGCTCGCAGCCGAAAGAGGAGGGGTTGAACGTCTGCCCGCCGCGTCCCGGGCCGCCTGTACCGCTATTATGCACGGCACTGCATCATACTCACATCAGATTTCCGAACTGCGATATCGGGTCCAGTTGACAAAACAGGTTGTCAATATGTATCGTCTTCGTATCGCGGCCTTCATGACCTCAGAACGGTGCACAGCGGGGTTGGCCTGCTGCCGGCCGTACAGGTTGGGGTGTTCAACGCAGAACGGAAAAAGAGGTGCATCCAGAAGTTGCTACCTCTGCCTATGATTGACAGCCGAACGATTCGAGCTGGGTTCTTATCGATCCTCGCCCTCGTTGGCATAGCCGTCCCCATCCTGGATCCCGTCCTCGCCGTGCTCGTCATTTCTGCCACCATCATCACCCGTCAGGTCGATCTCTACTGATTGTCCGCGACAGACTGCTCCTTGACCGCCACATCTGTTCGCTCGTTGATGCCGCCATCACCTCCATCGCGCATCACCTCCATCGCGCATCACCTCCATCTCGCAATGCTCACCAGATTTGGCTGCCGTGCTAGGCTTCGTACGAGCCATAACCAAGAGCATTCCATACGATCCAGACTAAATATGAATGTTCATATCATCGAACACATTACACATCGGTATATCAGCCGTATATCGGGCGTAATAGCGCTACCGCTCATTGAGTGTCGGGATGAGGGGTCTGGGAAGTTCCAGACGACAAATCCTGCAAGGGGACCGCTTCCCCCCTCCCCTCATCCTAGTTCCCACTGCTGGCGCCAATCACTGGGCTGTTGATGGGACTGGTGCGCCAAGCAATCTCATCTTCGCTCTCACGGGGGATACCGGAGTCGTCAGGGAGAAGACGGACTCCCTGGGAGGTGTTCACCTCTGTGTTGTAGTCGGCTGATGTGACGATGTCACTGGAGCTCGGCCGCGGAAGCAGGGGAAGGTGACAGGCAGGGTGACCGAGCGGAGGGTAGTAAGTGCGGTATGCAATGAACGCTGTGTGTTAGACGACAAGCAACCAGTAGCTATAGGAGGCGCTCACAAATCATGAGACCAAGGGCGGAGCCGACGAGGACATCCTGCCAGTGGTGGCGGTTGTCCTCGGTACGGGAAATGGCTACCATGGCGCCGAGAAGGAGAGGCGAGAGGGCGAACCACGCGCGATTACGATTGCCGTACGGGTCCCACAGGTGCAGCTTGCCGGCAAGGTAGAAGGTCAGAAAGCCAAGACCCGCAAAGGAGAGCGACGAGTGGCCGCTGGGGAAGGACTGCATGGTTAGCTGCACACAGCCAGGGTCGATCCTACCTTGAAGCCGTCGTCCAGGATTAGCTTGTTGGTCGAAGTGCAGATCTCTGTTGTTGAGAGACCAAATACAGGGTGGTCTTCAGCGCCAGCCCGGGGAAGGCAACGTGCGATAAGATCAGGGCGAGGGCGGCCGACCATCATCTGCACGTCAGAACTCCAGCATCTTCCCAAGTGCGGACATCCCCACCTTGATAATTTGGGTGATCACACCGGTCATCGTCCACGCCATGCCAAGACCAACAAGCGAGTTGTGAATGTCCCAGGCATTGCGAGCGACGACGATGGCGAGGATGAGGAGAATACCAGCAGGGATCGCAAAAGAGATAATGGCTAAGAGGCTGTGTCGTTAGCTGCCACGTCTTTGCCTTGCCACACGACATGTCGTTACTCACAGCGAAGGGACCCGCTCATGCTCAGCAAATGAATGCTGGATGGTAATATCCTGGAGAGAGAATTCACGCTGGTGACCTCCGGAGCGGTTGAGGACAAGGAGCACGCCCCTGAGGAAGCAAGTATCAGCATGATGATGAGATAACTGGGCGACTGCCACCAATGTCGCCGATCACATTTCGTGTGATCGGTAACATGCTTCCCGGAGCCGGGTATCCATGAACTCCGATGTCCAGCTTTCAACCCTTGTCGTGATCCGAGCCCCGAGTCCGCCCGACAACTTATGGAGCAGGCGTGTAATGCGGACTCCGAAGAGCGGAGATACGCGATATACTCAAATTGGTTCGGAAGAGCATGTGCATGGGACTGCAGGCGTCATTGGTAGAGAGGTTGATCCCTTTGAAAAAAAAAAAAAAAAAAAACTAAGGCATCGGGCTAAACGCGTACTCCAGGTCCACACTCTCTTGCCATACTCCAGGGTACACACTCCAACCCCACAGCCATCCTCACATGCCCGACGCCTCCTGTGCCTCGTACATGTCGGGTAGGTAGACGAGGCGGTTGCCCCCGTTGAAGCTCAAGATCCGGCACCGGATCATCATTACCGACCATCCTCCATATCGAACAGGGGAATCTGATTATCGGAAGGAGCCGACTTACCAGAGGAAGAGGACGAGGATCCAGTCACTCCAGTAACTCTTAATGAGACCTTTGACGGAGAACTTGCGAGACTCGGATCGTGAGTTGCGGCGCTGGCGTGCTACCGGCTCGTCGTGGAACGGGAGCTGGGGGCGGCCAACGTGCGGGAAGCAGCTGGCGATAAGCGACGGCATCTTGGATGACGGCCGTGGCGACACGGCGAGGCTGGCAGCGAATGGATGATGATGTGGAGAGGTATGTGATCGTCGCCGAAAGAGGATGGGGTGGACCATGGCGGTTAGCCCAACCACGTGCAGGGCTGTTGTCATCAAAGTCATGGAGGATACGGGAAGGACGTATTACTCCGCCACGAATCAGATTTCCACGTCATTTTCGTTTTCTCCCGGACTACATTCCGAGCAGGCCTAGCCAGCGACGTGACTACCCGGTTGAGCTACGCGGTGTGGGCAGTCACTCTGGGCAAAGTCGAGTCGTGGTTGGCTGGCGGTACCATTATTACCCATTCTCGGAACTATGTTTTTTTTTTTTGGGTCCAGTTTCGAGTTTGTGCGGAGGACAGCGACAGTCCGAGAGCGGAATACACGGTCCTTGCTAAGGGTCCTCCAGCATACCCGGCGGTAACTGTAGGGCGCACGAGCCAATGAGCGACCAAATTCCCCATCGAAAGTGATGAGCCCTTGCATGCGCCTCCTGGCGAGCGACCGACACATCGAGTCGCAGTGTCCGCTGTTATCTCAAAAGGAGCGGACGTTCGAGCTGCGCTTGCCCACAGCCCCCATTGTCTTCGTGTGGTCCCCCTGTTTTTCGAATCCCTGCGCTCGCTCTTGCTCTTCATATATTCTAGCGTTGTTGTTGTTGTCCTTCTGTCTCTCCAACACCCTCTCGAATCTCCAGTTGCTGCCTCTTCCAAGGCCCTTCTAAGGTAGGTTACACTCCTTGCTTCGCTTCCCTCGCTATCCTCTCTTTCGGTTGCTCCCGCCTCGGAACATCGTCGTTGCTGCACAACCAGCTTCACGAGCTTCCACTAGCTCGACATTGCGAGTATGACGCTCGTGCCTCCCCAGCGGTTGTCGTGGCCAGAACAACCAGGGCAGGCCATAATATTTCGATTTTCCGATTTGGCACGCAGCACGTGGCCGTATCTCCACACTGAGCCACATATCTGGCAGATTGTGGACTGCGCAGGCCAACGGGCCAGCACTACATGACCGGAGGGCGCCCAACGCACTGCAACTACATCACTCACCACTCTCCAGGAATCCATATTCCATCATCATGGCTCTCCGCCAACTTGGTAAGTTCCAGCCGGGTGTAGGCGGGAGCCGTAAATCTACAGTGCCCAGACCGACACTACGCGCGCCCTCGGCATCGACAGTGGCGCTTGTGCGCAATCGATATCACAGATTGCTGACGCTGAATTTTTTTCTCGATGCCGCCGTTTCGCGATCCACGCCGCTGTCATTCTGTCTCGTGTGCAGCCCGCCCCCTTCTCGCGCGTTCGGCGCTCGCTCCGCGTGTTGCGTCGCCCATCCTTACGTCGGCGTCCCGTCAGGCCGCTGTGAGCGCCGGTTGGACCCACGCCAGCCCCAAGCGCGGGTACTCGGCCAACACCGGACCGCAGCCGGAGGTGAGTGGCTGACACCAAGTAATGTGATAAGCAACGGTCTCTAACTGTACAAGCAGCCGGGCCGCTTCCGCCGCTGGGCACGGTTCGTCGTTCGCACCACTGTCGTCGTCGCCATTGTTGGCACCGGCGCGTTCCTGTACGGTGAGTAACCAGTGCTCGTGATCGTGTGCCTTGTGTAAGAGTTTTGGTCTTTTGTTGTGCTGTTGTCACTCTGGTTTGCTTGCGAGCAAGCCCACTACTTGCCTTGTACTGCTGCTGACAGCTGCAGTTACTCAGACAGAGACCCACCCTGGTGACCAGGAGCCTCAGGACCCCACAAAGCCCACTCTTGTCGTTCTTGGTTCCGGATGGGGTGCTACCTCGTTCCTCAAGAGCCTCGACACTGAGGAATTCAACGTTGTTGTCATCTCTCCCCGCAACTACTTCCTCTTCACCCCCCTCCTCCCGTCCGTCACTGTTGGTACCCTTGAGGCACGCTCCCTCATCCAGCCTACTCGCTTCATCACTCGTCACAAGAAGCGCTCGGTTCAGGTCTACGAGGCCGAGGCTAAGGATGTCGACCCGATCAACAAAACCATCACCTTCCAGGGTAGGTACCGGCCTCCGGATAGTGTCATTAACAAACAAGACGTTTCCGAAATCGAGAGCGCGACTGGTCCTGTGACCATCAACTACGACTACCTCGTCTACGCCGTGGGATGCGAGAACCAGACCTTCGGCATGAAGGGTGTCACGGACCACGCCTGTTTCCTCAAGGAGCTCTGGGACGCCGACAAGATCCGCCAGAAGCTTATGGACTGCATCGAGACTGCCGCCTTTAGGAACCAGCCCGATGAGGAGATCGACCGCCTCATGCATATGGTTGTCGTTGGTGGTGGCCCCACCGGTGTCGAGTACGCTGGCGAGCTCCACGACTTCCTCCATGACGACCTGCAGAAGTGGTACCCCGAGATTGCCGGTCGTCTCCGCATCACTCTGATCGAGGCCCTCCCTAACGTGCTTCCCGCCTTCTCCAAGCAGCTTATTCAATACACCGAGTCGACTTTCCGTGAGAACAAGATCGACATTCTTACCCGCACCATGGTCAAGGACGTCAAGGAGAAGTCGGTTATCGTTCAGGACGCCAACAAGGAGATCCGTGAGATTCCCTATGGCCTCCTTGTCTGGGCCACTGGCAACACCTCGCGCCCTCTTACCCGTAACCTCATCTCCAAGCTCCCCCATGCCCAGAACGTCCGCCGCGGTCTTGTTGTCGACGACTTCCTTCGCATGCTCGGCACCGAGGGCATCTACGCTCTTGGTGACTGCACCGCGACTCAGTACGCTCCGACCGCCCAGGTGGCTTCCCAACAGGGTCAATACCTTGCTCAATCGTTCAACCGCATTGGCCACACCGCCCGTTACAAGCGTGAGCTTGACCAGCTCCGCTCCCAGGGTGACGCTGCCCCGGAGCAGATCGAGAACGTTATCAAGAAGCTCAACCGCGTCTCCAAGCCGACACCCTTCCATTACTCGCACCAGGGCTCTCTCGCTTACATTGGATCCGAGAAGGCTATTGCCGATCTTCCCCTCTTCAACGGTAACGTCGCCTCTGGCGGTGGTGCTGCCATGCTCTTCTGGCGCTCCGCTTATGTTGTGAGTCCTTCACAATTCAAAATGTATGTCCTAGCTCACTCACCCACCCCAGTCGACCTTGTACTCTATCCGCAATCGCGCTCTCGTCCTCACCGATTGGGTCAAGGTCAAGCTCTTCGGTCGCGATGTGTCGCGCAGCTAAAAATCTTTCCGGACAACAGCATCCTTGTTTGTGCTCCACCCTGTACACCTCCTCCACAATATCACTACCACCATCCAGACTCATACTGGTCGCTAATAGAGAATGTAGGGCTGCCGTATGATGGAACATACACCTTCCTACTAACGGACTATACCCAAGCGTGACAGCAGCTACTCCTCGTATTGATTGAATCACTCGGATGTGTTTTCGAATGGCATCCGAACCTGATGTCGAATAGTCGGAGTCTTCCATCGCGGACCTTGGAGTCTGCTCCACCTTATATGATAGCAACATCGGAACCCAGGTTGCTCCCAGGTTTTGCCGGTAAGTTGGCGCTGATAGGATACACTACCGTTCGGCGCCGCCGCCACTCCAGGGGCCATGGATGCGAGTCGTGTCAGTCGCGCACGGCGGCTCCGTAGGCGGCTCCCGCCGCCTACGATGCATCGCTTGATAGCAACAGAATCGATCACGTCTGCGTAACCAACCGTCAACCCCCCAGTAGTGCCAGTGGTGCGCGCCGTTTCGCTGACTCGCCTCTCGTCCTTGACACCTTGACACCTCTCCTTCAAAGCTTCTATCTTTTCATGTCTCCGAGGCTCTTATGCGACGACCAAAGGCTGCTTGTATCCAAACACCATAAGTGGGGGCCACGTCCCAATGGAACCAAAGATTGCCATACTCTGCGCGATTAGAACACGAAGAGTGTCCGTGTCAACTGAAACTCGAGCGGTTGAATGTAACGAGAACGAATTCATGGCCTCCGAAACAAGACCGCTGTCGGCGGACGAAGCGACCACGCACTGGGGAGCGAGCAGATTAGTTCTCCAGTACCTAGGTCGTCAGCCTTCCCCCCAGTGAAGAAGAGAGGACGCGGCTTCCAAAGGAATTGGCCACGACTAACTGTGGGTTTCTCGCCACTTGCATGCCGTTGGATACCCACCCACATATTTGATGATCTTCGCCCGCTTCCTCCGCTGTTTCAGCAATGCCAGAGGCGTCAAACTGCGGCGCACAGGGGTCCAGATTGACCATGCGACCCGGCCGCGAGATGCGGTTTTGATACCCTCTGCGAACTGTTAGCAATTCATATGGCTTCATTCTTTTCCACCAGCGTCGGTTTCCCTGTCGCTCTCTGTGTCAACAGCTGGGTCACTGCCCCTATTCACCATGCCCAAGAAGAAGGCTGCTTCTCCCGCATCAAGTCCCCCACCAGGGTCCAAACGGAGCATGAAGGACCAGCCACCAACGCGTTCCTCTGTCCCAGGTCCCCTCCACAAGAAACACGAGAAGCAATCTAGCACGGCCAGAACCAGCTACTTCAGTGACACGCCCGTTCCCACCCCCGTGGAATCCGGCGTGCACTCGTCCGACAGAGGGCTGCCTACCGAGACAAACGTTCTGCGAGCCCAGGTGATCGCCCTCCAACACGCGAACCGCATGCTGTGGGAAGACTTTGTGTCTGTCCAACGCGAGAAACAAGGCCTGCAGCGTGCAGTAACCGAGCTCGCCCGGGACAAGGCAGCCGTCACTCACCCCATACCCTCGTTGATGTCCAATGCGACAGGGCCAGCGGCGCACCCATCCAGTGGCGATGCTGGGCGGGCGGGGCAGCTAGAGTACCCTTTGGACAAGATCCCTGCCGGAGGCAGTGGGCGGCATGCCGATCACCCACCGCCTCAGGTTAGTCCACCCCTTCGTTGCCAGTTGGCAAGAATCCAGACGGGGAGGCTGACATTTCGGCGGCCATCGCTCCCTAGTGCTGGTGATTCGCAAGATGCACCTCGGAGGGAGCCCGGCCCGACGCTGGATGTGGGACTCCCGACGTGACACGCTCGCAGTCTTCCAAGTCCTCTTCGAATACCCTTCCCAGCCCCAGTCTTTTCCCCAGAACGATATGTCCAACATCCTCACCCCGGAGTCCCAGCGCCTGGTGGTGACCATGAATGGATTCGGCAATGTCTTTCGTGCACTTCACAACGGTCGCCCAACATTCGAGTGAGTGGATTGGACTACGACCTGTGAAACGTACAGATTGTGCTCATGGTGCACAGCCCCGGCATAACCCTGCAGTGCCATGCCTAGGCACCATCGACTGCAATCTTCGGCATGGCGCAACGGAACAACCGCTTCTTCCCCGGCGGTTGTCTGGGTTGCGCAGAGCAAAACATGGTCTGTCCGCTGTACGGGAAGGAGTTCTTCTTTTTACGCCTCGAGTACCAGGACAGGATTACGATTGGGTGGATCCCGGACGACTGACTAACTCGTATCCTGTGCCATGCCACGATCCCCTAACGTGATCTATAGGTTATTATGGGCACACAAGCAGTAGGGTTCGCGGAGGACAGTATGAATTTGACTCTGCACCTGTACCAGGGCGGTGAACGAGATATCGTGGACAATAATCCTCTTAACCTGCTAGTGAACGCTATTACCGGTGTGTGGTTGGAGTATGAGCTGCCGGAGCGAACCCCCGATAGGCTCAGGCGATCGACCTCTCAGACAGGTTTGAAGAAACCCTATACAGTTCCCCGACGGTGCAAGAGGTTCTTGCTGCCCCGGTCCTAGATAACGGAGCAAGAAGGACCACTGAACACGTCCAATCCTTCTCGTCATACCTACGAGACACTCTCTCTAACTGCGCCATTTCTGTCCGACATTACCCTAAGGGCCATTCGGCAGCGAAGACGACAAAGGCAGTCTGTTAGATGTCATGATGTGGATTACAGGATTGACAGCTAATGCTCGACTTGAAATATTGCGTCCAACATCCAATGAGCTTCACGCCGAGGGGAACTTCTCGTCAGTATTCTCATCAGTTATTCAGTCAATGTCCCCTCGTCGAGCAGGCCATGTCCTGGCTCAGTACGACAACGTCTACGGGCAGCAGCCGGAAACCGCCGGTGAGGACATGAAAAATCAACGAGGGACTTCAGAACGAACCCTACAGATGGACATGGCCGATCTCGGTCGGATAGTACTGGCTTCTTAAGCGACGGTTGGATGACAACGGGCATGGCCGATCCAGTTGGTTTGTGCCGAGTCGCAGCCTCATCGACTCAAAACGAACCCGACTAACCTGCCCAGCATACAAAGTACTCGACCTATTTTTCTTCGTCCCACCAACTCACCATGACCACCGAAACTCCGTTCAACATCGTCATTGCGCTGTACCCCGGCGTTACGCAACTGGACTTCACGGGCCCGCACCAGGTCCTTACGCGATTGCCCGGGGCCAAGGTCATTCCTGCTTCGTTGGACGGCGCGGACATTGAGGCCGAAGGGCTCGTGTTCAGTCGCCTCCAGCCGTTTACAGACATTGCAGCCGAAGACGTGTCGCTGCTCCTCATCCCGGGAGGATTTGGTACCGCCGCGCAGATTGGCAACCCCGAGTTTCTGTCACACATTGTGCGCCTCGCGAGCAAGGCCAAGTACTTGACGTCGGTGTGTACCGGGTCCCTCCTGCTCGGCGCTGCCGGCCTGCTCAAGGGCAAGCGCGCCGCGACACACTGGGCGTGGATGGACGAACTTGCGAGTTTTGGTGCCATCCCCACGCGCGCCCGCGTCGTTCGCGACGGCAACATCTTCACAGGCGGCGGCGTCACTGCCGGTATCGACTTTGCCCTCACGCTCCTGGCGGAGATCGCTGGCGCCGAGTTTGCCCAGGCCTCGCAGCTGGGTCTCGAGTACGCCCCTGCCCCTCCCTTCAACTCCGGTTCGCCTGATACCGCGCCGCCCGAGATACTCGCGACGGTTCGGGAGAGGTACAGCCGCCGCGTGGAGGAGACAAGAGAGATCATCCGCCAGTTCAACGCGCAGACATGAGTATTTGATAATGAGATTGGAATGGAAGACATGCACCGCCACTCAGACAGGCCCTTCAGATGACGTATAGGGGCTACAGTGGCGGTGCAACAGATGGCTCATCTGTTAAAACTACCGTATCTGCAACTTGCATGTCACACCTCTCCTTGGAAGACTCCGCCGTCTTGTGTTTTGGCTGCATTCAGGCCTATCAAACATCGATGTTGATCTTTTACGTATAATCAGTTTCCTTTATCCATTTCATCTCATTCTGTCTCCAATGTCTTGCATGTCCTAGGCGCGAGATGTCACTGAACTTCTTTCACAAGAAAAAGCAATTAGGTGCGACAGGGATTTGAACCCTGGCGTCTTACGACAAATGATGGACTAGAGCTTGGAACAGATTCTAATCATTCCCCTTAACCACTCGGGCATCGCACCAATGTGCTTCTTTTGCGGTCCGACTCCAACTGAAACCTATATCACTTCCGGACGGATTGATACGCCGTTGTCTTCTTCAGACAAGAACGCAATAAATGCAGAGTGCATATGCTGTACGAAGATACACAAGGGACGATGGCACTGTCATGCCACAAGATAGGTTGTCGAACCTCTAACAATGGAAGTGGTCGTCCGGCGAAAGTTACTCCTCGAGGAGGAAGCGCCAGAGGCCCTTCTCATCCTTGTAGTCATGATGGATGAGGCTCACAAGCCACCAGTTTTCGCTCACGTCCGCGAGCAGCTTGCGGGCGGGCGAGTTACGGGGGTAGAGGAGCGACCACTCTCGCCAGATATCGAACGCCTCCTCCTTCCACGAGACGAAGGAGATTTCCTCGATGATCGTAGACTGCACAATCTCTTGGCCAGGGAAGACGGCCCATGTGACCGCGTTGACAGCGTCCTTAGGAGTGTTGGTCATATAGTCGCCCTTGCGGTTGGACGCGTACATGCTGATGTTGCCACCCCGGGCGAGAGAGACGACCTTGCGCTGGAGACGCTGCACCTCAGATTCCGGGACGAAGAATTCGACAAAGGCCTTCTGGAAGACGTAACCGCCAGGGGGACCCCAGCCATGCATAGGGTCCTCAGACGACGCAGCGTCGACAGCTGGTTGCGAGCCAACAGTCCAGTGCTTCAGTTTACTCGAGTTGAGCTGGATGAGCTCATCCAGAACACTAGCAGACTCCGGCGACAGAGGCATGTCACAGAAGGGAGTTGTTGGTGTGGCCGGGTCGCCTTTCAGATAGCGGGTAAAGAGGCTCGAGAGGTCGTCAAAGGTGGTCGGTGTTCCCCACAGCTTAAGAGCCTGGGAGGGCGTGATCTTGAGGCCCGATCCCCAACCATCAATCTCACCATAGGCGGGCGAGCGAACATCAGTGAAACGACCGTTGGGGAACTCGTCCCAGGCGTCCTCACCGACAGGAGCCGGAGGAGCAATGGAGGAGATTGAGTTGTGAGATCCGGCAGCCTCCTGAGCCCGGCTGAGACCCCACTGGGCCAGTACACTGGCGTCTGAGGGAGAGATGGAGAGGACACCTTCCCCACCAACCCCATGTGGGGCATCGTCATCGGCGATCAGTTGGTTATGTCTTCCAAGTGGTGACGCGGTGACTGAGACGTTGCGTCCAGAATGCCACTTGAGGTTGTCGAGGATCGTGCGGACCGACTTTTCCAGGTTGAGCGTACAGAAGTGAACACCAGGGACCAGCTGGGATGCGATGAGACGCTCCACCATTTCAGTGGCCAGTTTGGCACCGTACGCCTTGACCGCAGCGTCATCGGCCTTGATGGGCTGAAGGTCGTTCATGATCTTATCGGGAACCGTGCACTTTGTGAGATTCACGAGTCTGCGGAACGAGCTGAAGTTCTGAATGGGCATGACGCCAGGGATAATGGGCTGGGTGATACCTGGGAGTGTTAATTGAATCAATTACAGGTTGCTCAGATATGACTCACCAATCTTGCGACAAGCGGAAACCCACTCCTCGAAAGCTGGGACGTCATAGAACAGTTGCGTGATAATGTAGTCGGCGCCTGCTTCACACTTGACCTTGAGCCATTCCAGGTCGGTCTGATCACTCTCCGAATCAGGGTGGGGTGTAGGGTATCCAGCGACACCGATGCAGAAGAAGTCACCGTGCTCCTTGCGAATGTAGCGCACGAGATCGTCGGCATGCTGGAACTCGTCGGCCGTGTCTGTCGGCTCCAGAGCGTACTCGGCACTACGGGGTGCGTCTCCACGGAGGGCAAGGATATTTGTGATACCAATCTCGCGCGCCCGCTTCAGAGCAAGGTCGACCTTAGCTTTGGGCATATTGGTACAGGTCAGATGGAGGATGACCTCGATACCCATCGACGTGATGATATCGGCGAGCTCGAGGGAGCGTTCGGCAGTGGATCCACCGGCTCCCCATGTGACCGACACCGCAAGCGGCGGACGGAGCGGGTTAGATGCCAATCGACGGATACGATCGAGAAGGTTCGCTAGTCCCGGCTCAGTGCGGGGCGGGAAGAACTCGAAAGTGTGAACAGGCGATGTCGCCTGTGCAACGAGGTCTGTGAGGTGCGGCATCGTGATGGGAGGCGATGTGGCGTGGAGGACGAGGGCTGTAATGAGGGCAGTGTCAAAACCGTCCTCGGTGCTGGCGTTGAGCGACGTTGAATATTCGAGGCAGGCGAGGAAGTGCTGGAGTTGAGAGTTTGCGAGTGGACGATAGATGGATGGATCCCTTGGACTACCGAGATCACATCGAACAGTCCAAATTCCAGATGACGCCTCACGGAATCAATTCCACACTTGCCGCAAAATGCTCAGGATCACCTGCTCCTGGGGGAGACATGCCGCCATTGAAAGTTATCAGCATCCCGATTGATGTCGGCATTTAGTCGAAACGCAAGGGATGTTGACGATCTTCTCCTCTAGATAAACCTACAGTCCACTTTCCTGGCACACCATTGTCGCCTCAATCATTCCTCCACCATGGCACCATGGGTGCCAGGCTCAGGGTCACCCAGGGACCTAGAGCACGAGCCATCTTCTACGCAAACGAGCACACCTGTCGAACCCCACAAACCGTCGCTCAGAGCCCGATTACCGTCATCCGTGACCAAGTTGAGGCCCATGATCGCCCCTATACTTGTGGCATTGCTAGCCTTCATCTTTGTCGCCGCTCCTAAGCTGAATTCCCTTGCTGGCGAGTGAGTGTCTGGTTCTCTAGCCTTCCCTCGTTAAGTATCGTGATGGCCACTGCCACCCACCTTGCAATCACATGACCAACTGGCCCCATGGCATGTGGATGTTACTAACCGCCAGGTACGCATTCCTATGTTACACGAGCGTGGTTCTGTTCTTCTTCCCTGGAGGACGAGTCAGTCAGCAAATTGAGAACAACGGTAGGTATCAGCTGGGTGACCACGAGTTCACGGCGCAGTGGCCAACTTTCTGGGCGCGGTTGGCGGACTGGGGTGGTCGTCGGGTGTCGTCGCCGTGTCAGCCTGGTGTAGTAATCATTATGGGCCGGATTCTCCCGAAGCACGATCCGTTCTAGGCGTTGGCCTTGCTGTGCTGTCTTTGGTCTGTGAGTCTCCTGGCAATGATCTACTCTGACGTGTAGGTGGCTTCATGCGCAGCTATGTACCTCGGCTCAACGTCGCCTGTCGGGCGGCGATCTTCTACCCCATCTTTGTCTTGACCACGCAGCAGACAATAACCAGTGTAAGGCTCAAACTGTCTCCTTAGTATTGATCAAGTACAGTTTACTGCGGCCGTGTTCCTCCACCCGTTCTTTGTCGCTCTGTTTGCATCCGCGTTTTCAACAATTGTCGGTGTTGTACTGTCTGAGCACTCCTCGTCATCACGCCTTGGAGAAGAGATTCTCAATTGTGTCCGCATCACGTGCGAGCTTCTGCCAAAATCTCTTTCCACTATTCTCGACTCGAGCCACCACCCAGATGACCTTCTCTCGAGGATGTCATCTCCAGCCACTCCTGTCTCGGATCGAACCCTTGAAGAGCAGCCCGTCGCCGCGGACTTCACCAAGCAGCAGCGGGTAGCCAGCATGCTGAAGGCCGAGACCTCGAAAGTGCGGGAAACGTACACCCTGTATACCCTTGATATCGTGCACTCGCGGCAAGAGCCATCGGCACTTGGACCCGTGGTCCGCTCTCTGGGTCGCCTGCAGCGGAACCCCATCCTGGGACCGACAGGTCACGTCCCTGGCGAGCGTATCCGTACAGCATTGGAACGCACATTTGCGACTCCAGTTGCGTCTCGCGCCACTAGCCGTTCCGGAACTCCGTTCCGTAGGTCCTTTGAACACAAGGGCTCTCTTTACTCGTTACGGTCGAGGTCACGAGAGACAGAGGCCTCTTCCGCGCAGAGAGATGGGTTATCACCGGCTGCACATATCTCTGCTACCCAATTAGCCCACCAGCTTTCGAAAGTTGCAACCCATAACCTCCAAACTCGGAGTCGGGTCCGTTCCACTGCACATCCTCACGCATTTCCGTCACCGGCTCGTGCCAAACTGACGCAGACATGTACTGCGCTCAGCGACGCCATCATATCTGCGCTCAAGTTTTCAGCCAACGATATTATGGTGTCGTGCGACTGGGTACAAAAGCCAGTCGCACCGAAACTGGATCCGATATCTCGATCTGATTCCACGGATTCCGATCACGACGGCAGTCCAACTGAAAGCGCTACGAACATCAGGTCGCGACTTCAGTCAGCCCTTGATGACCTTGAGAGGCGGCTGAGTGGAATCATTGACATGGGGGACTTCGGTTCAGAAATCGGGACGCCGCGGGGTAACTTGACCGCTAGCGCTGGTCCTACCACTCCCACCATTCCGGTGACGCCTAGGAGTGTCGTGTTTGAGGACCAAATAACGTCTGCCGACTGGCTCGACGATGAAGATCGCTTCAGAATCGCCTTCTACATGATTGCCCTTCTGGACTTAGCAAAGGATTCGGCTCAACTCTTGGACTACGCAGTCCGTCTCCGCGCAGACATGGTCGACAAGCCGCGGCGGTGGATCTTTCCGTCCATCATTTGGCCGTGGACAGAAGTTACCCTGGAAACGCCCATTTACTCCCCTACCAGTGAGTTAGCCCGAAGAATATTCAGGCAATATGCGGCCTGTCGCCGGCCATTGGCGAGATTAGATGTCAATCCTCTTCATTTCATCCTAACTCGAAGTCCCTGGCGAACTGCCACCTGATGCTCAGGGTGATGACCCTGATGAGAACCTCGACAACCGCGATTTCGCCCACACTGTCCTTCAGAAGGAGGTCCGACCGCAGTCAACCAGCGGCCGCGACTTGAAAACGCGAGCGACTGGGGCATGGCGGTCCATTTGGGACAAGCAAGGGGTGATATCTGGTAGGTTGACGGTTTGCCCCTCCACTGCTAACATGTAGCACGTGTCGCTCTGTCCAAAACTCTGCACCGGCTCAAACACTCGCGCCATGTCCACTTTGCGCTCAAGCAAACAGTGGGCATCAGCCTGTTGTCTCTGCCCGCGTTTCTTCCCCTGGGGACCGCAGGTCGGAGTTGGTATGATGGGACTCGCGGGCCGTGGATGGTGGTGAGCTTCATGTATGTCATCGAGGTGACAACGGGTGCCACTTTCCGCATCGGTTTCTACCGCATGGCGGGGACGCTTATTGGAGCCATCGTAGGATACATTGTGAGTTTCCTGCTAATAAGCCTTGGCTGATCCTGAAGTGTGTCCTTATCGCGGGAGATAATCCGTACGGCCTCGTCGTCCTGGCTACAACGTGCTCGGTGCCAATCTCCTATGTGATCTTGTTCACCTCTGTCACCCCACTAGGTATCATCACGTGGGTACCCCCGTATGGAGCGTCGCTGACCACACTAGGGGTGTCACCCTCCCCCCAATCCTGTTCATTGAGTACCTCCAGCTCAACAACGGGCAATCTGCCTTGACAATCGCGTGGCAACGCTTCGTGGATATCATCCTGGGTATCGCTGCCGCGATTCTTATCGGGACATGGCTATGGCCCATTCATGCCCGTGTGCGATACTTTCTCGCGGTGGCCGACACAATGGACCAAATCACAGAGTACTACTTGCGGATGAGCCGTGACCTGCTCCGCCCGGGTCTCCTCTACCAACCCAACAACAAGCAGTACATCGTCATTGAAGCGGCGGTCCGACAGCAAATTACGCGTTGCCGGATGCTTGTTGACATTCAGAAACAGGAGCTTTCCCTTCTACCACGCCCTATCAAACTTTACTCCGAAGTCATTGACCTCATGGAGCGCCTGCTTGCGACTTTTTCAGAGGTTCGGACGCTCCGTTTTTCTTTACCCCGAAAGGCAACGGTGCTGGACGTACTTTCAATTAGGCGCGAGCTTGTATCTGCCCTGCTGGTGAACCTTTGGGCCACGGGGCAAGCATTCAGGTCTCGCAGTCCGCTCCCCCAACTTCTCCCGTCTCCACGTGTACCGCTTAGCGAAGTAATGGAGACTACAGATGAGCATGCGCACGCCGTGCGTTCACGACGCGCACAACAAAACTTCAGCAAGCGTAGGACGTACCACTCTGACGACCATCCGAATCTTAACGAACTTCATAATGACAGTACGCAGGGCGAGGCGATGCCCAAGGACGACAACAGTGATGATGATCTGAATCATGAAGGACCTCATGCTGAACTGTCCGTACTGTACGGCATGGCAGAGAATGAGGCCCTCGGCGAGGCCATTAACAATATAGACGAGGTGAGCGAGATCACTAGCGGAGTTCCAGAAGTACGCTTCATCCCCCCTGACCCACCCGCTTAGCTACTGGCTGCTGGCCGCACATTATTTGGCACTCAGTCCTTCCTCGATGTGAACGCGACCATGTAGCATATATTTCATACAACACTGGCACGTTCTGGTTGGCGTGCATCTTGCCATCATATCATGTATTTCACTGGGATTTAGACAGCCACGGTATTATTTGTAAGGTTTCAGCCGCGATAACCGCCTCTGGAAGAGGCACAGCATAACATTGGCGAACAATTCGGAAACCAAAGAGGCCGTCGGTCGCGCCTCCCACAATGAATGCAACAACCGACGGGTTGGTGACACGTCGCGGACGGCCTCACCCCTCACGCTCGGCCATGCTTGGGGATCCTTGACGACCTGTTTGGACGAGCGGGATCCTCCTGGCCCCTATGCTGTAAGCGGCACGGGCAACCAAAGCGAGCACGCTCATACCGTGGAAATGGCAGTCGCAGGACCCAAACGCTTATCTTCATCGACGGTGTATGCACCGATGAGTTGCGACGGCGACACAGTGGTGTCATGAACTCGCTCCCCTTGAAACAGCCGCCCGGTGTTGATACTTCCAAGAAAGCAGAAGCTGTCACGAGATGTCTCAAGACCAGACCGTTTGCGTCGAATCTGCCCTAACGGCGATGTTGGATCTGACAATTGATCGAGACGCAGTGAGCTCCCCTGACTCAGACTGCGCGCCGAGGGCGGTTGGCCAATGGCTGCAAACACGAGCAACGAGTTGTCACGCTGTGTATAGGTATTGTTCGTGCACACTTTCTCAGTATACGCATTCGGCCTCCCTTTGTGCCACTTTAACAAAGGTCGCCTCTTCGCCCATCAAGTTTCTGAGCTTCCTCTTCCTCTTCATAGCGGCTGCCGCTCTGGCCATGTCGGCCGCACAACCCAAGGCGGAGGCTGAGGTTGATGCCAATGGTATCTGTCCCAAAGGTCTCAGGCGATGCTGGGCTCATCCCACTCAAATCGTCCAGAACCTGTTACCCGTACAGGCCGGGCAAAGGGCAGCACTAGCCCGGCGTTTCCTGCCGTGAGTGTAGGACGTGCCCAACAGAAACCGCTCCTCTCTGGAACGTGGCGACTCGCATCGCCTTGAGGTCCCAGACGAAGTCCAGCGATCGACATCAAGAAGTTTTCATGCACAGGCCTCCAGGACAAACATGGAGAAACAATACTGGTGCCCTCCAGCCCCTGTCGACTTGTGTTGTAGTAGACAATGGGCGAAAACACCTACTCCGACTCACTCGCGCTTTGAAGGACGGGCCAAGACCCAGCCTGTTTCGGGTGGTGGGTTCCCACACACTGGACGTTTGGTAATCTGTTCGTACAATGCCGTTCCGCTTCAAACTCGCCCAACGCCTCATCGATCCACCTTCACAACGAGATCACATGCGCTTCGTACTGCTCTATGATAGTTTGCGGCTCTATCTCCAGGAAACCATAGCCAGCCCTTGTTGAGAGCATGTTTCACCACCGCACCCTTTCTGACCTCCGTGCACGGGTTGCCGGAATTTACGTACCTTGCTTCGGTTCAACTATAGACGGTCACGAGAAACGGAGGCCCATTATGGTATTTATATATGCAGTGGCTCGTCCGTCGTTGTTCTCCATCGATGTGTCCCACACAGTCCCCAGCATGCTCGCTTTTCGCATCAGCTACCTCCAAGTCTTCATCGGCCTCCTGGTGGCTACCCTTGCCTCGCCTGTCCCTGCTGTGTCGCCGGCGGACATCAGGCTCCCTTGCCCGGCGGGGTGGTCCCGTTGCTGCGAGTGGGGCGTGTGCGTTCCTCCTGGCAGCAGTTGTCCCTTCTGGTGCCCTCCTAGGCCTACTTTGACTCTGCCCACCCCCACCCCAATCCCCACCGACACGCCCACTCCTACGATTAGCCTCCCGCTTGAAAGCTATGCTTGCGCTCCATGCTCCGCTGGAAGGATCTGCCCCATGTATTGCCGTCTTTGTTAGTTTCCCGAGCATTAGTCCAACAGCAGGTACAGACGATACATGGTCGGCCTCCTGCGTTCGCTTCCACGTCATGCATTGTACCCACTGAGTTTCCCGTCCTTCCCCTCTCGCGTGTTCTCGATTCAACTATCATCTCACATGTAAATGTTTGTACAATGCAGCACGTGTAGGTTTGTGTCCTATGCGTTTATCTCTTTTTTTTCCTAACATTCCCGTCCTGGCAGTCTCCCAAGATTATGTGCTGGCAGGAGCTACGGGTACATAGATGAACGAAAGCTCCTGACAAGCTCTGCCCGCGCAGATCCGGTTGCATTGCCTTGAGTATATTTGGAATGACTCTATAAACTCCATGGCAACAACAATGTGGTCAGGTGGCACTGCGAGGGCCCGTGAGGGTCTTCATGTCGTGATACAATGCAACCAAGAAGCATAAAAGGGCTGCTACTGTGGTCATTGTGTTTCATGCCATGTTCACGATGTCGTCGTTCTACTTCCCACATTTGCTCGCCATTACTGCTCTCATCATCACTGTACTCGGGGCCCCCGTACCTCAGGAACACGAAACCCAGGATGGGTCGTTTCCCCCGTTCCCGCCTTGCGATTCGGGATGGAGACGTTGCTGTCGTTGGGATCGCAGCTGCCACCCAGCGGATATCAGGTGCCCACTGTGGTGTGCGCCGTGGGTGCCGCTGCCCACACCGACCACGTCGATACCACCGCCGCTGCCGACGTTGCCGACCTCGACCTGTATCGATCGCTACTACCTGTATGAATAGTGAATGAGTCGAGGTATGCTGAGAGTCAAATGTATGGCAATGTTCTTGCCCAATCTGAAAATCTATATATATTGATATAGCAAAGAACTCGGATCAACTCAGGAGGGCAAGAGATAAACTTGATCAATAAGCCAGCCACGCCCAACGCGCCCCGCCAACCATAGGATCCGCCTCCATCGCCTTCAGTTCATCCTCCACCAACAATGTAGGCCTCTTACCGCACGTATTATCTATATGTGTACGCTTCGCTTCTGTAGGACGGAATGTCATACGTAAGATGACTCTGACTGGACTGAATACCGGTCATGATGATGTCATGCCATGGGCATATGGGCCTGAAAATAATGCTATCAGCATCTCAGCTGTGTCCATGTTGAGCGCGCTTGATACCCGAACCTGGGTGTAGCCTGTCGCATCGATTGACGCCGACCGAGAGTCAACGACCATGCAGGATATTGTACTTGAACGCGAAGACCATCCACAGATCCATCAGAGTTCTGCACGTACATGGACTGCAGCAACGGGGTTACACGTACATCACGAACGGCCCAAGTCTCAGACTCGGCATGTATATCGATTCCCAGGGCACAGCATGAGGGCATCTGCAGTCTGGACGGGTGTCTCGGAAGGCTCCGTATTCGAGCATGGACCGGAGGGCGGATAGTTGGCCGGCGGTCGCAACTCCATAGTGATCGGAAATATCGCCGCGCCAAGCCACCACTTGTTTATTTGTGAAATGATAGACTGGAGCCAGCCGGCGACATTTAACAGCGCAGCTGTCGGGACACATGGGGCCCTTCCCTTGGCTGCCGTGCTGCAAGAGGAAAGAGTGGTCGGGCTTGCACAGACATGTGGTCAGGCATGAAGGGCTGTCCTTTGTGTGAGCGTTGCCCACTACGCATGCGCGGCTTGGCATCTCGGAAGGGCGGACGGGTCTGGCTCGGGTTCCTGTGGAGATAACGGTTATTGTAGGTACACGGTAACGGCAGCACGGCCACGATGCATGCACAGTGTGGGAGTTTGAATGGGTTGGGCATCGGAACTGAAGCGGCAGTCATCGGTACAAAGCAGCCAACGAGGCACCGCAACTCAGGCTTCGTTCACTGAACTTGTGGATGGGGCCCTGGCTGAGGTGTCGTGGCTCCGCATCATGCCTGAGTGATGTATGCACTCGTTCCGGTGATGGCCGCGGCGCTTGGGCGCCGTGGCCCTTTGCTCAGAAAAGAATCGGGTGTCATTTGGTCGAGCCCTAGGTGGGCATCGGCCGCCGTACCGCGCACGAACACTGCACACATGTCAAGGTAGTACCGGCCAAACTTGGACGCTTGGGTCATCGTATGTAATCGTGTAATCGTCCCGCGGTAATTGCGCTCACGCTGACAACGAAGCCTTGGCAGCCGGCGGTACACTTGTGAGTGCCCCGATTGGCCCCGCACTCGATGGTGGGTCACCCTTTGGGGTTTTGCGTAAGATTGTCAACGGGATGAAGAAATACTAAAAAAATGTGGACTGGGTGTTCCAGACCAATCAAAATTACCCTATACCCTATATCCCCTCTACGTCCCCACCTGCAGTCATCGGAGCTACCATGGTAATACTATTCGATGGTATGTCATGTATACACCATTCTGTAACTCTTACTGCAACAAATGTTGACGACCGACCTTCCAAACATACCTTAATGGAGGCCGGTCTGTCATTTGAAAGGTATATGCAAGAGTTCGGGAGAACTCGACGAAATCGAACGTGTAGCACAGGGTGTGGAACTGACGGTCCAATAGTTTGTTCCGGTCGTTTTGGGTGGGGCACGAGCGGCGGTGATGGTGAGCATCGGAACAGGAAATCAGGATGTTCCAGGAATGGGAATGGGACAATTGGTGGCAGTAGAGTAGGGCCGTCGGCCGATCTCCACCGAAACTAGGGCCGAGGCGAGTTGGGCGACGAAGACACGTCTGAGAGCAGCAACTCACCTGGGTTAGCACGACGTGCCCTGCTCCGATTGCGAGGGGAGGTGGAGCGGGGCAACAAGAGGAGCCCTCGTATGCGGTATGTCACAAGAGGTTTCGTGACTGTAACAATGCGTGCTCATTTGATGGGGAACGCCCTTCCAGCAGTGTGGCAATGCCTCGGTTAACGGCAGTTGCCGGGGGGAAAGGTTCGGCCTTGTCACGGGAGCTCCGGGCTGCACCAACCAGATATCGCATATTGATGATGAAGCAGTAGGTGCTGCTTCAGCAATTCGCCGTTCTGGCCACTGGACGGGACAGTGCCGTAGCGCGGTTCGGCGAGTTCGGTGTCATGGTCGCCTGTGCCCCGCTTGCCCGGGCGCCTCTGTCCTCTGTCCGTCTTGCGTCAGGCACTGGGACTGAACAAACAACCTCGCCTCATCACGCCTGGGCACACCAGTTCAGTTCCGTGTGCGGCTTGCGTGCCTGTGCTGCTTGTCCATGCGGATATGCCAGCATCAGGCGAGTCGACAAACCCCATGGCCAGCGACACACCCCGCATCCACCCTGACACGTCGGGGAGGGGGCACGCATGATAGGATGGATGGTATACAAGAGAAAAGATAATCCCGTGTGCCCATCCAGAGAGACGTGCACGCCAGCCGCTCCCTCGACCACAACGGAGCAATCTGATTCACCAAATTGACCGTGCCCTGCACCCACTTATATAGCTCTTCCCCCACTCGGTCACAACCTCTCTTTCCCCCACAACCTTCCTCCATCAGTCTTCCTCCGTTATCCATCATGGCTGAGGTTCACCACACTGAGATCGCCGATACCCACCCGGGTCACCTCCACTCCTACCCCCCTCCCCCCCGTCTCCAGGGTATTGACGGCCGTCCCAAGCCGTTCCTCGGCCCCGACTTTGCTGCCTACAAGGCGGAGTGGGAGAAGTCGGTCGGCCCCGACTCCGACAAGTGGTGGGCTGAGAAGGCGCGCGAGTGCCTTTCTTGGTTCTCCGACTTCAAGACCGTTACCGCCGGTGGCTTCGAGCACGGCGACATTCAGTGGTTGTGAGTACACAGATCCTGCCGCGGTCTGCGCAATCTTTCCTTCCAAGTCCATGTTCTCTGTTCCATCATTTTGGCATGGCACCATCGCCTGGGATGTGTTCCTCCGTTGTGCACAATGGCTAGACTGTGGCTGGACTAGCCAGCCTGCGCCATACCATTACAACGTGGTGGGGCTGCAGCCATGCCGGCCTTCGCACCTTGGGGATTGAGGGCTGAGGGTCGTCATTTCCTCCCTGGGCGGCCCCATGTGTTCTGTTTGACACGAATCGGGTGGAGGTATCGGGTCGCCGCCGGGAACACCGACCCGTCCCACACTCCTCTTCCAACATCAGCTCTTGCTTTCTCCCAATGTGTCTTGGGAACTGTTCCACGGGAAATGTGACGGATCTTGTGACTAACATCATAGCCCCGAGGGCACCCTGAACGCCGCCTACAACTGTATCGACCGCCACTACTACAAGAACCCCGAGAAGACGGCCATCATCTACGAGGCTGATGAGCCCTCCGACTCGCGCGCCATCTCGTACGCTGAGCTCTTCCGCGAGACCTGCCGCCTTGCCAATGTTCTCCGCTCTTGGGGTGTCAAGAAGGGTGACGCTGTCTCAGTGTAGTGAGTATACGAATGGCTAGGGGCTGTCCTATTTGCTCTGTTGGCCCCCCCCCCCCCCCCCCCCCCGCCCATGACGCCACAATGACTGACTTTCCGAAGCCTCCCCATGACCTGGCAGGCTGTTGCTGCTTTCCTCGCCTGTGCCCGTATCGGTGCCATCCACTCCGCTGTCTTTGCCGGTTTCTCTGCCGAGTCGCTCCGTGACCGTGTCAACGACTGCGAATGCAAGGTCCTCATCACCACCGACGAGGGTCGCCGTGGTGGCAAGTCGATCGCCACCAAGGCCATTGTCGACGCCGCTCTCGCCCAGTGCCCTCTCGTTGAGAAGGTTCTTGTTCTCCGCCGCACCGGCTCCAAGGTCCCCATGACTGAGGGCCGCGACTTCTGGTGGGACGAGGAGTGCGCCAAGGTCCCTACCTACTCTCCCTGCGAGCACATGAACTCGGAGGACCCTCTCTTCATCCTTTACACTTCGGGTTCGACTGGCAAGCCCAAGGGTGTTGTCCACTCCACTGGTGGCTACCTCCTAGGCGCGTACCTCACCGTCAAGTACGTTTTCGATGTCCACCCCGATGACAAGTTTGCCTGCATGGCCGACGTCGGATGGATCACTGGCCACACCTACATTGTCTACGGTCCTCTCGCCCTCGGTGCCTCTACCACGGTCTTCGAGTCCACTCCCGTCTATCCTAACGCCTCGCGCTACTGGGACTTTGTTGATAAGTGGAAGGCTACCCAGCTCTACACTGCCCCTACCGCCATTCGTCTCCTCCGTCGCATGGGTGAGGACTTCGTCAAGAACCACGACCTCTCGTCGCTCCGTGTCCTCGGCTCGGTCGGTGAGCCCATCAACCCTGAGGCATGGCACTGGTACAACGAGTTCGCTGGCAAGGGCGGACAGTGTGCTATTGTCGACACCTACTGGATGACCGAGACTGGCTCGCACATGGTCACTCCCATCCCCGGCTGTATCGCTACCAAGCCTGGCTCGGCTACCTTCCCCTTCTTCGGTATCGACGTCGAGGTCCTCGACCCTTCCAACGGTAAGGTTCTCGAGGGCGGCGACATCGAGGGTGTTCTTGCCTGCAAGAAGCCCTGGCCTTCTATCGCCCGTACTGTCTACCGTGACCACGCTCGCTACCTCGACACCTACTTCAAGCCCTACCCTGGGTACTTCTTCTTCGGCGACTCGGCGGCGAGGGACGAGGATGGCTACTACTGGATTAAGGGACGTGTCGACGACGTTATCAACGTCTCGGGCCACCGTCTGTCCACCGCCGAGGTTGAGTCGGCTCTTGTCGGCCACGCTGGGGTCGCTGAGGCTGCTGTGGTTGGCTGTGCCGATGACCTGACGGGTCAGGCGGTCTACGCTTTCGTGCAGATGAAGCCGCAATTCGACAAGAATGTCTCTGACGAGGTCCTCACCAAGGAGCTCTCCATCCAGGTCCGCAAGAGCATCGGTCCCTTCGCCTCCCCCAAGAAGATCTTCCTCATCCAGGACCTCCCCAAGACCCGCTCTGGAAAGATCGTTCGCCGTGTCCTCCGCAAGATCTGCTCGCGTGAGGCCGACTCGCTTGGCGACCTCTCCTCCGTGGAGAGGGCTGAGGTTGTTGACACCATCAAGAACCAGGTCTACACCGCCATGGGCTGGGCGAACTAGAGTGTCGTCCCAACCCACCAAAAATCGACCCTAGCAGGAATATGTTGACTAGTAGCGTAGTGCGCAAGCGCGCACACGGAGAGTGACAGAAGTTTTATGGTAGCGAATAGCTCACTGTGTATGTGCCTATGACCGTACAATGGATCGTACAATGGATTGAAGCCGCAGCATTGGAGTAGTATGTGACTTCATCGTGACTTGACCCACTGATCGCTGTTAGCTTCGATAGCAATGCCGAGTCCGTGCAATGCAGGAGGCCTCGGTTAACATGGACGCTCCGTCGGGTATCGCCGCAACCCCTGAGCTTCGCCTATCGCCATGGTGCCAATTCGCAACATTCCCTCCCACGTGTTTCTGTAGCTCGGCAATTGTCAAGAATGGCCGACAGTGACAAGTACTGTGAGGGGCAACTAACACTTCCCTCACGTGCTGTGGTTTCCCTCACAGTTATCGCGTTTCAGCGAGGGTGGTGTCGACAAGGATCTCCTGTCCTCCACAAGGTGAGCTGAATTACGTCGTTCAGCGGAACGATTACCTGGCGTGGAGCGCCGCTCAATGCTGCGCCACTAACGGCAGATGATCCGACGCCGCTACAACCCCACACAAGCGTTCGGGTGGCTGCGAGATTACGTGCGCGCAGGAACACTCCGACGGAGATACTTCAACTCCTCTCCGCAAGCCCATCTCTGGCTCGTTTCCATGGAACGTGCAGGGTCCCCGGTATCAGAGCTCCGGAGACGCATGGAGGTGGAGGTGGTGGAGGTTGCTATCACTTCGAAATAGCAGCGGAGATCGGAGTTCGAAAATGTGTGGTTCCGATTTCGAATGAGTAATGGCTCGTTGGGCGATGATTGGCGGCGGTCGGACTTCGGACGGTGTTGGTGTTGACATGTTCAATCGCCATGTTCAGCGTCGCAGCCTGGGACCGCGGCACACCAGATTCACCGGAGCCATAAAGATTCAGAGGCTTCAGACTTTGGGAGCTGTGAGGATATTATAGCTTCAAAAGCTCGACTCCCTTTTGGGTGCAAGTTGCTCTGTCCGCCGTCCGCATCAAAGAGAGCACAAGCCATGCGCCAACGGAGCTGTGCAGGATGAAAGCGTTGGCAGGATTCACGGGCAGTCAGAGATCATGCGCATCTTCCCGGACCCCGATTAGATTCCGTTCCGTTATCAAAGTCCTGGACGATTTCGTATCAGCGGGCGTGCAACATGCACGCCCGCATAGTGCGTGCACGGTGCACAAACATTATCGCAGCAGAAAGCGTACGTAACGAGCCGGGATGCAGCATGATCTATAATCGTAATCGGTCTGCAATGGAATGGCTCGCATCGCGGGCTATGAAGATTGGACTGGTGGCAGTGCGTCGATTTATCACCACGGCGGGTCAAATTCACGATTGCCATCACCGCCTCGCCACCGAGGCGTTCCCGCTATGACTAACGACAGACGATTGAATGCAACACCCAAGCTCACATGATGGGAGCAGGAGCGGTGGCACATTTGTCCAGAAATGAATGATCGGAAGAGCTGCATGGGGCAGACGCCAGACGCCAGACGCCAGGGTGAGTGTGGCATTTTGTGTAACACGAGCGAGCCCGCGGGGCCAAGGCTGTGCATGACGGACCCCAGGCGGCAGCCAGCGCCAGCACGTCGGGCTTCCCACCGGCCACAGCCTTTCCGCTCGCACAGACGCGGTCGGGTGGCGTCGTGCTATGCAAGTGGGTCTGGTAAGACCCAGGTACCCTGTTCTGCGACAGGCAAATAGCCTTTATGCACCGCCGTATGCATAGCTTCCGCCTGTGACGTGCTTTCCGCACTGCCTCTTACAGTCCACCTGGCAGTCAGCTGCCACCTTTCTTCTGGCTCGGTTCTTTCTGCGCAAAACCAAGCCATGGTCTTCTGCGTCGCGGCAGCACGGTGTGCCGCCCATCCTTCTGCTGGCTCAACCCGTTGCGGACCAATGCCCACATACACCCCTACAACCCGTATCTGGGTCAAGTGGGGACTGCTCAGTCTCTTTATCTCTTGACCAGCTCACCAGCGGGCGCTGCTCGTAGCCACACGCCAGTGGAACGTCCACTCTCCAGTGGCCCTGGCGAGTTCGTAACCATCCCTCGCGTCCACTTCAACTAACAGCCATCTCTAGTCTATCGACGACATACAACACGCAGGACTCTTTTTTTCCCTCTCTCACTTGGTTGCTGCCCCCATAATCGCCCCCGACGATGCGGCTTCCATCAAAGTTCGCCGCCATTGCGGGAGCGATGGCACTCGTCCACTTTGCTGCTGCTCAAAACAACAACCTCCCCCCCGGCCTAGGTACCCCTGCGACGACGACGCCCTCCGAATCCAGTTCGAACGGTGTCGACGCATCCCCACCACCGCGCACCGTCCAGGCAGCTACCGCCACACTGGGCGAGGCGCAAGTGAGCGAGCAGCGACAATCTAGCTTACTCCAGCCTTCCTCTACCCCCACTTCTGAATCAGCTTCGAGCGTGGGTTCAGCTGCATCCTCTTCTCCCACCGCTAGCACAGCGAGCAATGTCGAACCTCCCATCATTTCGGGGGGAACGAGTGGGCCGACCAATAGTACGGGCTCCAATTCGCCTGCGAAATCCGGCAGCCACAGCAATGGCGGACTCATTGGTGGCATCGTTGGTGGGGTGCTCGGCGGCTTGATTTTGTTGGTGAGTTCTCCCAAAACCCCAAACTTGTTCGGACCGTGGGTTCGGAAGAGGGGTGGAGAGTGTGTGGAACATGGATGAGATGGCCCATTGTGCATGATCCCATACCCACAATCAGCGACGAGGACAAGAACCCACGGCGGTGTGATGGACATGCCTTAGATCTCCCAGGGGGATCAACGTCTTGGCCTCCTGCTGCTGGTACCACTGCGGCGACAGCCACTGACAGCAGGCTATTATCCTCTTCATCTGCTTTCGACACAGAAACAAGAAGGCGCGAACAGCGGACATGGAGAAGGTCAAGCCCGATACGACGACCAGGGGCATGGACGCCAGTGCGGCTCAGTACGAGGCGCTCTCTAGTGAAAAGGGCTCCAATGCCGCATCCTCCCCGCTCGAGCACCCCGTAACCCTAGCAGGGTACTCTGGACACGCTCACGAGTACCCGATGCACTCAGCGGCGGCACGACCCGTGGTGGCCGGACCCCCCGTGGTGGCCGAACCCCCCGTGGCGGCCGGACCCGTATCGCCAGCATACGCCTCATACGCCGTCGATCATCCAAGGCAGCCGACGCTCCCGGGGTCTGGAGGATATAGCCCTGATAGCCAACATGGTTCATCCGCTGCTGCCCACACCCCCAGCTCTACGCCTGAACAGCAGCGCTGGGCCCTGGAGACGTCCGTCGCCGATTCCGCGTTCGAGCGCCAGAAGGCGAGGGCCCACGCAAGCCGCGGGTCCCGCGACATTACGTCCAGACCTCTGCATGCTCAGGACGCCCCCGACCAGGCGCCGCCATACTGGCTGACTGCTGGCGAGGAGTTTGGCGACGAGAAGCTGCGCAGGGGCTGAGTAAGTTGGGACTACGGAAAGAGCCAAATATGACACGAGGACCACCCCGTTGGTGGATCGGGCGTTCCTAAAACGTACACTGCCGAGGTGTTATCAGACGAGATCGTTTCTATATGTACATATATCAAGAGGATGTAAGCTTTGGTCAACACGGTAGCGTTGGTACTGGATGAAATTCTGGGGCCCCAAACTGCCTTTTCCGCCAAACGCGTCATGACTTGCCAATAGTGGTCACTGGACCACCAGTCATCCTTCAATGCCAACTTTCACTCTTGCTCGTCGCCACTACCATGCTTATGACACTCGTTCGACTGGCCGCTACCAGACGGTGGCGCTCTATTGGATTATGTGCCACGGCTCCACGCTTTGGTGGTATCGCGGCCCTTCAGCTGCCATCGCTGGCTAATTCTCTGTCGCTTCCGGTTGTGCGATTGAGACGAGGCCAGCCGGCACTCGCCCATATCCCCCGATATCATTCATTAAGCACTATTTCCTCCCGATATCAGGGAGAGGCGGCTGCGGAGCGAGAAGTCAAGACTTTATTGATCGTTTACCACACCCTCACGGATGGGACCCGGCAGATGGCGCAGGCCGCGTACGAGGCAGCAGATGCGGCAGCGAAAGAACCATGGGATGAAGAAAACGGGGTGAGTATCAAAAGTGACTGCAAGGTATGGGTACGAGTTCTTGATCGGAGCCTGTACCCAAGTCCCACCGCGTTGAACCCGACTAACAACAGCCGCCTCCGCCAGAGATCCGCGTGAGGTTCCTCCGCGCGCGCGACGCAGGGCCAGAGGACATCCTGTCCGCCTCAGCGTATATCTTTGCGACTCCGGAAAACCTCGCGACGATGGCAGGCATCATGAAGGACTTTTTCGACCGCTGCTTCTACTACGTGCTGGGCAAGACCAACGGGCGCGCATACGCCGTCATGATCTGCGCGGGGAGCGACGGTCAGGGTGCGATGCGCCAGCTCGACCGGATATGTACGGGCTGGCGGCTAAAGAAGGTGGCGGACGGGATCATTATCATCACACACGCACAGACGGCCGAAACGTGTCTCGCAATGAAGCATATCCCGGCCGAGGAGCTGGTGCAGTGCGCAGAGATTGGTAGCGCGATGGTCGAGGGTCTTCGACTGGGCGTCTATTGAGTCGGTTTGTGCATGTATCTCCTTGCGAGCTTAGAGCGACGCATGTTCAAGCGCTAGACAGTTACATAGGAAGCCTGTGTTGTCCAAGGAACTCGAGGGACATATTCTCTACGGTCTCGAACGCCAGCACGACAATACGGGCCAAGACCCAACGATTAGGCACCGCCTTGCCTTCGCTAGGGAGCTGCTTCAATAACCACCCGGCGGATGGCATTAATCTTGTTAAATGACAACCCCCGTCCGTATTGCCTCTGTTCTCAGGATTCCCCACTACACTGTACATGCCGTCTGACACCATTCCAGGTCCTTTGTGGCTGTACCCTATGCTTCTTCGGTGAATGGCACATGGCCGTGGGTCGTATTGCAGTGCCTTCCGCAGCCATGGTCTCTCATCGTTTACTAACACGGCAGTCCATGGTGTGCCGGCGCGTCCGCCACTTGTATTCGCCCCCGTCGTTGGCTGACGATGTGCTCCCTGAGTGGAAGCTACTTTGGTTGCTGGTGCCACCCGCTCAACGCGCAATGAGGAGACGGTCATCCCTAGGTCCCATGTATCAAGAGACATGGCACATACGGAGTGCTGATACATATGCATGTCACGCGCCTGCTGAGCTACAGGTGGCCAAATGCAGCGTCCGCCAAGGGTAGAGTGAGAGAGTCATGGCCCAACGCTTTTACGTTTTGCAGCAATATATTACGGGGTTCCATTGAAAGGGAATCGCGTGGAATCGCGTCCACGGCTTTGTGCTCAGTTGTTGAGCCAGACCTTGAGGTCGTCCTCCCACGTGTTCGCAGTGCGGCGGCCGATGACCACGCCACCGAGCGCCTGCACCTTGTCGTACACTTCGCGCGTGTCCTCGAAGACAATACCGCGCGTCGCCGCCTTAACGATGGCGACGTCGAAGCGGCACGCAAGCGCGGAGAGCGCAGTGTGGGCCACGCAGTAGTCGGTCGCCACACCAACGATGACAATCTTGGAAATGCCACGCTCGCGCAAGAAAAGCTTGAGCTCGCGAATCTGCATCGGCGGAACTCCATCGGGCGAGGGACCAGGCGCGGTGCCCGAAGTGAGGTAACCGTCAAAGGCCGAATAGCCCTCGACACCCTTGTGCCAGCCCTGTGGGCGTTAACAACAATTGGGGTGAAATGCGGGGCTCCTGGAGAGTGTGGACCCGACATCGCTTGTGCCGCGGTCCGGGCCCAAATGACGGCGTCTATCGGCAACCTTGAATCCCTCATTGCAGTCCGACGCTACTCACCTTGCGGACAATCTTGAACTTGTCGCCATATGCCTCTAGCTGTGGGAGCAGATCCTTGTGGATGTCGGCCCCTTTGGAGCCCTGGACGCAGTGGTCAGGCCAGAGCTTCTGTTCGTACTCCATGCCGCGGGCGTCGGTGAGCTCGACATCCTGGTTGACCTTCTTGCCGGGGTGCGACGACGCGAACGAGATGTGTCCCTCGGGGTGCCAGTCCTGGACCTATTAGCATGTTTGTAGCCTGTGGAGAGGATGGTGGCCGCGACGTGGCTGTAGCGCGACCCTTAATGACATCCACGCTGCTGGAGCCATGGGAGTGACCTTGCAGAACGACGTACCTGCGAAGCAATAACAACGTCCCAGCTGTCCTTGAAGTCCTCGAGGAGCTCGGTGATGACGGGAACGATTGTCAGGCCGTCCGGGACCATGAGAGAGCCTGGAGTTAGCTTCAATTGCGGCACCAAAGAATACGTACCCTTGGGCGGTAGGAAGTCGTTCTGGACGTCGACGATGAGAAGGGCGGCGCGGCCGAGAGCTTCCGACATTGTGATAATGAATGAGAGGATGAGTGGGCAGATGATCGGGCGAGTTGGCTTTTTGGTACGTGTGACAGTGAGTCGGGTCGACGGGCCGCGGCCTCGGAAGAAGTGGGCGTCGCCGAGCACAACAGCTTGATTCAGTCCCACCACCGCCGTCCCACGTACCACCGCGCTACTGCGGTTATGCTTGGCAATCTCTGACGGGCAATCTCTGACGTAATGTAATGGTCCCTCTTCACAACCGGAACGTGGTCCAGATATTCCAGAGCCTAGGATCGCACATGCCATTCTCGTATTGGTCCTCACTCTCGTCGTCGGTTCATGTACCATGTAGCAGCTGTCGAAGAAGGATTCGACCAGGCTGAACGACAATGCAGCGAAGGAGAATGGGGTTGGAAGGAGACTATGACGAAAGTGTCAATTATTGACTAGTCCAAATTTCCGAACTTCCGGTGTGCAGATGCATGGCGGCCTGGCATCTGCCATCGACGGCACCCACAACCATTTCTGTCTCCCCCCCATCCCTCATCTGCAACACACCTCGACGTGGTCACGTCGTGTCTTCCTTACACCCGCACATATCAGTCTCGGCTGCAGAACGATTTCTGCTCCCCTCCGTCCATCAATTGCCCCTCTATTGGTGACCCAGGCCCGATCGCCACCACACTGCTTGGCAATTCCTGGACGCCAGATCCCCGCCGTGCCCACATAACGCTCGCCAATATCATGTCAACCGACGAACCAAGAACGCTGTCGTACCCCGACCGTCGAAGCGCAGCCAGCTGCGGCGAGGAGCACAGTGTGGCCAGCTCTGAAACTGCACCGCATGCAGCACCAGCACCAGGCACTGCTGAAACGGAGCACACACCCCGCGGCGTCATGGTCAATGAAGTTACGGCTCGCGTGCACGACAAGCCAGTGGCGAGTTCAACAACACCTTCATCTACAACACCAATTGACCCCAAGTCTTCTCCCTCCCCTCACTCTCCTCCGCGCCTCGACCGCTCGCACACGCCGATGTCCATCTCCATGCCGTCATTGCCTGCTCTGGATCCAACCGACACGCCGTGGGACACCAACTCGCTCGCGCTCCTCCTCCCGCACCAGTCACTCTTTGCTCCCGATGCGCTGCAGCTGCTGCACGACGCTTTTTCCGCTTTCGGAACGCTCGCGGCATGGGCCCCTGTTCGCGCCATGGGACGTGTGATCATTGTATACACGGAAGACCGCGCTGCCGAACTCGCCAAGAAGGAAGGCGACGGCCTGACGCTGCAGGTGGACCTCGATGATGAACAGCAGCCACAGCCGCAAGAACAGGGCGAGGCTCACAACGAAAGGAGTTACTTTTCTCATCAAAGGAAGCGTTCACAGAATGGGTAGGTTTTGAGAATACTGCATCTGCCGACAAGAACCCAATCCGAGTGTCGTGGGCACTTTGAGACAGGCTGTTCCTTCGCTTCCCCTCGTTGCCCACTGGCGACGTCTCTCACCAGCCCTACTGAACGTGTGACGAATGGCTTCGGAGTGTTACTGCCATCGGCTGAAGAACTCGCGGGCTGCGATGACCACATTCCAACCAGCGAAGCATTCCGGCATCCCATGACCTCGGCCAGAGACTAACGCGCAGCATTGTCCTTCGCGTGTTCGCCCTCGCACGCACACCTCTCAATGCCACAAAGGACCATCTGCGCCCGCCTGAGGCAGAGCGCAACTTCCTCATCTCACCGCCCGGCTCCCCCCCAGAAGGCTGGGAACCGATCGTTGAGGAGGGGCCGAACATTGCGCCATTGGCTGACGACCTGCGCCGCGCGCTGGAGTCGCTACAGCTCAACGGGGGA
Organism: Apiotrichum siamense; assembly: GCA_023653615.1. NCBI lineage: Eukaryota > Fungi > Basidiomycota > Tremellomycetes > Trichosporonales > Trichosporonaceae > Apiotrichum > Apiotrichum siamense. The sequence continues at coordinate 200,420 of JALJEG010000007.1, forward strand.
AGGCGCGGGCGCGCCGCAGGCCCCGAGGTGATCCTCGACGAGGGCGGCGTGCGTGTTGAGGTCGAGGATGCGGACAAGACGCCGACGGCTGAAGAAATGGAGCAAGGCGGTGGGTGGTACAGCGACGTCGAGGACCGCGAGTGGGGAGAGGAGGAAGTGCAGAACGGTGGGCCGGGTATCTGGACCGTGCCGAACCAGGACGGGTATGAGTCGCCGACGGTGCAAGGGCGTGGGCTTCCACAGGTCCAAGTGTCGCAGACACAAGCGACCCAGATCCCGTCGTTTGGCGCCGGGTTCGATGACCTCGATAGCGCCGGCGGGTTCGGCGGTGGGGGGCTCGGTGGGCGCCGTGGGCCGCTCACCCCCAGCGGTCGCATCATGCCCACCGCCCGACCGCCTATGCCCTCCAACTGAGCCGACCTCGAGAAACGCCTGCTGTCAATGCAATGCCGACCGTCATCTCAAGATCTTCTTTCCCATTACCAACTCATGCCGCATCATGTTCGCTTCCAAATGTTTATCATTCTGCCCTGCATTCCGACAGTTCAAACTGCGTTGCTGTGCCACTGGTTGTCCTACATATACACCGTGGTTTGCATAGACGTTACATTCTTGTTTATAGCATGAGACGCAGATGTGCGGTCGTCGTGTTTGGGTGCAGTTGTTGTTGGTCGACCACAGCGGAGAACGGAGCGGAAGCGGGAGACAGACGATGAGTAAGCGTGAATGATGTGCTTGTTGGTGCGGTCCAGAAGTCCCAGAACCCGAAGAGGAAGGATAAAACAGACAAGAAAAAAGAAAACAGAGCGTGTAGAAGGGGATCACTAACTACTGCCGAGTCGTGTTCGTTTGCGAAGCCTACTTGCGACGCTCAGAGCGGATCTCGACGACAACGTTAGTCGTCATGAGCGCTGCGTACCCCAAGAGTAGGCAAAGTGCCCAGCGGCGGTCGATGAAGAACGAGTTGAGGGGCACAACGAGCGCCGTCGTGGCGAGGATAACGATAAGGCCCGTGCCGCTGACCCATAGGGTGGGCGAAAAATCAATGGTGACAGGCGGATGTGATGGCTTAGTGAGGATTGACCACGAGCCCGAGCCACCGATACCGAGCAGCAGATTGAGCATCGGGCCTCCAAAGCACGCGGAGTACGCCATGTTGGGCGCAAACTGCGCGATCGTGACGTTGGCGACGAGGTCCGCGAGGCTGTTTCCCACCGCAAATATGGTGAGACCGATGATTGCGTCGCTGAGCCCAAAGATCTCGCCAAACGTCTGGAGCACAGAGACGACCTCGTCTGCCACAGTGGCGATCCAGACCATGCTGCACACGAAGCCTGCGCAGCATCGGACGAGGCGCCATGGTTGTGCTGTGCCGTCCTCCGCCAAGAGCATGACAAGCGTCGCCGCTGCGACGCCTACTGTCGCGGCACCCAGCATCGCCCACAAGACCCAGTCCTCATCCTCTGTCTCGGTTAACGTTTGCCTTCCCCGGTGACGTATACTCACGGAAGAGGAGCCAGATGCACACGATCGGGCCACAAACACATTGCGCAGCCGTGAGAGCAGGGCTAAACTCGAGGACGCACTCTTCCTCGTCGTTCCCATCATCAGACGGCGGACACGACACACCACTGCGTACGAGGGCAGATGATTCGGGTAAGTGGTGTGGATGGTGACAGACAGGGACTCCACCACTCTCCACGAGGTGATGGAGCTCAGGACCTATCTCGCGAGCCAAAACGGGAGTGCAAGGAGTATGCGAAGAGCGAGGGGCGCGGGGACGGGGAGCCGTCAGTTCGGGGACACCCTCCTCGTCTTGTTCAGAGCCTAGTGTCTCGTTCTCCGCACCCGGCAGCGCAATAGCGCCTTCATCTCCACGCCCATCGTCGACGACGGGGAGAGTAACGGTCAGAAGGAGTAGTGCGGGGGTGGAGAGAACGGCGAGGATCATGCCGGCGAACGACTTCTTTGTGAAGCCCTGGAGCGAAGGGAAGAGTGTGTGCAGCACGCGGTGCAGCGTGTTTCTCGCTGCGTGCACGAGACTTGCTGTGGTGTTGTTGCGGGTAAGCGGAAGATCAGGGGCGGCGATGGAGCCCTCGGGGTCAACAACTGAAATTGCTGGGACGTGTCGGGCCGATACAGGAGACAAAGGTTCGTCTTCTTGGTTACCGAGGCTGGTTTGGCGGAGCTCATTCAACCGTGGACCGAGAGCCGCCAGAGGATGAGACTCGTGTTGTTGGGCGGGATGAAGAGAGGGGTTGTCCTGGGGAGTGTGATCAGTCGGTGTCGTTCCTGACCATGGCGAGCCGGGGACGACCTCGAGGGGAGCTGTCGCAGGACCGCCGGTGTGTCCCTCTGCCTCCTCTAAACGAGCACGTGACAGCCATCCTGCAACCAGAGACGAGCTGCGTGAACGACCAGTGAGACGAAGTGACGCCTCACGGGACATGGACAAGCCCTGTGATGATCCCCTGCGATGGCCACGGTGGAAGTAGTCGTTGTCATGCTCATGGGAAGAGATGCGGAGAGGGGATGTGGGTCTTGAGTTGCCAGCCGAGGACGACGGTGTGTGTCCCTCACGCTTCAAGGCGTTGACCGCATCGCGGAACTCGACAGCACCGAGAAGGGACCAGTTGGCACGCTGCGTGTCGGCCATCTGCTCCTCGTCGGGACATCGGTCCTCAAATGTGAGACGGGAGGCTGAGCTCTGCCGGCGTCGATGGACGTCAGGGGTGTGGAGCGTGAGGGTGAGTGACTCGGATGCGGTGGGGAGCTCCACATCCATTCCGGAAGCGTCAAGAACCTCCTCTTCGTCATGGGTCTTCCACCCCAGATCGGTAAACGCTTCCCTCCGACGCCTGCGGGCACTCCACCATGATCCCACGACAACAACAGCGACGTATAGCGCGTACAGCGCGACCATACCTCCTGATTCACGCAGAGTGAGTTCGCCATCGGCAAGCACCAGCATGAGCAGTAGGACGGCGATGGTGAAGAACGTGACGTCACGGAGGAAGGCCACTTTGGGCACATGGAACGGTTGGACCATTGCGATGCAGCCGACGACGATTGACGTGATAAACGACGCGGCGCCAATGAGCTCACCAACGGCGAGGCCAAACGTGTTCTGTTGCACGCTTACGAATGTGGAGAAGACGTCGGGCGATCCATTGCCAAACGCGAGTAGGGTCACTCCGGCCGTCGTCTCAGACAGACCCAGATATGCGGCAGCAGTGGCGAGGTTCGGACAGAAGAAGTCGGATGCGGTGATGGAGATCGTGCAGAACAGAAATGCGATAATGTTAACGAGCAAGGCGACAAACAGCGGCTGCAGTGCGGGCGGACATGAGTCGTAGACCTTGTCGTATGGTATCCGAAGCAATGAACCATGGCCGTGCTATTCTATGTCAGCGTCGGGATGTTGCGAAGATAGAAGTAGCGTAAGTAAACTTCTGTTCCTAACTCACGTCTTCAATTGGTGGTGGGTTGCCATCGCCACTGTCGCGCTTCGCGAGGAGGGATGCCGACTGCGCCATAGCACGCCGCAAGCTCCGATCCCGTACACGCGACCCGGCGGCGAGGCAAAGCAAGAGCGTCGCGACGACGACAGCCCACGCGACCACACGTCGCGGGCCAGCCTTGCGTCGGTGTCGACTGGGGCTAGAACTCGTTGCATCGTGCGCGCGCTGGACAGCGGGCGCGGTGTCGGTCGCTGTTCTCGGGCGGGGGCGATGCCGCCACAGCCTCTTCGCCGCCGCTGAAGTTGACATTACGTGCGCTGGGCTCACGTGGGTGGCGGCCGGGGCCGAAAGTCCGTGTGGACCGGGGGAAGCGGTCGCTGTATGCGTCCACTACGTATGCGTGCGCCTCGATGGGTGTCGGGGAGGTGGGAGCGGCGACGGATAGAGTATGTATTTTGATGAGGAAGAATGAGATGGCGAACGAAAACGGAAGGATGGGGTGATGCCATGGTGCTGCCTTTTTCCGGGGTTTTGTGTTACACGCCGTTCGGGATCGGTTAGCTGCGGTCCTAAGTGCCTTAGTGCCAAGGCTTCAGCTCAGAAATAATACCGCGCTGTTGTCATCATCATCATCCTCGTCACCGAGTTCGGGATAGGACTGACCCAAGGTCCGGGGCCCGAGAGTACACTGCAAAGGTGGACGCCGACAACCCTGACCACCCTGACCCTGTGACAGCTCCATGCTGCGCAGAACCACCCGTCATTATGTGGAGCTCGGAGTACGAAGAGTCTGTTAGCGTTTCGTGCTGTGTCTCGTGTTGCTCGTCGTAAACCTCGTTTGAGATCTGGCTGGGACTTCAATCTAAACCGGCAGCACAGGTCCACCCTGGCACACCACTGTTTCCCAGCGAGCCAACCACGCAACGCGTGCGTCTCCCACGAGCCCGCCCCAGGTCGTCGGACGTCGTTGGAGGCTACCAACTGGCAGCAGGGGCCCTCCTGCTGCCGCGCACCGTGTGCGGCACCGAGCGGCAAAGGGCGAATCGAGATGGGTGATTAGCAGCTGCATGTGGCCGAACGTACCGGCCGACAGATGCGAAGCTGTGCAACACAAAGAACGCACGGACGGCCCAGAGGTGTCAGCAGCACCACCCTTGCTGTCGCGGACTTCGTGCTGCGTGCTTCGCGTCTCTGCTGAACCGGCATGCTTGACCCCCGTCATGTCTCACTGTGCGCAGCAGTGGCGCATGCTGGATGTTATCCGCAGCAGTCCCATCTATCTGGCGACGTAAAGGCCTTCTGTACTCTATCGCCCGTACTCTATCGTATGCGATATGGAGTGCGAGCCACCAGCGGGGATGGTACGGAAGCGGCTAGACTGGCACATCAGACTTGTATTATTAAGGTTGGCCAGTGGCGAGAACGTGCAAACGGGAAGGGCTTGGCTACTTGGTTGCGTCATCGATGCGTTTACATTGACATCTGGTGGTTAGAAGATGGTCAGTAGCTTGGTTGTATCTCGCTGACGTGCACGGCTGGCAGGTTACAGCCAAATATGCCACCATTTGAAACGACTTTGCTCTAATCACCAGACGCCCCACCTCTGTCTGTTTCTCGTCACCGAAGTGGCAAACGCGACTTGGTCTCCCAAGCACTGCTGTATGACACCAACCGCAGCCGTCGCGAGCTGGAAACACCGAATCGTATTTATCAACAACCACTGACAGTTGGCCCCGTTAGCTCAGTGGTAGAGCGTGTCACTAGTAATGACAAGGTCAGTCGTTCAAGTCGGCTACGGGGCAGTGTCCGCCGTTTTTTCCCCAGCGTTGTGTCGGGGTGCGACAAGTTATGGGAACATGTGTTTGCCGTCATGTGTTTGTGGACAGGCGCAGCTTTCCGTGTCCTCGCACACCCACGTCCACACAGGCCCAAGCGATAGGGGTCACGGCGTAGGGCGACAAAGCGACGATAAGGCAAGTTTCCCAGTCCGGATGCTGGCCATAACACGCCAGTCGGCGATCGTCATGTCGGTCGCCGTCGGGTGGAGATGACCGGTCCCCCTCCCCCACGATGCATGGTGTGCTTACGAGCGACCCAGTATTTGGTCAATTTATGACTGACAGTTACGGGATGCAAAGCGAGGGTGTTCGTCGAACCTACCCTCTGCTGCATCCCCGTCGGTGAGGCTGGTCAACGTCCTCTTCTGTTCCGTGCCAGACAAGCAAGCGAGGGTTCGCACCCCGGCAATTAACGTCTCCCTAGGTACCATGCCATGCATGGTCAAGCTGAACAGTTCGCTACCACAGTTAGTATTATATCCCACAGTGGGGGGAACTACACACCATGCATCATGCGTTATATCCTATCTACGTGCCCCTCTCGCCGCGGCCCGCAGGCCACAGAATCGCCGCTAGCCGATACGACAGACGTGTCACTTCTCCATGTACTGCTCCGACAGGAGGTCGCCGCTCCGCCTGCGCTCGCCGTCAACCGTGGCGTTGCGGTGCGCCGTGATCGAAACGGGGTCCTCGAGACGGCGCGCCTGGGGATGCGCCGCCGGCTCTGCAAACGCCTCGCGCAGCTTCTCGGTGCCTATCCTGCGCACCTCACCCATGACCGTGCGCGTCACCTGTAGCAGGGGGCCCGCGAGGCCCAGCTGGAAGACAATGTAGGCCGACGCGATGCCGACAACTAGCAACGCAAAGTAGAGAGGGTTGAAGAGGACCGCCATGGCCTCGTTCCAGCCAAGCACAACGAGCAGGCCGTAGATCCACATGGGGATCTGCGCCACCGACGACACCATCGAGCGCTTGGCCTCGACAAAGGCCGCGTCTGCCTCGCGCTTGAAGCGCCCCTCGAGCGTGTGCAGGCGCGTTGTGGAGACGAGCGTCAACGCCGTGTCGGGGTCAAATGCCTCGGGGTCGATCTCGGCGTCGGGAGCCTCGGGATCAGGAATTACCGGCACGAGGTCCTCGTCGGATGGCTTAACCGTGGCGAAAAGCGGCAGCAGGATGAGGGTTTCGTCGCGCGCCTTCTTGAACGCGCCGTCAAGGTCGTCTTCCGGCTTCCACACGCGCGGAACGCCGGCGTCGTCGTACCGGAACCGTTCCTCGAAGGTTTCGCGAAGTGTGGAGAGCACTACCGCGTCCTGCGTCTGTTCCTGCAGCTTCTTGCGGAGGACGAGCCAAGAGCGCGAATGGAGCGTCTTGAGCGCTGCCTCATTCTCCTCCGGTGTGCAATTGTAGCTCTTAGCCTTTGTGAGGTACGTCTTCTCGGCTGTGCGAGTAACGTCGTTGTATGTCCGCATAACCGTGTCCCACATGCCGGATGACGGCTTGCTCAATGCGATCTCCACGGGCTCAAGCAGCTGGCGACGGACGGTGCGCTCGATGCCGTTGACCATCTTCTTAGTCTCATCGGCACGGCAGCGGTCCCCAATCTTCTTGAGCTCGCTATCGAGCAATTCGAGTTCGTTCTGGTACTCCCAGCCGGACTCCGCAAGAGTGATGTCTGAGGAGTTAGAAGACTCGCAGGAGCTCAGCCCTAAACGCACCCTTTGCAACCGCAACGAACCGCTGGCGAGCTTGGTCAGTGCAATGTGAGACGACCTTTGCAAAGTCGTAGGAGGGCGCTGTAAGCTCGGCGGCAATGTCGCTGGTAAACTTGTTCACCACAGTCTTGTGAGTATTCTTGAGCTGGCCGAGGTAGATTGGGGAAAGAGCGGCATAGAGGTTGGAGAGGAGGTCGGCGCGCTTGCGTTGGTAGACGCCCTGGTGGTAGCGGGACGCAGCAGCGTCAAAGCCCGTGGTGGCAGCCTCAAGCCACTGGATCATGAGCTTGCCGAGGCCCTCGACGACCGAGCCCCCCTCGACCGGCTTGCGAACCGTCTTTGCGCTGGCAATAAAGACCTCCGTGACGGACGATGCGATCTCGTCACATCGGAACTGCGCGAGAAGCTCCTGCTGCGTCGGGAGATCGAGATCCTTGTTGCTCACAACCTGCTGCCAGATGTTCTCCATGTAGAAGCCGACACCATCTGCGGGAATGCGCTTGTGGTACATTGGCTGGAACACATAGTCGGGGCGCGTCTTGTCCGTGAAGCGCTCGCGGAGCTCGAGAACGGCTTCCTCAAACTTCTCCGGCATGAGAATCTTGTGAGGAAGAGCGGCAAAGGATAGGTCAAAGTAGTCCGTAAGGCGGGTGTTGGAAAGATGCGCCGGCTACGAAGTTAGTCTATGAACGGCTTCCTGTCACATGCCTTTGACAAGGTGTGCCAGATCTTCTCCATGTCGGCCGTGAGCGTGTTTGTCAAGTTAGCCACCGGAGTAGCGCCGACGTGATCGCGGATCACGAAAAGAATCAACGTCTTGTCTTTGGGCTTGTCTGCCGATTCGGGGCTACCGCCAAAGAGACCCAGGTTGACTTCAAAGACCGTCTTGAGGAGGCCCATGTTCGCACCCTGGTAGAGACCGATCTGGTGCTCCCAGAGGTTGACAATGAGGACCTCTGTGGACGCCAGTGAGAAGAGCGCGCTCTTGCGCTCAAAGTCCTGGTCCTCGCCGCGCTCTCGACCGTCGGTGCCCTCCACATCCATCACTAACGTCGATGAGTAGGCCGACGGACACATCCAGATGCCCTTCGTCGTCTGCTGGCGGCGCGCCTCGTCCATGACGTCGAACGTGGTGCCGAACAGGCGGTTGAGCAGCGTCGATTTGCCCGTCGACTGTGAGCCAAACACAGACACAACGTCGTAGGCAAAGCCTTTGTCGAGCATCCCCCATTTCGAGAGGTACTTTTTCAGGTCGCCGCTACATCCCAGTCAGTACCCGTTGTAGAGAGTTTCGGGAGTGTTTGTCGGGCTGCTGATGGTGGAGACGCTCACGTAAACTCCTGCTGCTCATTCACAATCTGAAGACGGCCGTCGTGCTTCGTGTTTGTCGGCTGGACGAAGGTGATCGCGGAGGGCTCAGAGACAGGGGAGGTGTGGGGAGCGGGCACGGGCGCTGATGCCGTGTGTGGTATAACCGATGGGGCGTCGGTGGTCGCGGAGCGGACGGCTGCTGCGACGTCTCCGAGGGCGGCCGTCGACGAGGCGGATTCAGCCTCGTGGTTCATAGTAGGAATGATCTGTGTAAGGAGAGACCAATTGGTGGGTTGTGACTTGACAAGGGGGAAAGTTGTTGTTGTCTTTAGACCACGGCGACGACGATGGCCACGTCCAACTATCGGCGTTCGCCCGCCACCACCACACCACCTCGTTTCGGTTTATTGACATCACCCCTGTCAACTATTTAAAGGGGAGGGCCGAATACAGTGTCAGGTGAGCTGTGAGTTGTTAGCCGTGAACTGAGCCAAAAGAATCGCGTGGACCTCACATGGGCAGGAAGGTCTTATTAATTTTACATAAGCACCTTACCATTTTAAGCTCAGCCTTGCTCCAACCGTCAGCCAGCCAATGATTGGCTTGGTAGAGGAAATCGCCCACAGGTTGATGCCAGGATGTCTATTGTTCTGCGGGACAGACAAAAGACTGTCCATGAACCTGGCGTCCGTCTTCTCCCAGTGCTCCCTTGCTCCCACGATCGAAGGCCGTGCAAGCCGAACACGTCGCCTCGACGCTTCTCATGACTGACAGCCTCATCGGCACCCCGGAAAAGTCTTGACCACGTTGCCAACGCACAGTATGGAACGTGTACTCTCCACGATCAGTGCTTCTCGGTCCACTCGGTCCAGTCTGGTCTGCAACGGAGAGCATCATGCAGCCCCTCTTGATAGAATCGCCGTATTCTGGGCGTCTGAACACTCTGTAACCGGGAGGTTGCGTCCCCTGGTCGTTCAGATGGAATCGCTTCCGAGGCCCACTGCAACCTGCAATACCGCAATCCTGTCCGTTTCTAACCTCCACTGATACTCGATGGACCGCTCCTCTCTCCATCGGGACGATCCACTGCTGATTACCAACAGGTCGCTCCCACGATGGTCTGAAGCCTCGGTGCGTCAGGCAGACTTCTTCCATCGCAACACCATTGTGGCAGCGGTGTTCCGAAATTGCCAGACGCCCAACCCGCTCTCTGACGCTTCATCTTCATCGGTATCGGGTTGTTCGCGTCCCCCGTCCTGGTTGTTGTCGTAATATAACTGCGCCTAGCCCTTCGCGGATCGCCGTATTGCTAGATGATATTCATTCCGCCCTAGTTGTTTGCAGTTTCATAGGGTCCAGGACCAGTTTTCTAGTGGTGGTGCTCGAGCGAAGCGTGGGGCTCGTACTTGAGGTTGTAGACTGTGGTGTTAGCAAGGACCACTAGCTATTGACAGGCGCGAGCGCTTGCAACTCACCCGAGCCGCACTCGGGGCAGCGGTGGTTCTTGAGGGTGGTGTTGAGGGCGAGCCAGATGGTGTCGTGCGAGTCGGCGGGGAAGCCGGTGCAGCCAATGTGGCGCTCGGGGAACTGGGCAAGTTAGTTTACACATCGTGGGCGAGACGTGAAGGATGACGTACCCAGGAGAAGACCTCGATGGGGTTATCGAGGGTGCCGAGGCGGTCGGCCTGGAGCGGCTGCATGTCGAAAACATCGATGCCCTCAACCTTACCGAGGAGCTCGAAGCGCTCGATACCGGTGGCCTGCTGCTCGCTGGGCAGTTGTTAGCAACGCATCTCCGCCAGCTGCATGACGGAAGGGGTTTGAGGGTTGGACATGGTTGCCTCCGGGCCTCTCCGACCTAGCCGTTCGGCTACGGCTGGTTTGACCTCGGCAGGTGCCACACAACCATCAAACCGTCCCCCTCCATCTCCATTCGGCTGCCGGCAACAGCGCCGAATGACAAGAAACGACACGCACTCTGTCGGGACCTCGCCTGCCTTCACGCCGGGGCCGCTAGGGGAAAGCGTCAGTAAGAAGGGTTGCAGTCCGAGGCGGGTGCTGTCGCCTTACAAAAGCTCGGGCAGCTGGCCGCCGCCGGCGCGGAAGGCCGAGACCGAGAAGGCGCGGGCAGCGGGGCGGGCGGCAAGGACGGGGCGGGCGGCGACACGCAGGGAGCGGAGGAGGGCGACCATGATGTGCAAGTTGGAGAGCGGTGAGTGGGAAGTGTTTAGTCGACGACGACGAGCACGAGAAAGCCAGTGATGCGGATTGGCGAGGAGGATTGAGCGCCAGGCTCCCAGCCAGGGACCAACCAGGCAGAAAGCTCAGCCAGAGCACCATCCCCGCTGCCAGGCGGAGCAACCCGGGCGGTGATTTGCGTATCCCCGCATGTGGCACTGCGTGGGTGCCATGTGGTACCTGCATGGCATCACGTGACTGTTTGACGCGTCTTACTTCAGTCCAGCCAACTGTCCGTTCCTGTTGACCCTGTGCTATGGGGCCTGACACGGTCATGTCAGCTCGATTCATCCGTCACGGCCTTCCTTGTTCATTACGACCATGGAGTAGCAGCGGGCTGCTACTTCTCCCGCCTGTCGTCCCCCGGTATAATACGCGACACCGCACTCCGCATACAACCTCTCCCTCCTCATGTCCCGATCACGCCCAGATCCCGACAAGTGGGTGTCCGCAAACAAGGTTGACAAGCAACCCACCCAGCGGCCCATTGTCGACACGCGTTTCCGCGCCCATGTCGGGATTGCCACTCCCCCGGCGTCGACCGCCAAGAAGCGCGCGGCCTCCAACAAGCCCCGCGCCTCGACAGCAGCTGCGTCTGGGCTGAAAGGTGTTACTATCCCCAATGTTACCCCGACTGCGCCGCAGAGGAGCATTGCGTCGTTCTTCACACCGCCCACCACCGGTCCGAGTCAGAGAGTCCTCAAGGGGAAAGGAAAGGGAAGGGCTGGCGAGGAGGCGAATGAGGCCATCGGCGCGAGTAGTCCACTGGTCCCCGGCGGCACATCGGCGTTTCCCTCCAGTCTTCCTCAACGTCCGCGACTGTCCGCTGCGCATCGAGCATACGATGACCACCACACGCCTGAGCCGCAGTCCTCGTCGCAGTTCCCCGTAACCCAGTTCCCCGAAGATGTCCTTTTCAGGCATGCCAGGTTATGTGGCCAGGACGATAACCGTCCCGAGGTCTTATCGCCGTGGCGACGTGAGGCCGGACGCGTCGACAGCCAGGAGGAGCGCGATAACCGCAGAGCGCACCAACGCTACGAGGAAGTCCGCAGGGTAGAAGAGCGCGCCGCCAAGAGACAGCGTATGGATGAAAATGCTCAACGCGCCATCTCCAAGCAGGCTGTGGACCGCACCCACGCGGCACGAGAGCGTCGAAACTTGGGCGAGTTCAAGTCGCTAGCCCATCTGTCGAGCTCCACAGGGTCGTCGTCGCCGACGAAAAAAGACCGGGAGGCGTCTCCCAGCGAGAGACCGGTTCTGGGACAGAGAGCCCCGAATGTGTTAACGCGTTACTCTTCCGCAATCGAACCGGCTGTCTCTGACAGAGACGATAGGTGGCCCAAGTCGAAGCGGTCAACATTACCTGCGGTTCCCGCGCGTCCGTTATTATCTCGAGGAAGAGCGTCCGAGGCGTCACCCAGACAGCACACCCCACGGAAGGGCGTAATACAATGGTCGCCCAAGGACGGCTCGCCGAAACCTACGCCAAGAAAGCGCAATTTCCCGACTTCTCCCAAGAAAGCCGGCTACCTACACCAGACATCGCCTCGCAATCAGCGATTCATAGTTACTCCCCAGAAGCCCGCCCAGTACTCTACTAGTCCTCACAAGCGCCGATCGCCGCATCACAAGGTAACACCGCCAAAGCTACGTACACCACAGAAGCCAAGTGGGCACCAGGAGACGCTGTTCCTCCTCCCAGACCCGCCGCCACCGCTTGTGTTTGAACCAGCACCGCGCGAGAGGTCGATTTTTGACTTTGAGCCAGTGGACATGGAACCCGAGACGCTCATGACGTGGAGCATGGGAGGGGAAACGCTCCATCCAGCTGCTGCAGTGCAGGTACCGCGCGAGGCGGATTCGGAGCAGCCAATGGAGGCTGTGTTCGACGATGCCGAAAGTGTGAGTTTTGGATGTCTTCGGAGGCGCTGACCGTGAGATCGCTGGTTCGGTCGCGTCCCAGACCTTTCCTCACCTCGTGGAAACCGCGTCGCCTGCTCGCCAGTCGCCCGCTCGCAAGCCGCCCACCAACAAGACCATATCCCCGCTCAGGCCGCTGCCCATGGCAAACTGGGATTCGGCGCGCTCACCAACACGCTCCCCATCGCCAATGGTCATGCCGCAGATTTTGCGCTCACCAGGCGAGGTTCCGTCGCGGCAGCCGTCGAGCCGTAATATTCCCACCTCCCTTCATTCAGAGCCTGATTCTCCCGGTTCTCCGTCGCTGTCGCCACCGGGGTCGCCCAAGCGGCTCGTCCGCCGCGCGCACCGCGAGTTCAAGCGAATCAATCTATTTTCATCAGTAGTCTCAAACACGTCCGGTATCAACCCTCTTTCTGGACCTTCCGCGTGTTCCTCGAGCTCGGAGTCATTTTCCCGCTCTGCCCGCGCGACACAACAGGCCAAGCTCGAGGCATTCGGCTACAAGGCCGAGAAGCGCCGCAGCGTCGCCCCCGCCGATTTTGACACTCCCTTTTCAGACGAGGAGGATCTCGATTTTGGACAGGGCGACGGCGAGAGCGAGCCCGAGGAACCGCTCTTCGCCGCATCGCCCGCGCGGAGCCTGTCCGGCGCTCGCCAGCTCGCTCCTGTGCCCGACGCGCCGCCACATCCGTCCTTGCGCCCGGCGGGCGTGCGCGAGGTCCGCCGCCGCGAGTTGCACGCCATGGCGCGGCACCACGCACAAGCTCAGGCGCAGACGCTATCGCATTCGCAAGCTAGGGGAAGCAAGAAAGAGTGGTCTCTGTCGTCTCGCGCCGGACGACGTGACGCGTACGAAGGCGGCACCAGTGACAGCGCGGCGAATACGGACTTTGAGATCCCCGCGGCGTCGGGTGACTGGGCGCCGCCGCCGTCGACGCCGACGGATGCGAGCAGCAGCGTATCGGACGCTGGAGGGGCGCCGCGCCTCAGCCGTGCGGCGCGCGAGTGGTGGGACCAGCTTGGCCGTCCCGAGAGTGACAGTCTGCAGTAGGCAGAGCAATTGTTTGTTGTTTGTGCGTCGCAAATGCGTCGCGACAATTAGTTCCCATCATTCATAATGCATTGTTAAGGTCCGTTCCATAGCTCATGTATATCTTTTGTCTGCGTGTTTGGCGAGTGTTGGTAGGCGCAACTAAGCTAGGGTTCCCGTTCTGAGCTGGGCCGTGGATCATATATGCCCGCAGTTAATGCTGACAGGCGGAGGAGTACCGGCTTGAATGTCTATAGTACAAGTACAGTGCATAAACGAGCAAAGGAGAGGAAAATGCGGGGTATACAAAGTGCTCTATGGTCATGAGCTGGGGAGAGGCGGGGCAAAATTGGGACGTGAGACGTGCAGATACCAAGCCCGACGAGAAGTGAGACGAGCCACTGAGAGGGCAGATCGACATCGGTTAGAGGGGGCTAAACCGCTCTGAGAACCCGGCGAGATGCGTGCGCTGTGATCGCGTCCAGGCACCAGCGCTGCTCAACGTAGCTTGACGCTCGGGTCGCGGAACAAGTGCTTGCAGTGGACACAGAGGTAGAAGAGGGTCATGTTGGTTGTGTGACGCTTGGCCTGGTCCTGGTAGAAGACGGCACCGCTCTTGAAGCAGTTGGGGCATTGGATCGGGGAGCGCTGGAGTGTCGGGTCCGTCTCCAGGTCCTTGGTCTCGCCGGCTTGTTCTCTGCGTGGGGTCAGTGTTGAACGGAGACAGCGGCTGGGGAGGAGAGACTGGAAGAGGGAGCATTTGCAGGTGATAAAAGATAGATGATTCCAGACAGGACTGGACATTGCCGATATAGAGCACGTTGCGCAGGGAACAGGATGCCCGGACACCGGCAGTCGGTGCTGCCTAATCATGGAAGGGTCCGCAACCGTCTCCTGCGATTCATGTTGGCACACACCAGCAAGATATCCACGGACACAGCGCTCCTGATTCTTTCGACCAGTAATCCGCACTGGTCCTCAAGCAAAGGCTTGGGAACTCAACTCACCGGGCTACTGTCAACAGGTCATTCTTGTAAACACACGGCGCCCAGCCTTCCTCCGGCACCGCCGTCTCCGAGTAGTTGCAGTTTCGACACTGGTAGAAGAGGACTTTCGAGTTGTTATCCGACTGTGAGAGGAAGAGTCAGTTTCTATGTCAGCACTGTTGTTGGTGGCAAATGCGGGGACCGGGTGGATGACACTCAGCCGCATCGCGCTCGGTTGGTTGCAGGCGACGACTCACGCGAGGATACAGCAGGTTGTTACTGGTCCAGAGTCAGCTCGAGTACTTTGCTGTCATGAAGACGGTACAAAGATCAGAACGCACCACTCTCCACAGAACTTGAGGGCCGGCATGTTGGGTGTAGAACAGAGAGAAGTGGAATTGTTATTATTGAAATGTCGAGACGCTTCAAGAGTCCGTTTTGGATTGTTGGAGATGAGGAACGCATCATGCGCATGTCGGGGGCCTATGTTGTTGTAAGAAAATAGGTGTGCAATTGTCAAATTAGTTATAATTTACTGATAGCTAGGCACGCTACCCGCGAGGCTCTCGCAAGTGCTGGGGGGTTCTACTCTCTACCATGTGGTTTTCTTGCCTGCGTCCACCCACCTGCTTCAATATTGCATGCATATTGCTCCGGCTGGGGTTGGGTGACGACTCGGGCGCGACGTCGGCTTGGGGTCCTCTGGGAATGCCGGGAAATGTGCCGAACCACAACCCTCCCTGGACGGATGGTTTAGCGGATGTTAATAGCAGGAGTAGTCAAGAGTAGTGTCTGTGTCGGCTGTTGTGAGTTTGGGTCCTGGGAGATCGACCTGATCAGTCCCTGAAACCTCAATTGAGCAACAGGACACCGCCCACGCTCTTCTGGTTGGGTTAACACTTGACGCTTTACGCTCGTGCGTTGTTCATGCAACGGACCATGCATGACAGCGCATGAAGGCATCTCGCATGAGTCGCCGCGCATGCACTCATGGCACATGCATCTCTCATGCGGGGAACCGCGAGAAGAGGAAGTAGGCGGCAATCAGATGTGTCCTTGAGCGATCAGAGACGCCACAGCCAGGGCATGCGAACCCCGTGGTTCGGTACGAGATGCTGGTCGTGCAGGTAGTACCTTGGGCCGGAAGCGTGGTGGCCAAGACCCCGACGGCACCGCGGTACTGAGAGGGACAGACCGCCACGTTCTGGACCTGACAGGGCCGACAACGTCCAAAAAAAAAAAACCAGCGTTCTTAAAGGGCAGTGCTCATCTCGACCACCGAATTCATTCGACATTACCCGTCGGCGTCGCTCATTCGCACCACCGACTGACGCCCATTGTACTCGGCGCTCGCTCTCCCTCGCATCACAGGCAATCTCATCTCATACTGCATCATCTTACATCAACAGCATCACACGGTTAAAGAGTCACCACGCCGCCTCCTCCACCGCCAAGCAAACACAACGGCATCATCCGGGCCCTGTCCCTTCATCTCCGCGCAGCGGTTTCTAAACGAGTCCCCTGTCGTCCCACGAGCGACAGTCTCCATCAAGACCCCGCGGCACGATCCCATCTCACGAGCGCATGACCCCAGTTCCAGCTTCCCGGCTGTCTTTCACACATCTCTCCAGCTGTATCGCGCATTGATCAGTGACTGGCAACGCACGACTCTGCGACTCTTCTAGCGGGGCTCGCGACCGACACCTCACCTCATTCGTGTTGCCCGTCGCTTCCCCCATCCTCTGACTCTCCGAGCTCTCTCCCCCGACGCCCCAACCTTGTGACTTGCCACCATGGCACCGAACGTGCCATTCTCGTGCACATCGCTGCCATTCCCATTTCCACGGCGGCTGGCATATGTCGTAGGCTGTATCGTCACGCTCATTCTCGTCTTAAACCTTCTCGCGCCATCAACATTACCCCCAGCGATATCGAGGTATCCAGGCGACATCGGGAGTAAGTGGGTGCCGCCGATACTGGCGGGAGAGGACTCAAAACTGGACGAGTGGGATGAGGATGGCCGCTGCCTCTTCCTGTCGCCCTACGACGCGCTGTCGGCAGCAGAAAAGGCGGCAGCGGAGCAGATGCAGCTGGTCGAGGTTTCCCCCGGCATTGTCCAGGTCAACAACGCGACGAGCAGCACGGGGGTACCCCTCAGCCCCATCCTTGCGCTACTCCGCGACGGCGAGCGCAAGTGGAACAACCTTATCAATTCGCAGTCCCGGACGCTGGAGCAAGCTGTCAAACACTACGAGAACAAGTGGGGGCGTCCTCCCCCCAAGGGTTTTGACAGCTGGTGTGTAGTGGATCGTCCGCGCCTTCGCATAGGTCGCTGACCTTGACAGGTGGATGTTCGCGCAAGATCATGAAACGCTGCTTATAGACGAGTTTGACGCGTAAGTCCACGAGCCCATTACAATCCTGACACAATAAGCATTATGGAGTCTCTTCTCCCCTTCTACGGCCTTCCGATTGACACACTCAAGGAGCGTGCAAAGGAAACGGAGAAGATCCCCGAGACCTTTACACTGATAGTCCACGACGGTAAAGTGGAAGTCGAGTGGAACGACGATTACAGCCGGGATAAATGGTGGGGCTCCCGCAGCCGCGCAGACGCCCAGGTCAACCTCATGGAGCCGTTCATCAACATGCTTGACAGTTTCCGGGCGACGTTCACAGTCCACGACCAGCCTAGCATTCTCCTCGACTACCACCGAAAGAAGCAGCTCGTCGATGCAGCGCGTTCCCACAAAGGTGAGGATTGAACGCCTCATCGTGTGATTAACAATTAGTTTCCACCCACCCCAACGAGGCAGACCGCGCCGAACAGGTTTGGACCAAAGCATGTGCTCCCGACTCTCCGCTCAATAAAGGTGTCAAGGAAGAACTATCGGCCGAGACTTTTGTCTCCAACCACCTAGCAGCCATGGATATCTGCAATCACCCCGGCCTGATGGAAACGCACGGCATGTTCCTCGAGCAGAAGGGAGCAGACAGCCGTCCCAAGCCGCATACAAAGCTGTACCCCATCCTCGTTCCGTCCAAGACCATGCTGCATGGCGACATTCCGGTCACACCTGTTGTTAGCGACGGCCGTCGTGATGATATTGGCCACGATCCGGCATGGAACCAGAAGAAGAGCAAGGTCTACTGGCGCGGCCATTCTACCGGTCTCGACCACAACAAGGGTCCTGGCGCAAAGTGGCGTCAGTCGCATCGCGAGCGCCTCCATTGGCTCGCAAACGACAAGACGGGCAAGACGGTCGAAGTGTTGTATCCCACCAGCGGCACTGGCGAGACTGAGCGCAAGACCTTCTCCCTCAGCTCATTAGGCGCCTACTACATGGACGCCAAACTGATGGGTGCGCCCTTACAGTGTGACGCGAAGGACGGCTCATGTGACGAGATGGCGGCCGAGATTGACTTTGCGGCCGAGGTGCCGTGGGACGAGTCCAACAAGTTCAAATATGTTCTTGACGTCGACAGCAACGCATGGAGCTCACGCTTTACGCGGTTGATGGCGAGCATGAACGTGGTCATCAAATCTACCATCTTCCCCGAGTGGAACTCTGGCCACCTGCCCGAATGGTTTGCATACGTGCCGTCCAAGGTCGACTACTCCGACCTGTACTCGATCATCGCCTTTTTCCGCGGCTCGCCGAACGGCAAGGGTTCGCACGACGAGGTGGCGCGGCGCATCGCGCTCAACTCCCAGTGCTGGGTCGAGAGGAGTGAGTCTGCGATCCAGTTGTAATAAACTGACATTTGCAGCTTGGCGACCAGAAGACCAACAGGTGTACATGTACCGCCTGTATCTCGAGTACGCGCGCCTCATGTCGCCGAACCGTGACAACGGCAACATGGACTTTGTCCTCCAGGACTACCACCGCGACAAGGTGGAAGTGGACAGCAAACAGAAGCCCGGCTCTCTGAAGGAGGTTGAGGCCATGCCTGGCATTGACCAGTAGAAGCACTACACCCCTTAAAGCATGAACGCGAGCGCAAGCGTGGCATCCACCACCAACCACCTTTCCATCGGCGCCCCATCACTCGCTCCATTATCCCACGACCCATCATGTCCCACGACTTTTGCCCACGATGCCCCCTCGAACACTCCTACGACATGCTGGCCTTTTGTTGAAGAACGCTACATGCGAACAACCCTCTTTTTCTCATGATTATACGGACCGGGGCTCTGTCTCTATATACACAGTGGACTTTTTGAGAAGATACACGCCGGGACCAGAAGGATACGCAGTTGCATTCCGTTTTGAAAAGGCCAGATTGACGAGACCCGGATCTCGCTCTCGGTGAACGGGCCATGCACCAGGGGCCGAGAACCGTTTGCTTTGAGAAAATGATATCGGCTTCAGGGGACTAGGGCGACGGGACGAACTGTGAGTGGGTGACAGGCGAGAGTGTACGTCATCGGTCATTCACCGCCGTGTTCCGTTGATGGATGCGCGATATCGACCGCGTGTAAACGCGCCGCCGTACACACCCCCTCCCAGATTTTTCCCTCTCTGCACATTTTCCCATCAAAACGTCTCTCTGCATCTCGCACGTAGACGCAACAAACAGCCCTCTTGACGCACGTACCCGCCTCGCCAGTCGATCGTCGTATTTGGCTGTGTTGACCCTTTTGGCTTTCCTCTCTGGACGGTACACGACACACCCCGCGTGGCGACAAGCCCTCGTATCGATCCCGCGACTGCTGTTTGCGACCCATTAGGTCACCGTTGGAACAGATACTGCATCAACTCTTCCGGCGATAGCGCACACCTGTATCGCTTCATGACAAAGCATCACCACCGCGGCGGCCACCGCGGCAGCAGGAATGGCAAAGATGACCCGCAACCGCGGCCCGAGCCCGAGAGCTCGGCGACAACGACCGCCACACCCGCCAACCCGGACACGCTGCGCGACCGCTTCAACCGCCTCGCCGAGGATGTGAGCACCAACCTGCACCAATGGTGGAACGTCAAGATCACGAAAGAGGTGAATTTGTCCGCGCAAGAGTGGCAGGGCACAGCTGACGCTACAGGAGGACGGTAACTTCAAGGTGAGCACCGGGCGGAGGCAAACGCTGGATCTGCCCTAGCACTGGCGATGTCTTGAGGCGAGGGTCAGGAGCGGGTAGGCTTGTGTTCATGCTGACGGCAGGTCGACGGTATGTCCGCGGAGGTACACCGCCATTGCTAACATGAAGCTCCTGGAACACCGTACGATAAGCTTGGTATGCCACTCCTTGACAGCACCCTTCAACTGGTGGCCGTTCCTCTGACACAGCCAGAACTCCATGATACGAATGACCCCCGACACCACAGCAAGCGTGGGAAGCTACGCACCTGGCTCGCCGGGCGCCGTGCGCTCATCCCTGCCGCCTTCATCGTGGGCATGGCCGCCTTTTGGGCGACGACCACCCCAGACATCTTCAACGGAGACTTGAGCGACCTGTGGCCTATGCTCCAGAACGACATGCGAGACCTTATTGGCAACATGACGGTCATTGACAGTGGGCACAACCTCCAAAGGCCTACCGCTGACCCACAGCCGCCCGGCAGAAACTCTTCGAGACGCGCGACTTCGCCGTCGGCGAGGACCTGATGGAGATGTATGGGCTGCAAGAAACTCATCCCATCATCCTTATGCCTGGCATTATATCTACCGGTCTTGAAAGCTGGAGTACCGACTCGAAGGCGCGCGGATTCTTCCGAAACCGGCTGTGGGGAACCTCGACCATGATCCGAGTGGGTGCGGCGTGTTCTGACCGTGCTGACGCCAGGCCGTCCTCACCGACAAAGAACGGTGGGTGGAGACAATTTCTATCGATCTCGAAACCGGCCTCGACCCGCCCGGCCACAAGGTACGCGCGGCGCAGGGCCTGGACGCCGCGTCCGAGTTTATCCAGGGCTACTGGATCTGGCAGAAGGTCGTACAAAACCTCGCCGCGATCGGGTACGATACAAACACGATGGACATGGCGGCGTACGACTGGCGCCTCGCGTTCTATAATCTCGAGATCCGCGACAGCTTCTTTACGCGGCTAAAGATGCGCATTGAGATGATGCGTCAGCAGACGGGCAAGAAGGTTGTTCTCGCCAGCCACTCGATGGGCGGCTCGCTCGCCCTGTACTTCTTCAAGTGGGTCGAGGCAGACCCCGCTGTGACTGGGTTCGGCGGGGGTGGCGGCAAGGACTGGGTAGAGAAGAATATTGAGGCTTGGGCGAACATTGCAGGCACGCTTCTCGGTGTGCCTAAGACGATGACAGCCTTCCTTTCAGGTGAGATGCGGGACACTGTCGAGCTCCACCCGCTTGGGTCCTATGTGCTTGAGAAGGTGAGCACGAGGCACATGCCCTTGGATTGATTTTGCACTCCCAGCTGACGGCAGTTCTTCTCCCGCCGTGAGAGGGCACAGCTTTTCCGCAAGTGGCCGGGCTCGTCGTCCATGTGGATGAAGGGCGGTAACCGCATCTGGGGCAATAACACCGCGGCGCCTGACGACCCCCCGCATGCGACGGATACGTTCGGTCGCCTGTTCTCCTTCCGGAACCGCGAGCAGGCGCCCAATGTCGCCGACATTGATCAGGACTCCATCTCGCCAAACCTCACGCTTAACGCCGCGGTGCCCTACATCCTCACCCACACAGGCCCGGACTATCAGCGTATGTTTGACCGTAACTACTCGATCGGGTTTGAGACGGATTCGCGCAAGCTCAAGGCGAACGCGCACGACCATCGCAAGTGGTCGAACCCACTCGAGGTAGAGCTGCCGAATGCGCCGAGCATGAAGATCTACTGCCTATACGGTCATGGCAAGGAAACCGAAGTGAGTAGGCGCCTCGCAGTTGGCCGCGTGTGGTTAGAACAGTTACTTACTCGTAGCGCTCGTACTGGTACGTCAAGGGCGAATACGAGCAAGAGGATGGACGCGCAGACGGTGAGGGTTCAGAAGCCTTTGTGAGTTGGCAACGCCACTGCTACCCCACTATGCGGCTAACTAATCCGCAGTGTGAAGCGGACGATGACGAGTGTCTCAAGACTCCGCTCGGCTTCCCGCTGTCACGGTCGCACCACATCGACAATGAGGTGACGCTCAAAGGTGCGATCCCGGAGGTCCGCTCCGGTGTCAAGTTTAGCGACGGCGACGGAACCATCGCGACCCTATCGCTCGGTGCCATGTGCGTCAAAGGATGGAAGGGCAAGACGCGATGGAACCCCGCAGGCATTGAGGTTGTAACACAAGGTGGGTGCACGTGGCGGAAGAACAATCCTGGCTTCCTATGTCCTGACAGTTAGAATACAAGCACTCGCCCGATAGCTTTGACCTGCGTGGCGGCCCATTGACGGCTGACCATGTGGACATTCTGGGGTCCTCACCACTGAACGGCGCGCTGCTGAAGATTGCAGCTGGGCGCGGCGACCTCGTCAAGGAGCATATTGGCTCCAAGATCCTAGAGTACGTCGAGAAGATTGACTGGGGGATGTGAGGTGCGAGTATGCGGCTGTTCCGTTCCAACCTCCTCCCCCCCCCCCCCCCCCTCTCCCCAAACGCCCCCTCCCACTGTTTTGATTGCAATATTATCAAGTCGGCTGATGGGTCATATGGCGGGACAACCTTGATTGATTTAGACATGAAAAACATTTCTGCAACATGCCGCTCATATGTGACGCAGTCTTGCCATCTTCACAAATTACATAACTCAGTCGAGCGGGATGTTTGGCTGCAGCTTTATTCTGGCCACATGCGGGAGCCAAACCAGGACGCCCTGCCGTTGACGGCAGTATGTACTGCCTATCCGGGAATCGCGAGTTGCAGCCCTGTTTCCACAATTCCCCCATTGGGAGCCCATATAGCCCTCCCTCTCAAGGTTGCGTCAATTTAAGGGCGACGGGGAACCAGCAGCACTGCGTACAGGCCAGGAGCTAAATGCGATCGGGGCAGGCAGTGCCAAGCAATTTCTGGCCGGATATGGGGGTGGGTACAGCAATCTCAATACCGGTGGGGGAAGGCACCCGGGCGACACGGAGCGACGATCGCTCATCAAGGCAGACGGGTACCTCGCCGCACCACCCCTCGCCTGGACATCGGACGTTCCAGCGTCCCAGCAGTGTCACCAATAGGAGGTTGGGCGTGTCCGTCGCGTGGTCGGATCCGACAGTTAGCGTGCCGTACGCAGGGCGGTTCTGACGCGTGGGGGTTGGGAGGCACTGCCGCTGCTAGAGTTGGACCTGGCGCGAACGCGGCAGGCAGCACGGTTCGGCACGCGGCCTCTTCTGCGGCCGCCGGCCACACAGAGCAAGGGGGCGGAGCTGCACTGCGACGGAATTTTGCGAGGGCCTCAGGTGGATGATCCGCTCAAATTAACTCACGGCTGCAAAGGAATCTGTGCTACTAGAGCCAATTGACGGCACAACGCGCGTTCACAGCCCGAAACCTATCTCAGGAGGCGATACTTGCTACTACTATTGCCTGTGGCATGCTCGCGCCGAGTCGTCTGCGTAATGGCCGATATGCATGACCTGCGCTGGGCGGGAGTGTTTCACCATACGGTTCGTCGTAATCGGCGGGCCGGGCTGATGTCACGACCGACGGTTGCGTGGGCCTGCCTGATATCGTGACAGGTGCCTGTCTTCTAGGGACCGAGGGCTGGGCGGGGCAGCTCGGCGGAGATCCGGTGTGGTATAGGAAGCATCTGGCATGTGGTAACGTCCGACGGCGGGCGATGCGAGCGGCTTGGGCATCCTGGCCGGCCTGGGGAGCTCAAGGATTACGCTCCTCTGATGGCTGCCGTTCCAGTGTGGCTGGTTGTAGTAGATCACCCAGCTAGATCTTGTCAACTTAGCACCAGCAGCATGGAGACGGGCATTCAAATGTCGTGAATTCTGCCACATGCCTCAAACCGCTGGTGGGCGCGCACGCATTCACGTCAGCCAAGCGGACCAATCCCAAGCCAAGATCACTAAGGGATGCAATAGCACCGCCACGAGTTGTTTGGTGCACCAGCATCGTACAGGCCGTTAGCAATGCCGAGAGCATCCGCGCTGGACATGCGCTGTGCATGTGTCCGCCGTTGACAGGCTTTCGCGGCATTGGTGACCTTATCAGGCGGATGACATATGGTACACTGCCTGACCTCGGTCGCCTTTTTGGCCGTCGGCAAGGGGAACAGTCGGCAGCGAGCAGCGCGAACAGACAAAGGCATCTTGCACATTGGGTCAGTGCCCATCGAGGCCCGCCACAAGGCCGCCACTGTCACACCATTGCATGCCGGCCAGCAAATGGCAGCCAAGACAACAGCGCTCGGCGCCAAGCTGCCTGCCTCCGGGACTTGGTCCGGATGGGCGGCGTGGAACACCAACTTCAGCAAGCCGAAGTTTCTCGACATGCCTGATTCCGACGGCTTTGCCGAACGCGCAGCCACCACTCGGGCAAGGAAGATGCAAGATGCGGGGGCTTGGAACTGCTTCTCATGATCTCATCATGGTGGGCATACGTATCGCGTTCGTGCCTTTGCGAATCTTCACCCGACGGACCGGCCACTTGGCCCCCAGCTGGCTACTCGCCAAGCTCCGGTGGTCTCATGACGTTACGTTCTAGCCCTGCGCCCCCCTCGGCGCACGGCGTCAGGTAACTTAATACAATTCAGCAGGCCGCACTGCCCGCAGGGTCAGCCACGAAGCTAGTCGACCCAAAGTGGGACTTTGGTGGTTTTTTAGGGTCTGCTTGACGCCGAAGTGGGCGCTTTTGGGCACGAGGCATAGCCCACGGATGCCAAGGGAGGCAGGACCCAGGGTTTGCATGACTAGGGCCGACTTGCCCGCGGGGCGTCATTCTGAGGTCATCTTTGGGGGCGTGTCGTCTCGCGGCGTGACTCGTCCCGCCAGGATGGAGCCCGCGGCAGGACGGACGAACGGCAATGTCGGCGTCCCGCGCGTCATGGTTTTGAGGCAGTGGAAACCCAGAAGCCCCGTTGCCCTCACGGCACTTGTGGTATCGAAAGACTTGAGGACTGGGAACGTTGGTCGTTGGGTTTGTCTCCAGCTCTTCCTCCTTCCCAAAATACTTTTGTGCCGCAACGCAGCAACGCTGGGGCTCCCGATTATGCATGACCGTCGCCATGGAGACGCCTGCGTCCTAAACCCGAGATGGCGAGTGGGCTAGGCGATATCGTCTTGGTCATGTGGATGAGAGCGTGC
Organism: Apiotrichum siamense; assembly: GCA_023653615.1. Taxonomy (NCBI): domain Eukaryota; kingdom Fungi; phylum Basidiomycota; class Tremellomycetes; order Trichosporonales; family Trichosporonaceae; genus Apiotrichum; species Apiotrichum siamense. The sequence goes on from JALJEG010000007.1 coordinate 225,125, forward strand.
ATGTTTCCAGCAACTCAATTTGCGACCACCAGCCACTGTGTTGGGTTGGAGTGAAGGCTGCAAATGGCGAATGGCGGCAAGATGTGGCGGGTGATTGCCATCTGGCGAGCTGCTGGCCGCCGTCCAAGGCAGCGAGCGGTGGCGGTGAGATTGCCATGTCCTGCTTGGCTCCTGGGCGCTCAAGGAAGCTGTGTTCTGCGCACGCAATATCCCTGGTTCGGGAGGGCTGAAAGGGGCGACCCACGAAGTCAATGACAACAAGCAGCCTGGCAGCTGGCAGTAGGAATCACAGGACCAAGCAGTTTCTCATCTGATTCTCTTAATAAATATTTATTAATATATGTATTTACTTATTAGCGGTATGGAAGCACCAAAATATTACGGAATGAAAGCGAGACGAGGCCAGCCATTTGTGGCAGGATGAGCCTCTGCTCCGTCCATTGAAACAAGCAGATAGCGATCTTGACAGATGGAACACAGCGACGGCTGGATATCTCCACATGCCTGGACGACAGGTGGCGAGCAGAGATACATGCGAGTCAACGACGGTTTGAAACAAAACAACATGTCCAACACGCACCAGCCAACCGTCAATCTCAACGTCCAATGTAGCAAGCCGCCGCAAACGAGTTTTTGATACCCACGCGCTACCTGCTTTTCTCGTCGACTTGGGCCTGGTATGCGTAATCCCACCCCCCTTTAGGGGAAAACGAAAACATTGCCGCTCCTTTGCCACAGGAGCTTGACACCGTGTGTGTGCGCCCGTGTGCCGCTTTTCACGCACCCGCTGGGCCCAAGTAACTCTCGTTTTCTATGCTTGGAGCTAGTATTATCATGTCAGCTTGTGTGTTGCGTTGCGATGCAAGTCGCTGTGGCAGAGTGCTGTACGGTCTGGGAAACATGTGGTAGCGTGCACGTACCGCCCTGGGCGTCCCTCCCCTTGTGCAAGAAGCTGTGCCGTGCCCCCTCGGTGGAAGGCACAGCACGGAAAGCGGACCAACCGTCAAAGGCGCCAGGGAAAGGCAGACGGCAGACGGCAGACGCCACCCAGCCAGGGCCGATGGCTGCTACCTCGACCCTCAGCGCTGGTCTGATGGGACGGGCATGCTCTGCCCCCGTACTGGCAACCCAGGTCTTACTCTGCTCTGCTGCCCAAACAATCCCATTCCAACCACTGGACAGGCTTCGTTGTTCCCCCCCCTCCCCCACACACATATTGTGCTGCAGCTTGCATATATCCCACCCCTGTCCGTTCGGATTCCCCTTTCTCTCCCTCCACTCCCTTCTGTCTCGCTCTCCCTCTTTCACTCTCTTCTTTAATTCTCTTCCTCGTCACGGTGTAGCGTGCGCTATATCCTACCCCCCCTCCCGCCCCTCCTTTCCTCCTTCCTGGCAGTTGGCGCTCCCGACGCTAGTACCCCCGTGCACCCGCCGCTGTGTCCCCTGCCGCCATCATCTACCTCTCCCTCATCAGCCCAGACCCGTTCACTCGGCACTTGAATACCCTACCCGCCCACTCTTCACCTAGAGATCCGTCCGCTGGGCTACTTTTATTCTGCGTTGCTTCTTTTCTTACTCCCCTTCCTTTTTGGCGACCTTTGCATAAACACGAAAACATCGCACTCGACCCCTCACCATGTCAGGAGGTTCCTACATGGCCGTGCCCAACCCGGGAGGCGAGGCTGACCTCGGCGCCGACCGTCCCAACTCTTATATGAGTGACGCCAACTTGCCCCCTCCCGAGCCCGGACTCCTTGGCCCCAACGCCGGCGTCGCACCTTCTATCATGTCTCGCGACTCGACCTACTCGTCCTTTGGCGCTCCGCCGTCCATCACCGGCTCTCACGGTGCTCGTTCTTCATGGGGCAGCAACCACCAGTTTGCCTCGGGTGCCGCCGCTCCCGCTGGCGCTGAGGTGAGTTGACCGTCGTCATTCTCGATACCACTCTGCTGACACTCTTGTTCCAGCCTGGTTCATACACCCCCTCGGGTCTTGGCCGGTATTCGTCCCCCTTCCATGAAGAGGGCGAGGAGCAGGGCCACTTCCAACCCGACGCCCCCGTTCCCCAGTCTGACAAGGAGATCCCTGCATGGGCCGGCGGCGCTCCCAAGAAGAAGCGTAAGAGCCGCGCACTGCTCTGGGGCATCATTATTGCACTCGTTCTCATCTGCATTGGTGTCGGCCTCGGTGTCGGCCTCGGCCTGACCAAGCCGTGGGAGACCAAGAATTCGGACAACTCGGCGGACAAGAGCAACGACGGCCTAAACAATAGCGATCACTCGACCGACTCGGGGCCCACTACAGACCGGCCCACTACTACCGCCACGTCGTCTGCTGCTCCTTCCCCGACCCCCACGAAGCCAACATGGGGTGGCCATGGCTCCACCATTCTCCTTTCTGACGGCACCAACATGACGTACGAGAACAACTTTGGCGGCTATTGGGTTTGGGACGAGGCCAACCCTCTCAACAACTCGGCCAGGTGCAACTCGTGGACGCCCTCCCTAGAGGAGGAGTGGGACTACAACGTTCATGTCATGCGCGGCGTTGGCCTCGGTGGCTGGCTTAATACGGAGCCTTTCATCACCCCGGCTCTTTACGAGCAGACCCCTTCGGGACCTGCTGGCACTTCGGTCGATGAGTACACTCTTTCGATCAACCTTGGAGACAAGCTCGAGACGGTCATGCGCAACCACTACGATACGTTTATCACCGAGCGCGACTTTGCCGAGATCGCATCTGCTGGTCTCAACTACATCCGTCTCGCGATTCCCCACTGGGCCATTGAGACTTACGAGGGAGAGCCTTACCTCGCCAAGGTCTCGTGGGAGTACGTCCTTAAGGCGTTCCAATGGGCCCGCAAGTATGGACTTCGTGTCAACCTTGACCTCCACACCGCTCCTGGCTCCCAAAACGGTTGGAACCACTCGGGCAGGCTTGGGTTGACCAACGTGCTCAACGGCACCATGGGTCTTGCAAACGCTCAGCGTACCCTCGAGTACATCCGTACCATCGCCCAGTTCATCTCGCAGCCTCAATGGGCCCCCGTTGTCCCGATCTTCGGCTTCATCAATGAGCCCAACGGTGGCTATATGGGCAAGGACGCCATCGCTGGCTTCACCCTCGAGGTTTACGACATGATCCGCAACGACATTACTGGCTTTGGCAAGGGCAACGGCCCATACCTTTCGATGCACAACGCCTTCATCGGTAGCCCAACTTGGATGGACTTCGCGCGTGGTGCCGACCGCCTGATGCTTGACCAGCACCCCTACCTTGTCTTTCAGGATCAGCTCGGCACCGACCCTGACACCTTCAAATGGCTCCCTTGCCAGACCTGGGCCGACGACACCAACCACACTTCCCAGACGTTTGGTACCAACAACGCCGGCGAGTGGTCTGCTGCCATTAACGACTGTGGCCAGTGGGTCAACGGCGTCGGCCTCGGCACTCGTTACGAGGGCACCTACGCCGGTTGGGAGGGCAAAGGAATCGGCAACTGCTCCGACTGGAATGACTACCGCACCTGGTCGCCTGCCGATAAGGAGGCCATTACCCAGTACGTTGCAGGCTCCATGGATGCTCTGCAGAACAACTTCTTCTGGGTTTGGAAGATTCAGAACTCGACTGGTCCCATCGCCGAGATCAACCCCCTGTGGAACTACCAGCTCGGTCTCCGTGAGGGTTGGCTGCCCAAGGACCCCCGCTCGGTCATCGGCACCTGTATCAACCAGGCTGGTGTCTCCCCCAACCCCTTCTCCACTCTGTCCGCCGACTGGATGACTGGTGGCGCCCAGACCTACAGCGTTGCCAGTCAGACCTTCACGTGGCCTCCGAACGCTCTCGGCACGGGCGACGCCAGCACCGTTATTGAGGCCAACCAGTTCGACAGGCTCCCACAGTTCACCCAGACCGGCACGCCCATCACTCTTCCCGGTCCCACGTACACTGCCCCTGGTGCTCAGAAGGCGTTGGACTTCGGCAGTGGCTGGGCCAACTCCAAAGACAACCGCAGGGCTTACACTCCTGTTGCGGGCTGCACCTATCCCGACGAATATCTGGGTGCCAACGTGCCCGTTCCCGGCAGCGGTGCTTGTGGTGCTGGTATTGTCCAACCCACCCGTCGCCAGTTCATCGAGCGTGACGCCGCACCTATCCCTGCGGCGACCCCCGCTCCGTGATATGCCATCCATCCACCCACAACCAGCTCTTTTTGGGCTTAAAGTGTTCTAATAATCGGACGCTGCGTTTCACGCTTGGCTTGCCTCTCGCCCCCTGTATACCAACAACCACCCCATCCATCGCCATCACTATCATCAATCACCGTGTCACGTTTATTGTTTTCAAGCATCAATGAAAAGGAATACCAGCCACCGTTCACACGCTTGCTACACACTCATGGCATCAACACTCCACCACGGCCACCTGCCCCGCCCCCATCACGACATCTCTGTTTTACACTAGTTTCCTTGTTTTTGTTTTCATTTTCATTACGGACAATATGGAAGAGAATAGCCCCCTCGCGCGCAAACTGGCAGGAAAAGGAGATGTGGGAAGGTGATTGAAAAATACAGATGTATAACGTCAGTTGGGACGAACGTCAAGAAGCCCAATAGCCCTCAGCACCACGCTGACCACCAAACTTCCAAATTGGCAGAGCTACCCTTCGCTCCATGAGGAGCGTAGGCCCTCCTGGCATCTAACAGGGTGCTACTGGAGATATTCTGCCTCAGTGGCCGTATACACAGCTGCCATGACACGCAGGTGCCCATGCCCACCCACAACGCGCAGCACCATGATGTGGTGGCTTCCTTTGGCGTGGAGAGTTCCAAATTGGCAGAGCTGCGCTTCGTTCGGTGTGGAACGTGGACACTTTTGGCATCTAACAGGGTACTATGGGAGATATTCTGTCTCGGTGGCGTATACATGCACAGCTGCCACAACACGCATGTGCCCATGCCCGCCCACAACGCGCGGCCTCATGATGTGGTGGCTTCCTTTGGCGTGGGGAGAGCGCGCCAAGTGGCGGTGTGGCGGTAGATCGTTTCACAACACCATGACCCCGCAAGCCACCTTGGAGTCTCACTTATTTCCAAGCTCAGCGACGATAATTCTATAAGCAGTGCATGTCATACGGACGTACGGGGAGACAACGGTAGAGCAGGGGCGGTGGAGAGGGTGGAATGGAATGAAATGGAGAGCGTAGGAGAACAAACAGTGGACCAGAGGAGACAGGAGAACGGGAATAACCAATCTATAGGAGAGTATAGGCACCAGCAGACACTAAACCGCACCAGCAGGAACGACGCGTCGCAAGTCGTGAACCAGATTTGTCTAATCATATCTTGTGTAGCCTTGAGTGACAGTCGGTGGGGGGAGCTCACTGGCCAGGTTCGCTCGCGCCACGCTGTAGGTTAACCGGGGAACACGAAACAACGCTCTTCATTCGGCACCCTTCCAGCCCCGGCTGAATTCACGCACCACGCCTTCCAACCTTTTCCAGCCGCCAAGCCGCGCGCTCGCCTGCGCGACAGCAAGGGAGAGCACAATCGGCCACACCAGCCACTTCCAGTAAGGTGAGAGCCAGCGGCGGATCATCTCGGCGCTCATGATGCCCGCGCGCAGCACCGCGATACCTCGCGCCCAGTGCGCCGATGGCTTCGTTTTGACGACCGTCACACGGTCAGCGCCGTCGCAGGTGGTGACCCTCGTCGTGTTGGTCTCGTTGTCATTGTCCTCGAACGCAAAGGGCGCGACGGCGTTGAAGGGCGGCGCCATGACAAGTGCCATGGACGAGCTTAAACCGTCCTCATGGCGTCCGCGGCGCGTCCAGGCGCCAACGTACGAGATGCGGCGCGTGTTCTGGATCTGCGGCAGATCGTGTAGACGCGCTGTGGTCGACCAAGTCATGTACGGCACACTGAAGACGTATCGCGGTGACGACTCTTCGACGGGCCACACAGGGTTGACGGTCATGCGCACTGGGCCATGGGTCTGCTGTGAGAGGTGCATGATCTTGTTCATGTCAACCGTGCTGGATGTTAGTGACAGACTGGTAGTTGCCCTTCTTACATGGATACCTGCTGCGTGCGGGCCGGAGCCGAGGGATCGTACGCTGGCGGCGCGGGGCTCGTCGAGTAATTGACCGCTACCGGATCAACGCACCGCACCACAAGTAACGACTCACCTGCTCCGTGGGTGACACCCTTGTTGTCCCAGTGCACCTCGGTCTCGACACGCGCCCACTGGTGGGCGCTGAGTACCTTGCGCTCAAGTTCCGACGCCCAGCCGCCGCGCTCGAGCATGGTCAGGGTGACGTTCGCGGGTGTGCTAATGGTGTTAGAGCGCGTACAGGTAGGTTCACATTTACTGTCGAGCTACTCACGCAAGAATCACATGATCGTAGATGTGTTCGGCCCCTGAGGCCTCGATGAGCTTTACGCCGTGCTCCAGTGACGAGATGGCGACAATCTCAGTGTTGAGGTGGAGGTTCTCTGGCGGGACGATGGACACAATCGCGTCAACGTAGGTCTTACTGGGAACGTTAGCAGTGTCCGATGAACGGCGAAGAAAACGTACGAGCCTCCTTTAATGCTCATCCAGGCCGCGGGCTTGGGGTCCCGCATCAGAGCGTTATCAGTCAGGGCCGAAATGACGACGTTGGCGGGCATGTTGAGCGCGGTATGGTCGTCGGGCACTAGCCAGATCACCGACATGAGGGGCTACAAAGTGTTAGCTTTCGACACAGACCCCCGGCGTCACACATACCAGCAGGTAATCCTCAAAGAACGCTCTAGAGTACCCCTCACGGGCAAGGTATTGACCGATGGTAATCTCATCGTCATTCTCCTTGGAATCGAGAACGAGATCGAGGGCAAAGTAGCTGAAGCGCAGGGCGTCCAGCGAGGTGCGCCAGGTACGAGGATTGAAGCTGGGAAGGTGAACATCAATCTTCGGCGGCCATGTTGGTCAATGTGGAAGAGAATGGGGGCGCAGGGAATCAGAACTCCGAGCAGGACGTACATCTTCGTGAGGCTGAGGAGGCTGCCGACCGAGCCTGTCGACCAGCGATACCTGCCGTCGCGGGTAACAGAGAGAGAGCGGTCTGCCTTGACGAGCGGAACGCCAAGAAGCTTGAGGAAGCGGAGGAGGTTGGGGGCCGATGCGGGGTTGAACGACGTCTGGAGGTTAGCAACGGGCGTCCAAGGTTCCCTCCGGCAAGTCTGCTCACAAAACCACTGGGCATGTCAGCTCGAATGTCAGTAGCGCAGCACACTCACGTATCAACGTAGCAGGGCTCCTTGCCGTCACCTGTGGAGGTCAATAACTGCAGAGAGAGAGAGAGGGCTTATCGGAGCCGGGTCGCGAAAGAGGGACACCGGACACGTGGGCAACTCACGACGGACCTCGACACTGTGCGCGTGGCCGCCGGGGTAGCTGTTCTTCTCGTAAATGTTCACCTCGTGGCCAGAGTACTGCTTGAGCATCTGTTAAGGCAAGTGTCAGCGCCACGGCGCGGCGCGGAGTAGGACGCACCCAGAGGGCGGAGAGGCCGGACACGCCAGAGCCCACGATGGCGACGCGCATGATCGTCGTATGCGGCGGGTTGGTGCTTGCTTGTAGTTTTCACAGTAATGTCACTGGAGAGAGAAGGCGACACCGTGCCAACCGGATGGGAAGGAACGTTTGTTATTGCAGTGGTATGGGGACGAGCGACCAGCCAGGGGGGGGGGGACAAGCGCGTTGGTGTTGAGAAACAAGGCAGCAGGGTTGTGCTATTGTTTACCGCGCAGGGCAGGGGCTGTCGACGTGTGCAGACGGCACAGGTTGGGACAGAGAGGAGAGCGAATTGGTTATCAACTACGCAAGACGCGTGGCCCGGTGCCTGCCAGCCCGCCGCCAGACTTGGGGCCGGTGCGCGTTGCGGAGCCTAGCGAGTGGGCGCGCGTAAGGGTTGCGAGCGAAAGGCGGCGGTGTGGGGCTGACGGGCGAGGTGCAGGAGCGTGGGCAGGGCGTCGCGCCGGGGTGGAGTGTAAAGTGTGGGAACCGGCGAGGGCGCGCGGGGATCGGAGGGCGACACATTTCATCTGTGGGGCAACGAGCGGCATCCGCGATCCGTTGTGCCCGGTGTGTGCGCGTCAGTCTGCCTGACTGGCGGCTGCGGCGGCTGGCCAGGCGCGTGCCTGCAAGGCGAATGCTCGGCATGCTCGTAGGGTTTTGACCCGCCTGGCCTGAGGGCTGGATTTCCTCTGTGGGGTCCCCACATGGCCTGGTCATCTGCAGGACGGCAATTCTGCCGCCGGGCCGCCTGACGCGGCAGAAGCGCGTCAAGGGCGGCGCGCCTGGCAATCTGCTGGGCCGAGGCGCGCGTGCGTTTAGGACCCGAGATGACAACGGAGAAACGGCTTCCCGTGGTGCACGGCCATGGCGCCGATCATTCATTCGCATTTCTACAGTTTTACAGATCTTGTGCACACTATGGATCATGGAAAGTCCGTCCCCGCGCCCCCCAAGGTACACGATATGCCCAACGGCAGGCAGGCGGAGCAGCAACATTCCAGTCCTCATCCTAGTCTGCTGCAAGTGCATAGCTGCCACAAGACTTGGGCGGGGAGCGCAGCAGCCGACGCTACCACAGACAGGGGTGCAGACGACTGAGGTGGAGGGGAATCGCCCGCCACGACACCACTTCACACCCGTTGGTCTTTGCGCCTTCGCCACAGCTCCACACTCCAGGAAGTCGACCGGGAGAGGATACCACATGGTTCTCCACGCAATGCGCATTGGTAGCCATTCCGTCTGGCATCGCTCTGCCATGTCCCCCTGACAATGCAGGCGCTACTTGTACTCCTGCTCACGCTCGTCGTACCTGTCGCCGCAGCGAAGCCAGCACATTCTGCCGAACCGTCCTGCTCAGCCACAGGCTGTCGCCCGCTGGCGACATGCGACCTTACGGCCCCCCGGGAGCAGCGTCGAACGTTCCCTTCTACGACTTGTCGTGGATAGAGTTCTCGAGCAAGGTGCAGCTGTGGGCGAGCGGCTCGGCAAGCCACCACACTGCGGCCGGAGAATGGGTTTGTGGCGCATACGCCGCCGTGTCGCACTGTTCGAGGGCAGAATTACGGCGCACCAGCTCAGACTGGAGACGGGAAGCACACGCAGGCGTAAGTGGCGATCATCGCACGGGTTGCTCTACTCGCACACATAGACCAAACTTGGAAGCCATAGGACAAGATAGGATCGCGATCCTCAGCGACGACCAGCTAACGTTCGGCCCCCTCTTAACATGAACATCATGGGGAGCACGTGGGTCGACAAGTGGCAAGTACTCGAGCGGTCGACCGATTCCACGCGGACCGCATCGCGAGACCTGGCAGGACGATGCTCGCATTAGCACTACCGGCAAGCTTGGCTTTCTTGTCTGAGTACGGACACATGGGGCCATCGCATGGGAACGTCGCGTTCAAGTCTTCGTCCCATCACGGGGCCTCACTACCTCAAGAATCGGAACTTCTATGGCACTATGCTGCTCGTGCTGCCGCCTGACTGAGCCGTCAACCAAACAGTTGGTTATGCGACGCCGTACTCTGGTTTCTGGTAAGTGGCATACTGAGAGCAAGGAGGGTACGTTTGTGACCCGATGCAAGCCAGAACACATTGTAAGCCAGGATCCATTGCGGACCCCGCAGGTCCAGCCCGTTACCACAGCTTTGGCGGCACCATCCGGTTCGGCATCGACGAAGGCCATTGCAACAGGGGACAAGGAGGGAGTGAACAAGGGCCCAATCGCAGGCAGAATTGTCAGCGTACTGGTTCTTCAGAGCCCTCCTGCCTGCACTGATATCTAGATCGGTACAGAGCGATCACGCTGGAGAGAGTGGAGCAAAGTCAGCAATTGAGCAGGAGGACATCAGTCCTGATCACTGTTACCTCCGTCACGGTAGGCCTGAAATCCACAGCGACTTTGAGATTGACCTCTCCACGGACGTGGACCCATTCAGCGACCAGCTTCTAGTCAGCAACAGGGCAAGGTCATGTCATGAGTCACGCGCCTAGTCAGTATGGACCGCCCTTCACGACTCCAACGCAAGTGAAGGCCGTTTACAACGGAGGTTCTTCGCCCCCCGACCGTTGATCCCCACACGTTCAACTGCTCCGCTTAACGCACCAGTCAGTAGGACACCTGCCTCCAGGACGCTTGCCTCTTGACAGGTTCACTAGCCCTGAACAGCATACAACGCAGTATCGTGCGGTTCAGATCTCGACCCATTACAGGCTGTCTTGCCGGCTGATCCGTTTGCCCCGCGCCGCGGATGCGCCACGTTCCTCGAGTCTGTGCTGGCGAGAAACGGGCGGTCCGTCAGGCTCCCCACCATTATCTCCGCCGCTGAGCTGGGTAAGACCATATGGAGCCGCCGAAGCACGTCGAGCTGCTCCACACCCGTCACACCGGGCTTCGTCTGGGTAAGCCGGACGCCGGACGCGTCGAGGTCGTCAAGGATGGGGACGTCGAGGTTGCACTCTTGCCGCCCCAGTACGACCCCCGAGTGGGCGCTCGAGCACTTAGAGCCGACAGTCGAGCGCGACAAGACGGCGGTGGGGCCACCGCGGGAGAAAGCCGTGCGAGTGCGGGCCGCTTGCCGAGCGTGCCGCGCGCCCGCGCCCGCGCCCCAGGAGGCCCTGACCGCCCGTCGGCGGAGGGGGGGCGGGGGGAGAGGGGGGGGGGATGCCGATGTACGATAAGTAGTGGATCTGAGTCAGTTGTTGAGCTCGTTCACATCGACTTTAGTAACGTATGTTGCCGTCATTGCACTTGACAATGGAGTGCGCCACTGTCACAAGTGGTTGGGCTTGAATTGTGGCGTGCAAGCTACGCTCGGCTTGCACCAGGCGCGCGGAATGTACTGTTGCGTGTGTGGGTGGATGCGCAGCGGGCATGGCTGCACCTGTCAGCCATGGTCAGTCTGTAGCACAGCAGTGCTCCCAGCGGAGCACGAAGAGTTACGATATAGTTGGTCAACCCAGAGGACCTGTTTCGGACAAGAGCTGCTTTGGGCATAAGAAAACTGAGCATAGCCAATGTTGTGCCCCAGCTTGACATTAAACACGCGGCCGAAATGGGTGCGAGCGCCGAGGACAGATTCTTGGCAGGGCCCACGCGGCTGCTGGGCCATGATCCGTCGAGAACGACGGTCCGATGGGTGCATGTCGTCGGTGGGCTGCCCAATGGGTGGGTGCGCATTACATGTGGCCGGCCGTGCAAGCGCATGGCGGACAGAGAGGCCCGTGCGGCTGGATTGGATCCCGGGTCCGGTGCGGATCGTCTGTGCAGATCAACGGGGGAAACGCGTCACCCTGCCTCTCCGCCCAATAGGAATATTAGCATTACACACCACCACGACCCTTGAGTGGTTGTTAATCAGCATCGTTTCCAGCTATTCCAATTTAACCTTTGTTCCCGCTCTACCTTTTTTTTTTTTTTTTCCTCTCTCATGATGCCGCGGCGGTGACGTACCCAGAGGAAACTGGGTTGTCAAGGAAGGGAGGGCGAAATCCAGGGAGGGTACTAGCCTCCCAGCTCCCTCAGTCGTTATCTGCTCTTCCCACCTGCCATTGCGCCTCTTAATTTCTCGTCTCTTTCTCCTCTTCTCTCTCATACCATTCTCACTCCCCTGTCCTAACCCCTCCCACTCCATCCTTATCCGCAATGGGTTCTGACAACAACGAGCGTACCCCCCTCCTCAAGTCTGGCGGCTGCTGCGGCGGCAGCAAGAGCGGCGCGTGCTGTGGCGGCAACGGCAGCGGCAACAGCAACGCGCTCAGCCCCTCGACGGCCGCCGTCCCTCTCAAGCGCGGCGGTGATAAGAAGAACGGTGGCGACCCCGTGTGGCCCATCGAGCGCACTACCTCGTCCTCATCCCTCCGCTCCAATCGCTCCGACCAGCGCCGCAGGCGCGTTCACGACCTTCTGCAGGATGACGAGCCGCTCGTGTCCAAGTGTGGTGCCGCTGGCGGCCAATGCTGTGAGTAATTCTCCGTCTCTGCAACACCGATCCGCAACGCAGGTAGCTGCTGTCGCACTCAGTTTTTTGTTGCAGATGGGCTCAACTTTGTGCTGGAAGTGGGGTTGGTTGGCGATCGCGCCACGCGTTACACCCCCGTGTTCCTATGCCAAACAGCCGATTTGGCACCACAGGCGCTGACGTACCGCAGGCAAAGAGCTCAAGGGCGACGACGAGCGCCACCTCATCTCCCCCGAAGTCGTTCGTGATGTGTGAGTAGCAGATCCATATGCGCCCATCGCTGGAGCTTCGGCGACAATCTCACGTTGCACTTGCTGATAAACCAGTATCATCGGTCTCTCCGACGGCCTGACCGTCCCCTTTGCCCTGACTGCCGGTCTCTCCTCCCTGGGTACCGACATTGTCGTCACTGGTGGCCTTGCCGAACTCTGCGCTGGTGCCATCTCAATGGGTCTGGGTGGCTTCCTTGCGTCTCAGGCCGAGATGGACCACTTCCATTATCTGCGCAAGCAGACGCACGCGCGCGTCCTCCGCTCGTGCGACGGCGAGATGGAGCGCGAGGTGCACGCCATCCTCGGTCCCCTTGGCGTCAAGGAGCCGCTCTCGCGTCTCGTCGCCGAGGACCTGCTCGAGGCCGAGAATGAATCTTGCCCCGCCGGCGTCGAGGGCGTGGAGATCGTCACGGACATTGAGTCGAACGGCGGGGCCGAGAAGGGTGACCCTAACGTGGGCCTTACCGCGTTCCTCCTCAAGTTTGGTGAGGGCATGGAAGAGGTCCCCAAGTCGCGTCTCTGGATCTCGGCACTCACCATCGGCCTCTCATACTTCATTGGCGGCCTCATTCCTCTCCTCCCCTACATGCTCACCGACAACAACATGACCGGCCTCTTCTGGTCGTGCATCGTCACCGGCGTTATCCTCTTCATCTTTGGTGGTGCGAAGACGTACTTCACCGGCGCCACTGGCGGCTACGGCGGCTACCTCTACGGCTCGGTCAGCACCATGGTCGTCGGTGGTATCGCCGCTGCCTCAGCGTTCGCCCTGGTCAAGTTCCTGGAGGGCTCAGACTAGGCGCCCAACATACTATTACCACTCGAGACATCCCCTACCCATGTGTAATACTACGACTACCCACTCTGGTCCCCTGATTCGACAACGCTAGCGCGACCCTCGACTAGTTCCGTTCTACTTCTACTCTTCGAGTCTTCTCAACGACTCTTGTTCTTTTTCAGCTGTGTTCCTCCATACCCCTCCCCGTTCTCCTTAGTGTATTAGCCCCCGACTGGGTGGCCGATGTAGACGTGACCACATGACCTGTGCGGTAGCATCATAGGATACACAAATAGACGTTGTCGAGCGCAACGCCCATCGTACAGCCGAGGTTATCAACTGACAGGAACCCGTGGACCCTGATTGTGAGGACTCGTGAACGCTACTGGGCTTTGTGTGAGACCAGGTAGAATCACATCCTGCTCTTGCTAGGGTTGTTCCGACTGATGGGCGCAAGATGCATATCTGGACTCGAAGGTCTAAAAATAATGGGGGTACGCAGCGCTCGGCGAGATTAAAACATGGGATAATAATGCTCGACGCCGCCGCTGCCGCATACAAATCGAGGTGTCGGCTCTATGTGGGTGTTTGTGTGGCACTCCAAAGTGCCACACGACTCCTCCGCGCACTCCAGTCTCCACTTCATCTGCTGCACTCTACTGCTCCTTCTTCACTACCTCGTCGAGCTCTGGGAGCTGCTGAGCGGCACGGGCCGCCTCCTCTTCTGCGCGGCGCTTCTCGCGACGCTCGCGTCCGCGTGTCACCATCTCGGCAGGCTCGAGATCGGCGAACAGCGCCTTGCACGCCGTCTCGACGATGAAACAGCCACCAAAGTCGAGGACCATGGCTGCGGCAAGGCGGAAGCGGAACGACCACGCCATGTCAACCAGCTGCAGCCACGCGTTGAGGTCGGGGAGGATATCAAGCGCGCCTGAGTAGGCGACAGACGCGGCGCCGAGGAGACCAAAGTACAGTGGGCGGTTCTCGCGGATGCCCTCGCGGAAGGGGCGGCCTTGGAAGTTAAGTACAAAGGTCGAGACCTGCTGCGAGAGGCCGAGGAGGTAGATGGCCGTATTGAGGAGCGTGGGCTCAAACTTCTTGTCGAGATCAATCTCGCCCCTATCCTCAATCGACTTTGACAGGTCGGTAATGTACACAAGCGCAACAATGTGGATGCCAAACTGCAGGAGGACGGACAGAAGGACGTAGAAGTTGAAAATGTTGCCGAGGGGACGTTCGCGAGATAACTTCTCGACGGGTTTGGCCCGCGAAATGCACAAGAAGCACACGGACATGAGCATACCGTTGATCGTCACCTGGTAGTCGCCAAACTTGATGCCATCGAGGTACTGCACCGAGAGCGAGTAGGCTGTGATCAGGCAGTTGAGAGCGAGGATCTTATACATTTGAATCGTGGCGACCAGCGTGCAACGACCCTGGCGGACAATGTGCGAAATGGCCGCGACGTTTGACAGCTTGGACGTGAAGGGTGCGGCGCACGACGCGTCGCCGAGCTTGATCTGCGGCACCTCCTGACCGTCATCCATGTCCGCGAGCTTGTTTGTAATAGTGTTCAGGTCGAACTTCTCCAGAGGGTTGGCCTTGCGCGCTTGCTGGTGGCTGGTGGCGACCTCCTCCTGTGTCTTAACGAGCTCGGGGTACGCGTCGCGGAGCGCGGGCGGAACGGGAGGAGGAGGCTGGTTGAAGCGGGCCGAGATTTTGCACTGCTGCTCGTACACTTTCTTGAGGCGCTCGTTGCGCTGGTGCTCGGCAATCGCCTTGAGGTCATCATCGGTACCGTCGAGGAGCGCGACACCAATGTGGGCTTGCTTGAGCGCGCCAACATCGTTGGTGCCGTCACCGGCCATGAGCGTAGTATAGCCGAGCTCGCGCAGCGTGCCCACAATGTACTCCTTCTGCGAAGGGGAAACGCGGGCATAGACCCATGTGTGCTGGACAAGATCCTTCCACGAAGGCAGATCCTCAAACGCACGTACAGCGGCGCCGGTGATGCAAATGTCGTAGTCGCGCAAGATCTCGGGGTCAATGGGCTGGGTGGTGTCGACAGGGATAATCTTGGTCTCCTCCACGTTACGCCAGACAATCTCCTCAGACGATCCCTCCTTGAGGTCAAGGATCATGACGTCGCGGTCGACAATTTCCACGTCACGCGCGACGTGCACGGCCGTCAGGGGGTTGTCACCAGTAATCATGATGCAGCGGTGGGATGAGTCGGCAAGCATCTTGAGCGTCTCGACAGCATCGGGCTTGAGCGGGCAGTGGAAGACGAGGAAACCGGCAAATTCGAGCTTGGACTCGACGTCCGCACGGTGGATCTGGTTGATCTTGTCTGGCTGGACGTTCATCTGCTTCACACCGAGGGCAAGCACACGAGATCCGCGGCGGGTGTAATAGCGGTACGTGTCCTCGTAGAACGCGGGGACGGAAGTGTACATCGACTTGACAGTCTCGGGAGCGCCCTTGACGGCGGCGATCCATTTGCGGCCGCTGGCGTCGGTGACAGACGAAATGGTAGACATGCGCTTGAGAGCAGACGAGAACTGGAAACGGCGGCGGATATGGATCTGAGCTTTGTGGACAGCATCCTTTTCGTTGGGCGAAACATTGTCGCCCTTGGACAGCTTCCAGTCGAGAGCCTGCAGAGTGGTCTTCTCCATAGGGTCACCCACGATGGTGCCGTCATCGAGAAGAACGAGAGCGTGGGAAGCAGCGAGCGTGAGGGTAGTCTCCCTTGAGGTCTCAGTAATGTTGACAAGCTTCTTGGGGTCGCTGCCATCTATGCCGCAGACACCCTCGACAACGAGGTCCTCGCCGGTGATGGTTCCAGTCTTGTCGAAGCAGCAAACATCCACACGGCCCGCAAAGGGAATGCGGAAAGGCTCAGTGCAGAAAATGGCAAACTTCTGAAGGGCCACAAGCGACGCATTGACGGCAAGCGATAGCTCCATGGGGAGCTCGGGGGGAACGACCGACGTGATAATGAGAACACAGTCGAGGAGAAGCTTGCCCTTGGCAAGGCCCCGCTTGTTGCCGTGGATCCAGACATACGCTGAAGCGGCAATGGCGAAGATGAGGAGGAAGAGGATGAATAGGAATGACTCAAAGTTGTTGGCCGAAACACGCTCGGTGGAGAAGATCATGGTGCGGACGAGCTGGCCCTGGGTGGTGCCGAAGCCGGTACGCAGTACAACTGCAAGACAGCCGCCGTCGGGGGTACGGATGCTGGTAGTGCCTTCCTCGGCCTCTTGGACCTGAAGAGCCTTGGTGCCCGAGAAGAGAACCGAGTTGCGGTCGGCGCCGTTAATATCCAGCAGGTCTGTCGGCTCGCGGAGCGCGATGCTCTCCTTGAGTAGAGGAGTCGACTCCCCTGAAAGCATGGCCTCGTTGACGATGCACGTGCCGTGGAGAAGAAGCAGATCGCAGGGAATGCCGGAGTCAGGCTTTGTGCGGAGGATGCTCACGACATCGCCCGGGACGAGATCGGACGAGATGACCTCAACCCACTTGCCGTCGCGCAGTGCCTGAACGGGGTATGGGGTGACGCTCATGGTGCGGAACTCGGTTAGAGTGCGAACGCGCTGGAAGACGACGGTGCACTCGAACACAACAAGCATGAAGGCGGTGAAGAGCGAGTAGTACCAGTACTCATCGAGACACCAGAGGGCGACACAGAACATCTGGAAGACGAAGAAGGGAGCGACAGCGTGCTCCGCAAAGAGCTCGGTAAACTTGGGGATCGGGATGTGGCACTCGTTAGGGCCATACATCGCCTTGAGCGAGTCGAGGGCGGGAAGGTTGAACGTTGAGAGCGCGCTGCTCTTGGCCGGGGGGTGGGACAGGATGCCGCGCGCGCTTTGAAACGTTGACAGGGGTGGTGATGAGTCGCAAGGGTACGGGATGGGCGCGAACCGCGAGCCACCGTCGGTCTCGAGGTAGACATACGTGTCGCGCTGGTAAACGAACGAGTAGGTGGGCTCCGTCGCCCCGGGGGCGGTCTTCGCCTCCAGGGGCACCATCTCGCCCTTGCCGCGGCCCTTTGTGGGAACGACACGGACATAGCTGGCTTGGGAGAGCGATTTGGCGCGCCTGTAGCAGACATGCGCCCGGACGGCGTTGCTCCAACGGGTTACAAGGAAGCTGAGAGCGTGTCCCGCGAAAAGAAGCACGCACGCTGTGAATGTGTACTCGACACTACCCAGGAGCCTGTCATAGTCGTAGTAGTAAGCATAGTATAGCACAGGATAGAGGGCTGCGGCGGTTAGTTTGTTGTCAGCTGCCTCTACGCACAAAGGAAGGGAAGGCCGTAGATGCGATATTTGATCGGGATGGGGTTGAGCAAGCTGATCCAGTCGATCTCTGCCGACGTGATGGGCGGTCGCGATGGACTGTGCCGTGTGAGCGAATGAGGCTATAGTAGCATGACTTACTCGCTCATGGTGGACAGAATGGACTACCGGGTGTTGAGGAAAATGAAGGAGTGGGGGGATGGAGTGGAGGAGGCTGGAATGGACTTTTCTGGCATGTGCGGCATCGTGTGCCGCCGCCGCCAACCGCGCGCACACACGGATGCGGCCACGGTGGAAGGCCCTGGGCCAGCATGGTTGGCCGTCGGGCGGTATCAGATATATCGTCGGCTATCGGCCCACTCGCCTTGCACCAACTCCTTTGCCACTCCGCTTTCCAGAATTGATTCCGGGAACTGCCACGTGCATCTGATGCCGTCTCTGTTTGTTAAAGAGGGGGTTCTGGATAAGCTTCTCCCCTGGTTCTAACACGCCCCGCCAACCCAACAATATGTCGCCTGTTGGGACCTCCACGTCCACGGCAATCTATTCCTGCCTACCTAGCATTCCGGTCACTCTTCCACAACATCATCGCTCCCAGACCTACACATCCCTACGCGCACCGGCACCGACCCGTCCTGTTGCGCAGTCCATCCTCCATCAACACCTCACACCCCCGCCACCCCAAAAGCGTGATCGAGCACATAGTCTGAATCGATCAGCGCGCGACTCGTTCCCGTAAAAGAGTTCGCGTTCCTACCTCCACTCACCCTCTCCCTCACCCACCCACACCCAACAGTCACCCGCCATGAACATTTTCCGTTTCCTTGGTAAGTTCCCACCGGCCGTCTGAGAGTGTCCCGCATCCCAAACGAAGGACGGAGACCAGTGGACACAGGGATTCGGAAAGCGGCGAACGATCCTCCGAGGACGTTATTGCACGTCGCAAACAGGCTACACATGTGGTGCTGGCGGAAACGTGGAAGGGAGTGGTTGCTCTGGTATCCACCGCATCGGCGGCGTCCTATTGCATCCGGATCATGTTTCTACCGCGATGCTCGTCAATTGTTGCAGCTGTGTGGGACTTGGGTGAGATGCCATGTCCGCTGGATTCTCAGGGAGGACTGCACTCGCGGAGAGTGTGCTGTGATCTCTTCCTGCTCAAGAAGACTTCTTTGGGCTGCTGTACGCGCCGTCCGCGTGTGTCCGCCGTCTTCCTCAGGCGTCGGCCTATACCTCTCCTCGATCCTTGTCCGACACTGACACGTGCAGCCGACTTGTCGCATCTCGCGTCAATCTTCATCTTGTTGCGCAAGATCCAAACAAGCCGCTCGTGCCGCGGTATCTCATTCAAGTCGCAAGCCCTCTACCTAACAGTCTTCGCCACACGATACCTCGACCTCTTCGTCTCGTTTGTGTCACTGTACAACACGCTCATGAAGCTGTTCTTCATTGGCTCATCAGCGTATGTCCTCTACCTTATGAAGTACAAGTACCGCCCGACCCAGGACCCGGCGCTCGACACGTTTAACATTTGGTACATCGTGTTGCCCAGCGTGGTGCTCGCCCTCATCTTCAACTACGCGTACACAGTCATCGAGGTCCTCTGGAGCTTCTCCATTTGGCTCGAGAGCGTCGCGATCCTACCCCAACTCTTCATGCTGCAGCGCACCGGCGAGGCAGAGACCATCACCACACACTATATTGCTGCGCTCGGCCTGTACCGTGGTCTCTACATTCCCAACTGGATCTACCGGTGAGTGCGCGGCGGTGAGAGGACACGTCCAGATGGGGAGTCACGCAGAGAAAGGAAGATTATGGGTGGAACGTGTTCAGAGGAAGGTTCCATCCTTGCACCGATCATGCTCCTTTCATAAAGACGCACTGCGACTCCTGCTGACATGCCTAGGTACTTCAGCGAGGATGCCTTTGATCCGATCGCCGTCACCGCCGGCATCATCCAGACTGCCATCTACGCCGACTTTGGCTACATTGTGAGTATCTGCGACTGAGGTTTCGGGAAGCGACGCGATGGGAGTTTCCAGGCACTGACCCGCGCAGTACGTCACCAAGGTCCTCCGTGGACAAAAGTTTGAGCTCCCAGCGTAAGCCCTACGACAGGCTCCGCCACACATCTCTGTCTGATGGCGGACGGAGGGTGGATGGAGAAGAGACTGTGCCCCATGGCAACGACGCAGGAGGAGAGTGGGCGCTGGAGAAGAGGAGGCCGTACTGGACCACAGACACCCTACCCCGCACTCTCTGGGCCAAGCCCGTTTGTTCGTGCTTGCTTACGTGCTGCATCCCGCGGCGCAGTTGCGCCAGTTGCAGCCGCCTCGTTACACCAGCCCCGCAGTGCACTGCCCTGCACGACCACGCGCAACGGCCAGAATAGTAAACATGACCAACAAGATGCATGATACCAACATGTGTGGCATGAGAATGAATAATGAACGCACGACGGATGCCACAGCGGGCTCGGGCAATGATGTTATGGGATGACATGGTATGGACATTCTGCAACACAGGCGTATTCGCCATGGACCAAATGAAGCGACGGAAGGTGTTGAGAGAGAGAGAGAGAGAGGGAGAGTAGTGGTGGGTAACTGTGGAACCTGGAACGGCTGGCTGTAATGGAATGAATATTTTGCTCAACCTCTGCCTCACGCCTTGTCGAACGAGTCGAGGAGCGCGCGCAGCTCGCCTGCGACACTGCGGTTGCCCTTTCTGGCCGCGGCCTTCAACTTGGAGAGCATTTGCTGCAGCGCCGCGTCCGCGTCGTCCGCGTCGGCGTCGGGGCTGCGGCTCCGACTGACATTGAGTCCGCGCTTCTCATTGTAATCGATCTCGTGGCGCAACCGCGATGCACTGCGTGGCGGGGACGCGTCCTTGCCCGTGTCGGAGGGCGCGGTCTCGGAGGGGGAGTAGGCGAACGGACTCGCACCAAATGGGCTCGCGCCGCTCGCCGACGGTGACGACAACAACAGGGCCGAGTGCGGGAGGTTGGACGGCAGTCCCGGCGGCGACGATGGCGGCAGGTTCGCATAGTTGAAGGGCGCATCGCCAAAGGGCGTCGAACGGCGCGAGGCCTGGTCCCCGCTCTTGTCCTTGTCCCCGTCCGCGCTCGTGCCCTCAAACTCGCTAGCGGCCAGCGACGACGTACGTTGGAAGAGCGGCGAGTAGACGTCATCGTCGGACGTGGGCGGGGCCCGGGATGAGCCTTCTCCAGCCTTGTCTTTCGCCTGTGAGGCGGGGCCCGCGTGATAACTACGCAGCACCGACGAGACATTGACCTCGGAGAAGCGCTGATGGGGATCCGACTCAGAGCCTGCGTTGTCCGTCGTGGCAAAGCCGTCGACGTTGTGGAACAGGCTGTCCGTGTTCCAGTACGTGGAACTGGTTGCAGCGTTGGCATCATCTCTGAACGGCATGGCGGGGTCGCCCATGCCGATGATGCGGAACAGCATCATGCTTGGGCTCTCAGGCTCGGCGAAGGTCGACATGGCAGGCGTCGTGTGGTCGCCGACAATGGTCGTGGATTCCCGCGGGGAGGCAGAGACGGGAACGAAGGGCTTAAATGACATCGATGCTGGGGGCGACGCAGGAATGTCCAGTGGCAGTGCCCAGCCACCGGGAGAGCTGGCAGCAGCGGTAGCCGCAGTCGCAAACTTGGCGTTGCGCACCTGTGACTTTGGCGCAGACATTGAAGGGGAGGTCATCGGGACTGGCTGTTGTTTAGGCGGTCGGCCTCGCCGGTTCGGCGGAGCCTGACGCTTGTCTGCGATGCGCTGTGCGTCCTTCTCCACTGCTAGTGTCATGGTGCGCTTCAAGCCCCGTTGCGCGTTGCCAGCGCTGGCGCCTTCGACCTTGGCCTTCTTGTTGGCGGGGCCAGAGGTTGTGGGCCTGGTGTTCGCAGCTGCCAAGGTCGTGGCCCTCGTGTTCGCAGCGGGAGTCTCGGTATTTTTGCGAGTCCGGGGTCTACGACGAATCGGCTGGTCCTCCGTAGCCCAGAGCTCCGGGGGGCGCATTGTCCGCGTCTTGTTATACCACAGGCCGCAGGCATTGCAAACGCGGACACCAGTGCTGTTCTTGTTAATCTTCTTCATGCGCCACACCGAACTCCGCGTTGTGCTGCAGTTGTAGCACTTCATCTCGCCGAGGTCCTTTTCGTCGCCTTGAAGTCGGGTGGTGTCGCTCATGTCCTCGTTCTCCTCGACCTTATCCAGCCGAATGTCGTCCGTATCACCCTCGCCCGTTGTGCTAGTCAACGGTACACCACTTGCGATATCTTGGAACATCTGGAGGAACGCGCCATTCTTCAGAATCTCCTGCACATTGTCCTGCGTGAGATCCTCGGCCATTGGTAAGCCATCATTGGGGCCTGGGCGACTGGGGGTGGACATGGGCTGGCTGGCGTTCATAATGGGATATCTGGCGTTCATATCCACAGGCGAGAGCGTACACTCCGCCTCACGCTTCCTCTTGGGCTGACGCCCCCGAGATGCCGAGGTGCGTGTAGGAGGCTTGCTGGATGATGACGCAGCAGATGACGGTGGGTTGGACGCGTAGTAAGGGCGAATTGGGGTGGTGATACGAGGGAGACCGATTGATGGGGCATACTGGAGAGGGCGCTGGTCGACAACTGGGCGACGTGGGGGAAGAATGGATGCGTGATTGCGAGGCTTGCTCGCCGACGACGGGATCCTGGTGGGAGGAACCAGTAGACCGTTAGCCTGCGAAGCCGCCAGACCATTTTCGACGAGCGCGTGCAGAGGCAGAGGGTGAATCCAGGATTGCGACGGAGCCGCCTTGATGCCCAACGAGATTTCAATCCCCCATGCTTGCCCGTCCTCGGCTACACTGTGGGAAGGAGGCGCAGCGAGGGCCTCAAGACTAGACAAGCTCTCGTCCACCGAGGCCGTGACACCTACAAAGTCAGTGCGACGCACGATGCGACCTGTGATGAGGGTTTTCCCCGGTACAGGCTCCTCGAGCGCCCAAGACACGAGTCCTCTGCCAGTCCACACTTCCCGAGGCGGCGCGCTGGACGGGGATGACGGAAGGTGCGGCTCGTCGCGTGACCGGCGGAGATACGTCTCGCGCGGGTCCAACACGTAGACTGACATGTCGGATGCTCCAGGGTGTGCAGGGTGGAGCTCTGGGCTGCGCGTGTCAGACATGACCTTCATCAACCCGAATGCAGATGGCTGGCGTGTCGCCAGCGGGAGTGACCCCGATGGTCCGACAGAAAGGGAAGCGGAATCATCTGCTCCACCCAACGATTTTCGCTGACGTTGACGCGAACGACGCCACAAAGGAAGCAGCCCTCACCTCGCCATCATGACGCCCTGGACCACGGTCTTGAGGTAGATTGCACCCCATGCTTCGTTCTGCCCATCGACCTGCGATCCGGGGTTGGGGTGCACGTATACTTGCTGCGTGGACGCGAAGAGGGCAGAGAATGTCTGCGAGGACGATTGCAAGTGGTAAGACACATGGACTGAGCAAGGGTTAGCAGGGTTTGTCCAATAAAAATGGGATTCGACTCCGCGTCATCTCACTTCGACGCGTGCAGCCGCGCCTTCGGTAAGATGCACCACTCACCCGGTAGGGAATGGATGCGATTTGGTGCCAATGGTTCTATCATGGTGAGGATTGTGGGCGAAAGGATGGAATGGAGTTGGGTGGGATGGGGGATGAGCGTGGACCCGAGTCGGCGTCGGCACGACGCGACTGGGAGATGGGGCGGCGGAGGACGGGGATGGGGCGTGGCCTATTCGCGTTATAATGTGATAGTCATATGTATGCAGGAGAGGAATGCGCAATTCCAGACACGGATTAGCAAGAAAATAATGTCCGTGGGAGGGGGATGGATGGGATGATGGATGGAGTAATGACAAGAATATGAGAGGGAGGGAGACACAATCCAAAAGGACGCGTTCGGACCGCCACTGTAAAGTGACTAGTGTTGACCGTCCAATGTGGCACCAGCCATGCAGCACACTGCACGCAGTCTGCACCCTGAGGTTGAAATATCAGTCGCGTCTAAAAACAATCACAACGGAACCAAATCTCTCGCACTAATCACAACGCGTCCTCTTCCGCAACACGTCCTCTTCCGCGTGCATCCAGCCAACTCACATGTCTCCGCACAGCGCCCAGACTGCTGGCCCTTTCCTTTAGTGACACTAGATGACGCACTGGTACATGTCTCAGCTATTATACATTGAGTCTCTCTAGAAATGGTGTCTGGTAAGAAAAATGACTACATTCGGAAGTAACCGCCCATGTGCGTTACGCCTTTAGTCGTCACTCGCGGGTGCCTCGCACCCACCCATGAGTCCCCCTGGCTCGCCTTTTACCGCCTCCGCTCTAGCTTCCACTTCCACTGTTTGCCCTTGAACGACCTCTTCTCGCCGTTGCGGTCCTCCTTGGCATTCTCGTCCTCGACAAAGCCAGCTTCGCGAGTCTTGCGTGCGGCACCCTTGCCCATGAGACTCTTTGTTGTCTCGAGGCGCGCCTCCGTCTGGCGCAAGATGCGGACGCGGCCGAGAAGAGCTGATAGGTTGGCAAGCTGTTCCATACGGTACTCCTGGGTGTGTCAGATGCATGGTCTGCATGAAATGCACCCACCCTCGCCTCCTCAGTCGTGTCCACAGGCACAGGCTCCTCGGGCGCTTTCTCAGCCTTGGCCTTCTTCTTCCGTTTGGGAGCTTCAGGAGCCATCCAACCGAGGTCAACTTCCTCCTCTTCTGCGACAGCAGCTTCTTCCAGCTGCTCCTCGTCGTCGCCACCATACGTCTCGACTGGAAGCCGTTAGCAACTGGCAACCTATCGAACGGCGCGACGACACCGTGAACTTACAGTCCTTCTTGTCATCAACAAACACGACGTGGCCTGACGGGATGTCCTTCCCCTTGCCCTTCTTGCCGCTCTTCACATCCCCGCTTGGCCGTATGATCACACCCATCTCAGCAAGCTTCTCCACCTCTGCAAGCTCCGAAGCGGCGGTCCATTCTGAGGGGCCAGCTGCGGGAGCAGTCGTCTCAAGCTCGGCACGGAGTTTTGCAATTTTCTGTTCCAGTCAATATATACACCCTACAGAGTCGTGTGTCGATACACCGAGATCTAGCTACTTGGAGCACGATGATGGGTGCAAAGTTTCAACAGCTTCAACAGCCCATCCATTTGTACACCAAAACGTCGGCGCTCCGCATAGCCGGGTCACGCTCACCTTTTCATCCTGTGCAATTTGGACCTTGATGTACCCCATGTCCTGAGTCTTGAGGAGCTTGACAACATCCACCGACAGCGCCTCATTCCCGCGGTCGGCAATGGCGACACCCTCCTTGGTCCGGCCCTTGACCATGCCCCAGTAAAACTCGTCCTTGTTCCTAAAAGCAGCCTTTTCGCGCAGCTTCTTAATACGCTCCTTCTTGCTCTTGTAGTCGCGCGCACGGTGAACATAGTCCTTGTGCTTCTCGAGCAGGCCGAGCTTCTGGCGGTTAAGAGGCTGCGCGCGCTCCCGGTGGTTCCGGCGCGACATGAGGTCTGAAGAGTGGTCAGCGCAGAGCTCGTGTATCCCCAATAAATTATTTCTCACTCTTCCTCATTGCGTTGACCATGGTGTGTAGGCCGCGAAGGAATAGTGCTTGAGATGGTTATCGATGGACAGAGATTGATCGAGGTCGTTGTGACATGCTCCTTGGTGGCGACTGATCGCGACTCAGCAACTTTTGCTGAAGGCTGCCACGTGAGAATTTGATCCCGTCAATGGCACGTGATCTTCCCCACCCATCGTTCGGTTGTTTCGGGCGATGCTGATGGATTGAATCGGATCGACTTTTTCGCGGTATGGTGGTGTATAATCCTCCCATCCCCATCGACATCTGTACAATCTCTCCGCTCGCCGTCACCACCACCGCCGTCGCTGCCCTCGTCGACCATCCGTGCTGGCACGAACGGCGCCGCCGCCGATCACCCCGATCTTAACTCCTAATCCTACTACTCCGCCGCGCCATGGTCTTGCTGCACCGCGGCGCGGCCTCGCTTCGGCCAGCGGTGCGATGTTGCACATCGCGACCAGGTGCCACACCTCTGCTCGCAGCGGCATCGGCATCGGCCTTCACCTTGGCGTCCGCTTTTTCCACCTCGGCACCGACAAGGCGACCGAAGGGGCGCCCACCGGTACCGCCATCTCCGTTGGCAATATCCAGCTTGGCGGTGTCCCGTTTATCGACGCGGAGGCACAGCTGTACCCATTTCCTCCGATCATTCTCTTCGTCTTCGGTGAGGCGGCCTCTAACCGGCTCGCCTCCCTCTGTTTCCACCTCTCTCCGCGTCTTTGGCGCGCGCTTCGAGTCTACCCAGACACCAAAGCAGCGCGATGATGACAAGAAGACGACTACTGCTGTGGCTGCCAACCCCGCCGTCCACCCCGGCCTCCTGCCCGCAAAGGCAAAGGCTGAAGCGGCCTCCGTCATGAAGCTCATCGCCCTCGCCAAGCCCCAGTGGAGGCTCCTCACTGTTGGTATCGGGTGTCTTGTCGTCTCCACTGGTGTTTCTCTTTCCGTTCCGTATATCATTGGCCGTATTATCGACTTCTTTGCTCCGGGATCCAAGGAGACACTATTGTTTGGCCTGCCTCTTGAGCAGGCAGCCATTGCTCTGGCAGGTCTACTACTTTTCGGAGCTGTCGCCAACTCAGGTCGCTCTATCGCCCTTCGACTTGCTGGGCAGCGTACCGTCGCCCAAATCAGAAACAAGACCTACCGCCAGTACCTCGCCCTGCCACCATCGCATATCGAGACCTCGGGTGTCGGTGACGCCCTCTCGCGTCTAGGCCAGGACTCGTCCATCGTCGGCCAGTCTCTATCCGAGAACCTGGGTGAGGGTCTCAAGGCTGTCCTCGGTGCGGGCGTCGGTGTGGGTGCCATGTACCTGATCTCGCCCAAGCTCTGCGGCGTTATGGTTCTGCTCTTTCCCCCAATCTCGATTGCTTCTTACTTTTACGGAAAATACATTCGCCAGCTCTCGCTCAAGACCCAGGAAGCCTTGGGTAGCATGAGCAAGCTTGCCGAGGAGCGTCTCTCCGCTCACCGCACTGTCACCGCCTCCAACACGCAGCCCTACGAGCGCGGCCTTTTCGCTGCCCGTGTACAGAATGTGTTCAACCTCCAGAAAAAGGAGACGTACGCAAACGGTATCTTCCAGGGTAGTAATGAGGTGGCCGGTGACATTGCGATGATCGGCCTTCTCATCTACGGCGGTATTCTGGTCAAGCGCGGTGAAATCACAGTCGGTGACATGACTACCTCTCTCATCTACGTCAACTGGATCGAGTGGAGTCTAAACAGTGAGTGGTCAATCTTGCAGGAACCTTGCTCACATCACCAGCCCTTGCCGGTTTCTTCACTGGTTTGATGCGCGGTGTTGGTGCCTCGCAGCGCATTATTTCCCTTCACGCCCTTCCTTCGCCTGTTCCTCTTTCGATTGGTGCGCCAGTCCTTCCTAAGGACATCGGTGCCATCGAGCTCCGCGACGTCGCATTCGCTTACCCGTCACGTCCTGACGTTAAGGTCCTGGACGGCGTCAACCTCCGTATTGACCAGGGCGAGCAGGTTGCTCTCGTCGGCGGCAGTGGCTCGGGCAAGAGCTCAATCCAACTTCTTCTTCTCCGTTTCTACGACCCCACGTCTGGTGCTGTCCGATTCGGCCACAAGGACATTCGTGACTTTGAACCTGAGTCGTGGCGTGCCCGTATCGGCTACGTCCCCCAAGACCCCATTCTCTTTGGCGGCACCATCGAGGCCAACATCAAATACGGGCACCCCGACGCTACGCGCGAGGACATTGAGCGTGCGGCTCGGATTGCGCACTGCGACTTTATCGAGCGTCTCCCGGAGGGTTACGATACGGTAATCACTAAGGCTTCCCTCTCGGGCGGGCAGCGCCAGCGTATTGCCATTGCGCGTGCTCTGGTCGGCCGTCCCTCCGTGCTGCTTATGGACGAAGCCACCTCGGCTCTCGATTCCGAGTCGGAGCGCGCAGTTAACGCCGCGCTTGAGGACCTGTTTGAGGACTCGGACATTACGGTCATTCTCATCGCCCACCGTCTCTCGTCCATCGCTGCGGCTAACCGTGTCGTGTACCTCGAGGGCGGCCGCGTCGCCGAGGATGGCACGTACGACGACCTCATCGCCCGTCCCCACGGCCGCTTCAGGAAGATGGTTGAGGGTCAGATGTCCAAGATTGGTGCTCCCACCGCTGAGGAGGAGGCTGCTGAGGGCGCACCGCATCCCGAACCATCGTCGTCAACCGAGCAGCCTGAGGGACCGGGCATAACTGTGGAGTCCCCGGCTGCGACCCCTACCCCGGCGAAGTCTGAGGCTGGCGCTTCTCCTTTCGCAGGTGGGCAGCGCCGCGGAATGCACACCCAACCTCGTCGCGAGCTGTCCACCGAGACCCCGGTTCCCCAGCCTCCCAAGGAGTACTCCACTGTTTACCAGGCGGCCAACGCCCCTGCGACTCCCCTCGAGGACCTCGACCTTCCAGTCCCCCCCGCGCCTGCCGCTCCGATCTCCGCATACAAGCCCCTTCCTCCCTTCACCCTCAACCGCCTGATTACCACGTACTCGCAACTCTCAAAGCGCAACCTCTCGATCCTCATGACGCTCACTGCCACCACAGGGTTCGCACTCTCTCCACTGCCCCTGTCCATGCCGGTTCTTCTATGCCTCACCGTTGGCACGTTCCTCACCTCTGCTGCTGCCAACACCTTCAACCAGATCCTCGAGGTCCCGCTTGACGCGCAGACCCCTCGCACTCGCGTCCGTCCCCTTGTCGCCCGCCGGGTGACTCCCTTCCACGCGGCCATGTTCGGCGCGACCTCGACCATCCTCGGTGGTACAATCCTCTGGTTCGGCTGCAACCCTACCACTGCGCTCCTTGGAATTGGTAATCTACTCCTCTACTCGGGCATCTACACTCCGATGAAGCGTTTCAGCGTCGCCAACACCTGGGTCGGCGCGGTCGTTGGCGCCATCACCCCTCTTATGGGCTGGACCGCCACCGGTGGTTCCCTCTGGCCTACCGCTGAACAGCCCCTGGTCCTGCACTGGCCGTGGGAGGCACTGTCCACTGCCGCCGACCTGCCAAACCCGCTCACGGCCTGGACGCTGGGTGCGCTCCTCTTCTGTTGGCAGTTCCCGCATTTCAACGCCCTCTCGCACATGATTCGGCAGTTTTATGCGCTCTCAGGCTACCCGATGCTCTCGGTGCTGTCCCCGCGCCTCAACGCGCTCGTGTCGCTGCGCCATGCGCTCCTCCTCGTCCCCATCTGCGCACTCATGGCGCCTCTGAGCGGCTGCGTCGACTGGAGCTTTGCCCTCACCTCCGCTATCCCGAACGCCATGTTCGTCAAGGAGGCGTACAAGTTCTTCCGCACTACCAACGAGGCCAACGCCAAGCGCGTCTTCTTCGTGTCGCTCTGGTACCTCCCGGTAGTGCTTGGCCTGATGCTTGCGCACAAGAACATTGGCGGCTGGATCCGGAAGGAGCTTGCGTGGGAGAACAGCGAAGAGGGGCAGGCGGAGATCCGCGCGATCGAGGAGAGCAGGGGGAGAGTACTCCACGATCCCGCTGTCTCAAAGTAGACTGCCGCTGTACGCTAGACAACCCCAGCAGGACCACGTTAGCCCGTGATCTGTGAACCGCTATCGGCCTCCTGACACGACCCATTACTGGCGCCGCAGCGGCGAGCGTTTCGGAGTGTCCG
Source organism: Apiotrichum siamense (assembly GCA_023653615.1). Taxonomy (NCBI): domain Eukaryota; kingdom Fungi; phylum Basidiomycota; class Tremellomycetes; order Trichosporonales; family Trichosporonaceae; genus Apiotrichum; species Apiotrichum siamense. The sequence goes on from JALJEG010000007.1 coordinate 254,279, forward strand.
TCAGGTCTCACCTGCCATAATCGCGTAGCTCCCACTCGACCTCTGCTGCTCAACGCTCTCCTCACTCATGCAACCAACTCCCCAAAATAGGATTATCATCTTGCTCCTATAGACAGACCGAAACTACCATGTACCACCAATCCACTTATCTCATCCCTTCAAAACACTTGCTGCGTCTCAATCATATGGCATTTCATCCCTCTTGCATTGCTGCATGATCATGCACCGACACTACCTGGACGTTGAAAGCACTGAATGATGGGCAATGGACGTCGGCACGCGCCCTATGTTGACTTTTGCCACTAGGCACCAGGCAGTGCCGACTACCCTTTCACGCGTAACCGTCCAAAACAAACCACCTTGTCTGGAAAATCTTGGTTTCTGGAAGTCATATATTACCCGTCTGTTCGGCAGAACAACAACAACAACAACAACAAGAACGAACCATCCACGACTGCATCTGGCATCTCAGCCCATTCCATCACATCTCATTACAGTGAGAAAACAATTCACCTACGGTCTGGATCGCAAACGACTTCAAAATTCTACTCCGCCAAGTCCCCGTCCCGTCTGCTCTGCGCCGCGGGCCAGCGCGTCCCCTCCCCAGCGGAGCGGGAGCACACCCGCCGTCATCGCTGAGCCCACACAGTCCTGTCACTGCGCGCTCGGCGTTGACACGCTTCACAGCTCCGCAGGCCGCTGTGGATGGCTCTAGGGCAAACGCTACGAGCGTGGAGCGGCAACGGCCACGCATCCGGTCCTTGCATACCTCCGTCACACGCGCCGCGCCAGCAGCATCCGCAAGTAGCACAGCGCAGCACGCGCACGCGCCGCAAGTGTTCGAGTTTGACCATCCACACCCTCTGCCCCCGCCGCGTCGTCCACTTCCCACGCCGCGAGCCCAGCAGCCAGATTTCCCACAGCATCTGGGGCATATCCCCTTTCCGCCGTCCTCGTCCTCGCGAGCATCCGCGTCTGCCCTCCCCAGCCGACCGCCGCCCGTGCCGCGGCTAGAAGACTTTCAGCTGAACGACACGGATGCCGAGCTCATCCGCAGCGCGGAATATGCAGACGCGGACCCGATGCCCAACGAGTCGAGTGTGTTCGGGTATCCTGGTGGCTTTGTTCCCACCACGATCTCACCAGCCGCGGCGCTGCCGACATACGAGGCGTTGCTGAAGAAGCCGCGGCGGCGACGACGTACGAAGAAGGAGGCACAGGTGCTCCCCAACCTCCCACCGCTGCCGCCTGGGGAGCTGCCGGCCGATGGCGAAACGCGGTTCGACTGGCGGTCCCAAGCATTGTCGGCGCGCCCGCGAGACCAGCAAAAGGTCGCTGGAGGGAAAGCGGACCGGCGATGGTGGTTCCCGGATGCGTGGCGTGTGAGGGTACCGCCGCCGATGACCAAGTTGAGCGAAATCGACGGATACTGGACTGAGCTGGCGCGTTATGCTGCGCAGTGAGTACTTTGTAAAAGGAAGACGCAAGACCATGTCTAACCTCAAACAGCTTTGTGCCGCTCCTCGAGGCTGAGCAGGCGGAAGCGGAACGCCAGTTCAACGAACGTTTGAAGGAGTGGCCCAACGACCAGCTCATGCGTGAGGGGTTCATGCTGGATGAGATGGGCGCGAGCGACGAGTGGCAGCCAAAGTTCAAGCTCGACGGGAAGGTCGTCACGTTTACAAAGACAGGCAAAGCGGCGATGAAACCGCTACCCCCGCATCAGTTCCAGTATGCCCATCCATACTCTGTGTATGCTGACGCTTCCTAGGCCAGGCTCTACTGTCCTCCTGTCCCGAACGGATCCTCTCGCCGACCCCGTGATCCACCCCGATGAGGAAGAACCGTTGAAAGGCAATGTTTTCTCCGCCGCACGCGGCCATGTGCGCGTCGTGTTTCCTTTCATCCCCGACGACATTAATAGGGGTCACTGGCGTATTGACATTGGGTGCAGCGACTTTGCGTTCCGGCGGCAGAAGGAGGCCATCGACAGGCTGAACCTTGACCCAGTACAGCACGATATGGCCGAGTTTGCGCGGAAAAGGCAGGGTGCAGCAGAGGTTCCGACTGTTTCTGCCAGTGTGGAAGACGAAGCGCTCCAGGCGATACGGAGGAAGCAAGACAAGGAACAGCAAGTGTTGATGGGCACTTCCTTGCGTGACTTGTTACTGCGTAGATTCCAGGTCGACTACGCCCCCGCCGCACTGGCCGGTCCTGCAAGTAGTATTGCTGGTGACACCAACAACTTCGCGGACGCAACCGAGATGAGGCCGTCGGATGTGGATGCCGTTGCGTCGCCGTCCGCCCACGATATTGGTCCGCCGGGGATTCTCGCACGCAACCAACTCATCCAGAGCTGGACGAACCGGTACCGTACACCTGAAGGGCGCGAACCGGTCAGCGTAGAAGGCGACCCCGAAGTGCCCCTAAACCCAAGTCAGGTCCGCGCGATTGCCATGATGCTGAGCGAGAGGCTCAGCTTGGTCCAAGGAGTGAGTGACTATGCTACCATTCATACTCACGCATACAGCCACCAGGGACGGGCAAGACCCGTGTCATAGTGGAGACGATCAAGCTGCTCAAGAAGCACTGGCAGATCCCCCACCCGATTCTTGTGTGCGCGCATACCAACGTCGCTGTAGACAATCTCGTTGATGGGCTACACGCACACGGTGTCAAGGTTGTGCGCTTCGGCAATGCGGCGCGAGTCCCACAGTCGCTGCAGGACCTGACATTGGATGCCAAGCTTGGGGAGCACCCTGCGTTCCAGGAGATGGAGCGCCTCAAGGCCGAGCGAGGGCTTCTTCAGGACGCAATGACGAAGCCAACGATCTCAAGTGAGTGAGTACGGGCTGGAAAAGGCTGACTCGCGCAGAGGGCAAGAAGGAAGAGATGCAGAAACGGGTCAACATAATGAATGGACGCATGTACATGCTCAAGAAGCGCCTCCATTTTGAGGTCCTGGCCAATGCTGATGCCGTGAGTTGTGGAAGAGAGAGAGTTGGAAGTTTCGCATTCTGATAGACGCTAGATCTGCACAACATGCCTCTCAGCGACTTCCCGCGTGCTGGACGTTATCGACTTCCCCTTTGTCTTCCTCGACGAGGCCGCTATGGCGACCGAGCCTCTCAGTCTTGTTCCCCTCACAAAAGGTGCAGCGCAGGTGGCCATCATTGGGGACCACAAGCAGCTTCCGCCCGTAATTGTGAGCGAGGATGCGCAGGCAGGTGGACTGGCCACCAGCATGTTTGAGCGCCTTATCCATGAGAAGCGTGAGTGAAAGTAGAGCCATCGAGTTGTGCACTTTCTAACGGACCAGACATTCCCTCCATCATGCTCGACACTCAGTACCGAATGCACCCGTCCATTTCTGCATTTTCATCGCGGATGTTCTACAACTCAGCACTCAAGGACGGCACTGTCGCTGGCGATGGTGCCGTCCGCCCTGGTCTTGATCCTCCCGTAACCTCCTTCCTTCTCGACAATGAACAGGGCAAGCGACTCAACATGACCTTCCTCAATCACGACTATCCCGAGTCTCCCTCCAACCGGAGCATCGCAAATTACCACGAGGCGGGGCGAGTGTGCGATATTGTCGCTGATCTGCTTCACAACAACCCGGAACTGAAGGGTTCCGACATTGGCGTCATTGCACCATACATTGCGCAGATTCGCACCATCTCAGACTTTCTCAAGGTGGATCCAGACCGACAGGAGGCCTTCCGCTCGTGGCTGGGCGATGAGCGTGCCGACGAAGTCCAGGATATTGAAGTCAAGACGGTTGACGGCTTCGAGGGCCGCGAAAAGGCCGTAATCATCTTCTCCACCGTGCGCTCCAACGCGGCCGGCTACATTGGCTTTCTCGCCGACTGGCGCCGGCTGAATGTCGGTCTAACGCGCGCCCAGCGTGCGCTCATCATGATGGGGAGCGCACGGACGTTGACGGCCGCCAAGACGGGCGAGTTTGCGAATGAGGCACTGCCACAGGATGGCACCAAGGTGTGGCGCGCGTTTATCCGGTGGTGCTCTGACCAGGGGATGGTCATGGATGACGTCTAGAGAATCTAGGGTATCAGCAGCTGTCGTGGTCATATTGTATATCCTGCATCATATCCATGCATCTCCTGCTATATGGGCACGTGTTATGCGAGGCGGACTTGGACATTGGTGGCTTGCAGAACAAAGTTAACGCAAACTAGACCCGGTTCTCTATGGCAATCCTTAACGTCTCAGCCCACTCTCCTGTTAGTGCGCTGGGGGAGAGAGGTAACACCGGACATAGTCATAAGCGTAACAATCATTCTGTGCGTGTATTTTTTTCCAAGAAAAACACACCACCATACTAAAAGGTAAAAGGTTCTAACACGAAAACGTAGAGACTGCGAAGGGGTGAAACTAGGGTGGGTGCACGCAAGAGCGCTAATATATCGATGACGAGACGGTGGGGTGGCAGTTGCCAGTTCTTAGAAGAGAGCGGCGATACCAGCAAGGACGAGGGCTACGCCCGAAACGGGAGCGAGGGCCGAAGCGCCGCCGGAAGGGGAAGGAGCAGCCGAGGGGGCACCTGTGGCAGCAGCCGATGCACCGGAAGTAGAGGGGTTGGCAGTGCCACCCACAGTGGAGCCGCCACCAACGGCCGAGGCTGCGGAACCAGCGACGCCCGAGGCACCGCTGGCGGCACCGGACACGGCGCCAGCGACAGCCGAAGCGCCCGACGAGGCTGCACCGGCAGCGGCACCGGCGACGGCCGAGGTGCCCGACGAGGCTGCACCGGCCGCGCCACCGGCAACAGCCGAGGCACCCGAGGTTGCGGAGGCAGCGGCGCCGCCAGAGGTCGCCGAAGCGCCCGAGGCGCCAGCGGCGCCAGCACTGCCAGCGCCCGAAGCGCCCGAGGCCGCGGAGTCGGCACCACTAGCCGCCGAAGTGGCCGCACCGGCACCGGCACCGGCACCGCCCGAAGCGCCGGAGGCGGCGGAGTTGGCACCACCAGCCGCCGAGGTGGCAGCACCGGCACCACCAGCGCCCGAAGCACCGGAGGCGGCGGAGCCGGCACCACCGGCACCACCAGCCGACGAAGCAGCGCCAGCACCGCCCTCACCACCCGCGGAGGTGGCGGAGGCGGCACCGCCAGAGCCACCCTGCACACCGACCACGCCACCGGAGCCACCCTCACCACCACCGGTCGAGGTAGCAGTGGCGCTACCGTTGTTGTCGCCACCAGCACCGCCGGTGTTGGTAGCGGAGTTGTTGTCGCCGCCACCGCCGGTGTTGGAGCTACCACTAGCGGCACCAGCGGCGCCGGTGTTGCCGCCCTGACCATTGCCGGCTGATGTGTTGCCACCCTCACCACCACCAGTCGAGGTGCTGCCACCGGAGCCGCCATCCTTCGGGGTGCCGCGACGTCCGTCGATGTTGCAGTTACCTCCCATCTGTTGTACGGCCTGGTAGTAGGGTCCGCCCTGAGCCAGGTCAGAACGTGGCCACTAGGTCTATTTGACGATTGACGATGGCCGCATATGGCAGTGCCAGGCACCACGTGATGACCACATGGATATGGAGAAAGGTACTCACATCGCACTTGTCCCAGAGGCAAGTAGCGAGCTCGTTGCAGTCGCTGATGTTCTGGCACTCGGAGAAGCAGCGGTCGTACTGGCGCTTCTCACTCTGGTGGTGTCAGTCAGAAGTTTTCACGGGAGGGAGGGGCGCGTCTGGTGGGAAGAGACAATCCGGGTGTGGCGTTTGCGTTGCCGGCGCTAGGGCGTGCCTCGGACACATACCGTGGCGGCGACGAGGAGGGGGAGTGTAGCGAGGAGGACAGCGGCACGCATCGTAGCTATTCCGTTCTGTTTTGATTAGACGAGATGGGTCTATAGGTGATGGAGATCAAGAAAATGATGGGGAGAAGAGAGAAACGGAGTAAAAAAAGTGGGCAGGTGGGGCTTTTGAATGAAACCCACTCGCAACTGGTTTCTGCTGTTGCTCGACGGCCTACCGCTGGATGGCTGGGGAGCAAGGTAGGACAGCGGAGGGCAACCGGTGAGCAGCTGAGCGACGGCTAGCCGAAGCAGAGCAGCGGAGGATCATCGGAAACTTCGGCGTGTTTCTCTGCCCTCGTGCGCGTCCTGTGCGGTCCCTTGCCCTGCCACCTTTGGGGGCGTGCGGAGGAGGATCGTCAAAGTTTGGTAGCGATCAACGTGTCATGTCCCTGGACGGGTGAAACGGGACAATTGCCTCTTTCGCACCCCCACCCAACAGGAGGATATCTGAGGTTACAGTATCCGGCAGGGACAACGGCCAACATGCGCGCGAGGACAAGCCACTCCCGGCTCGGATAACAGCTGCTGGTTGAGCCCTAAAGTAACCCTGTTGTCTCCTTTTGTCCCTTACGCTTCGGCTCGATAATGATTCATCGATATTCCTTCGCGGCAGCAGTCGGCACTCCACTCCACCCTTGCCCCACGAATGATCGCAACGTACCCCAAACGTGCTGCGGCACTCGCGATCTTGCAGCTGCGCGCACGTCTGGTGCGTGCCTTGTCGTCAATGCCACCTGTGACATCAACATAGCGTCACAAATACAGCAGTCGCAATCCACAACCGAGCCCAAGTCGCCTTTGTGTGCGTGGCACAAGCTGCGCGCGGCGGTGCAAGTATCTCTTTGCGTGAAGTAGAACTGATTCGTACTGTTGTGGTCCGTAAGCTGGGAATGCGCCGGAAACGAGGTTGCGAACAGTGAAGCGTTACTGCGGCGTTTTCGTCATTGTGTCAGAATGGGAACGAAGCCGCTTCCGCCCTGGCACCCAACTGCCCAACGCACCCAAGGCAACGTGGCCACGTGGCCAAGGTACAATTGGCCTTCTGAACGCGCATGCGCAGTTGGCTGCACTGCACACGGTCGTCAAAAAAGAAAGCTTCACACTAGGGAAATTGTGTGCCAAGGCAAAGAAAGATACAAGCAGGGCAGTATGGCAAGAGGGGTCTTGGTTTACAACTCTTTTTTTTTCCCTGTCGCAGTCTTCTCTTGGCAGCCACCGATCTCCTTCGCGTGTGGACGACCTCGATGCCGTACTCTAGTGATCGATGTACATTCCCTTTTTGGGTTATTCCAGGGGCGTTGAAAGTGAGATGACATAATCAGGGAAACGCGTAAAGCCCCGATGTGACATCTGCCTTGGGCGCCAAGCCGCCCAACTCTGAATCCCCTGTACATGTGCGTTACATCCACCAGCCCGTGATCGCGAGTCACATCTATACCTCGGAGCCATCGCGTGATGTAAATAGACGCCAGTCGGCCAATCCCCAGGCCCAAATCCCGATGTCTTTCTTTCCGAGCTCCGTCTTGTGACGTATCTTGCCGAACGAAGCGACGAACCTGTCTACCGACAGGGGCCACAGTCACACGGGGTCCCTAGACGTCTGCTTCCAACCGACGACGTCACAATTTCGCGCGTCTGCGGTCTGGGCCAGAGCGACTCTTGTGGACGTGAGGCATGGGTTGGTGCTTGGCAGAGGCTATTTCCTGGTAGTGGTGATGTATTCAAGAATCTAGCAATCTTCATCGGCACAGGTGCAATTCCCACGCCTGGACGTCTTGCGCATATCCCCGTGCAGACATTGTGCCCAAGAGCAATCCAGCCACACACCCAGGCTGTCCAGCGTCTGGGCAGGGATGCGGCTGGTCAGCCTGGAGCCGACAGGCTTCCTCGAGGAACTGACTATCCGATTGGGAGGTGCCAAGACAGGCCAGGCTTTTAAAGACAACACGCCACTACTCCAAGTCAATACCCCGCAGCAACAGCCCGGTCGGTCACAACCGCCACGAATATAGTACAGAAATTGCTGTGGCGACGCGTCTTGTTCTTGGTGTGGAGCGGAACATGGAACAACTAGCCTATGTCTCTACCTGTGCTTATTCGATCAACAGGCGGGTCTTGCCTATGTTTAGGCCGAGTGTCTTCGCTTGTCAATCTGAGGTCCAGACAAGGAGATCTGGCCAAGATACATCTTGCGTGGTACCACGCCTGCTCCCCTCTAGGATATGAGTTGTACTGGGTTTGGGCAAGCGGTGTACATGAGACTCGCTTCGGTACCGGGGCAGCTCAAGGGTCCGGTGTCCCTGGCGGCCGATGGCCTAGTCTGGGCAGCTTGCCACATGCTCAGTTACTCTAGAAAGAAGAGAGGGTGGTGGTTGGGCATGATGGCCGGATCTTCAAATGGCCCAGACACTTGCGTCACGTTGCTCCTGTCGTTTGAGCCTGTTCTAAAACTCCTCATGATCGTTATTTCAAAAACGTCGCTTTCCGCAGGGACGGAGATGCACAGTCGGAGTGTTCGAGATGAAGGAGACCGTTTCATCGTGGCAGCGCAGTGATACGCGACAAACGGGAGTGTCAGTCTCGCCATCATCATACAACCCACCGACAAGGTCACAAGCGAGTCCTTGCGCGCTCTGAGCTAAAAACGGAAACCCGGATAACATTCGCCACGACGCGTTGCAGACGCGATGGCGAGTTGGGGCTCAGCGTAAGTGATTACGCCCATTTCCTTCCCCCGACGCCGCATATCGCACCTGCCAGCTGCGGATATGTCGACAAATGTCTCTAGTCGGAAACGAGAATCATGGAAGACCATCCTGGCGCTTCTTGGCACTGGAGGTGGCTGGGAGACCTCGTGCTGGATGGCGGTCACGGCTAGGTCGCCAGGTTGCGGCTCTCTCGAGACAACATCGCCGCGTCCAGGCACCATGCGTAGCTTTTTCTGTAGTCTGCGCTTCTCTACGACTTCCCAAACCCAAAACCAACTGGCTCTTGTGGTGTAGTGGCTATCATACTCTCTTAGGGTTGCGGACGCATCTTAAGTCTGGGAGTGGTCCTCGGTTCAAATCCGGGCAAGGGCCGTGCTTTTTATCTTTGTTTTTTGGTGATGCCTTTTGTGTCTTGCTGGAATGAAGGCTATCAATAACGATATAATGTACCTATCGCGATTTCGAGACAGCGACGGCTTATAGCGTGTGCACCCATATCGCTGGGTATGTCGGTACTCACTGTGCTCCCCATAATGCCTCCGTCGCTGACAGCTCCGAGGCCGACCTCCGCATCTTTATCGTTGCGCTCAGGTTGGCAACGGGAGACCCGCCTTCGCATAGCCCTCGCTAATTAATCCCACCTCCCAATCCCTCCTCCCCCCGGCTCTCCCATTCTCCCCCCTCCCCCCCCCCTCCCACTTCTACGAACCTGGCCCAGGGCTCCCACCTCATCGCCCAAAGCTGTGTCCTCTGCCGCCTGTCTCAACCATGAGGGCGCGGTCTCACGTGACTCCCCATCTCAGTGTATTTTGTCGTCATTTTTATAATACGGAAACCGAATGTTGGATTCTGGAGCATTTCAGTACTGGCCTGCCATTACACACGGTCAAACTTAAACACCACTCAAACACCATAAACACCACTTAAACACCACCCTTCACAGTTCGATAAGAATTCAGATAAGTACAGAAAAGATAAGTACAGAAAAACCCTCAACAGATCTACTATCATCCTAGATAGATCAACCTAGCATCTCTCTCGTACATATAAGAGACTGTAGCGCTAGGTTATGCATTGCAGACTTCGCCATTCCATTTCCCAACACCGAAAACAATCTGTTGGAATTATCGACGTCTGATCTGAATAGATCTGGTAAAGGGGTGCCAGTGTAGGTGCGGCGAGACTCGACAGAGGAGCGCGGTGCCACTAATACTGGTGCGGAGCAGCGGGAGCGCAGCGGAGCTCGACGGGGGAGCTGTGTGCTACGGCTGATGAAGCTGGACTATGCACGCGGCCTTTAGACGTGAGTGGTGAATGCATAAAGCTAGAGAAGGGGGAAGGGAGCTCTATGAAAGAGCTCTTGATACGTGGAGTGCCACTATGGCTGGAGTAAGGCGGAGTGATGCCGCTTGGGTGACATCGTGATCACGTAACAATAGCCACGCGATGGTGCGGTCCTTAGACTTGATCGCGGTCTCCAATGGTCGTAGTTTCCAACACAATCACAGGTGCGATGCCCGAGTGGTTAAGGGGAATGATTAGAACGTTCTTTCTACCGATCTAGTCCATCATTTGTCGTAAGACGCCAGGGTTCAAATCCCTGTCGCACCTATCTTTTTTCGGGCCCCCGACCAACACTAGCCGAGAGCATCCCGCAGACAGACTACTGTCCGCGACGCTCTTGCCCTCGGACATCTGATTGCCCGATTACTTGCGCACTTACATTGATCTCGGCCACGTAGCATGCGCCCAAGTCACCGTCTCGAAGCATTCCATGTCAGCGAGCTATAGCATGGCGGAAGCGAAACATACTTCCGCCACCACTAAACACAACTCTTGCAGATGATCGGAGCTTGGTGTTTGCTCCCGCGACCTTCCACTGCGTCACCACACTTACATAAGCTGTCGTCGTCGTAATCAATGAACAGCGCCTCACAGAAGAGATCATCCATCCTCGATCCCGTTTCCTTCTCCCTCATCGCTGCCGCCATGGCCGAGCCTCAACGCTTTGATGTCGAATTCAAGAAAGTGCCTGGCACGCTCACGTTGACGGCCACGCATGTGGCGTGGGTGCCAACCATGCCTGGCGCCATGGACAGGCAGCAGCAAGCGCTCAACCGGGTGATCAGTGGGTGCTACCCATGCGCGGACGTGGTCGCTGGTCGTCACTGACACTCTCTGTGCAGATATGTTGGCGTCAAAGGCTGGTGCTGCGCGCGTCTCGATCAAGCTCAAGTTCAAGGACGACGTGCCCGAGGGCGGATTGCTGTTCACGTTCACGGGGCCGTCAAAGGAGACGGACCGGCAGCGTGTACAGGACGTGCTCATCCCGTTTGTCGCCGTGCACCGTGGGGCAGCGGGCCCGGCGCCGGGAGCGGTAGGGCCTCCACAGGCCGCGGGTACTCCGACGACCGGCAGCGCGACTCCAGCCGCCGTCCCCGCCGCCGCAGTTGCCTCGGCGTCGACCAGCGCCGCGGGTACACCCGCGGTGAGCACGCCGGGCACGCCGTCGAGCGCAGTACGCGGAAGCAAGCGCAAGGCAGACGAGTTGGGAACTGATGCGGTCGAGCGTCGTCGCATGAACGCGCTGCGCGAGCGCGTGCTGCGCAAGAATGCGACGCTCAAGATGCTGCACCGCGAGCTTGTCATTGGGCGGCAGATTACCGAAGACGAGTTCTGGGACGGACGAGAGGCCCTGATCAAGGCCGAGGAGCTTGCCTATGCGCAAAAACCCGGACGGCCGTCACGTCTGCTCGACGACCGCTTCGACCTCACAGGGACCAAGAAGGACCCGAAGAAGATCCAGGGTGGCACGGGTGTCGGTGTCAAGAAGGGGGACAACGGGCCAGTGGTGCTCAACATCACCAAGGAGGTCACACGAGAGATTTTTGAAGAGTTTCCCGTCGTACAGGATGCGTACGCGAAGAATGTGCCCGGCAAAGTGGGTACTGCCTGATCGGACGGAGCTTGTCCAGCGCTAATTGCCGTAGGTGGACGAGAGCGAGTTCTGGAGACGGTATTTTACGTCAGCCTTGTGGGAACGGCATCGCGCGTCTGTGCGTAAGATGGCTATTGACGAGGGGACGCGGAAAAAGGACGACATCTTTGACGTCTATCTCGAGGATCCAGACTGGGAGACGGCGCCACGCAAGAAGCAGCCCGATCATGTGGAGAGCTACCTCGACCTCGCGGCGACTGAGGAGGACCACGGTGACTCCACAACTGTCAGGGATGTGACAATGCAGGCAGGAAAGGAGCGCAACTCACTGCCCCTGATTCGACGGTTCAATGCCCATTCGGAGAAGCTTCTGCGTGCGGGCAAGAAAGGGCCCACAGCAAGCGGGCCGGCGAGGACAGACGAGGACGACCTGTATGGCCAGATTGAGTATGAGGATCTCCGCGCCCCTGCAGCCGCTGCGCCGATTCCGCTCCACGTGAACGACAGTGCCGTGAAGGATAGCGACAGCAGGGGCATCCTCCCCGGCGTCTCCGACGCTGAGCTCCTCGAAATGTCCGCCGCCATGGCTTCCAAGCTCTCCAGCTGGCGGCCTGACTTCGGCTCCGTATGCATGGCCAACCCCGCCAACCCGACGAGCGGCGGGGACGGCCCACGCGACGAAACTGCCCTCGAGACGTTCTCGTACCAGCGCGATGCTCAGTTAGTGGCGACGCGTGTCGTGCGCGACATGCACCAGGCAGCAAACACCGAGGATGCCGTGCACCCGCCGCTGCCCGAGGAAATCATGCACCAAATGCGCAGCTGCCATAATGCTGCGTCCGAGTTCCTTCGCCAATTTTGGTCCGCCACCCTCCCACCGCTGCCAGGAGCGCTTGGTGGTCAGACACCGCAACAGCGCGCGGCGCGCGCTGCTAAGATGGCGAAATACCTCGCAGGAACCGAGGGCAAGATTAACGCCATTGTTACAACGGCAGAGATTGCGCGGGCAGACCCGGAGCGGGTCCGGGCGGTGAGCCTTGACATGACTTGAGAACATCACTGACTATCCTAGGCACTCGCGCCTACGCTTGGTGCGGTCAATGTTGCACTCAGGCGAGCAAGGCTGCAGGCTACGAGGTGACCTGTGACGGACATGTTGTGCAAACCGCAACCCACGACCTTTTATGCAAATAGGGGCCATGACCCTATGCTCATGGGATGGATGATATTGACCTAGTACTGACTGGCGACTCAGCCCAAGCCCATGGTGCGATCGACCTTGGTCGTGTGTCCTTGCTATCGATGCTGATGCGTTTACTCACTCCCGACGTCTACGATATACCAATATATGACAGGTAGGGTACACGACATTCCGTAAGTACGCCACATGACGCTGCCTAGTCCATGCCAGATCGAAAGATTTCACGAGGCGGCCCAGGAGCCTCGCAAGGTGCGAATATATAACGTGACGCTCGTTCGAGCGATTGTCGGCGGAACTCGAGCATCGAGAACCTTGCGGACACCTGTACGCAGCCTGCAGCAGGTCTGAGCGGTCTGAGCGGTCCTTGAACCTTCATCATTCGCGCACCGTCATTATCCCATCACGCTTTCTCTTTCGACACAGCCGCCACTAAACGAAGAGTCTGCTCTTTCTTCCGATTTGTATAACCGTTAGGCTCGTAGGTGGTGAATATCCATGAGACACAATCAGCAAGTGTTCACATATCGATCTATTTTCCAAGCTTCGAAGGCCTCGTTATATCAGTCGGTAGATAGTTTGACTCTTACTACTAAGATATCAAAATGTCATGGGTTCGAGCCCCATACGAGGCTTCTCTTTTACCTCCGCAGCGGAAGTCTTTTTAGGGGCGTCGAGTGCGTAGGTATGCAGGCAGTATCTAGGTATGCACTGCGCATTAGCACTGCGCAACCCGCCGCGCGGCGACCGCGATAGCTTCAAGGGACTTCGGTGAGTACCAGCGATCAAGACAGCTGATCTGCCGGCTTCTTGTGGCGCGTGGCGCTGAGGAGGGCACGAAAGAGTGGGCGAACGTGAGAACGTGCAACGTCTCTGCCATATGGGTAGCCTGTGAACCTGGCTGTAAGTTTCCAGTCTTTGGGTCCGGTCGACAGTGACGGCACTAGGTCAAGATGAGGTATAATCGGTACCGATAATCAATGGCGCTGCTCTGGGATCACAACAGATATAGCCACCTAATGCGGACCTGAGGAGTACTGCGTCGAACAGAAATGAGCACCGCCAGTTCTATTGAACTAGGGGCGACATGGCCACGATCCCAACGGAACGCCGACTGGAGCCTGCTGCCCCAGAGCTTGAAGCGAATTGAATGGGGCAATATCCAGAGCCTCGCAGAGACTGGTATATCAGTTCTCGGCCACTCCGGCACTTGAGTCACGGCCAAATTCCCCTTGATTGTTCCCATCTCCTGCACATGTCAGTTGGCGAGTGCATGCATCGTGGTATTCAACAAGTCGGTACCTGTGTCACAGTCGGCCAAAGTGTAAGACGCGTCTATGCGTGATATCCGTACGCTTGTCTGCCCCTGCTCCTTCAAAGGCGAAAACACGACATCGACCTCGTCCACCTCACCAGCCTCGATCTCCTCGATCGTCTCTGCCCCCCCCCCCGGCCATCATCCCCGAGTCTCCTTTCAAAAATGAGGGATGGATCATCTCCAAGAGTTCCTCAGCCTCGTATGGGGCTCGAACCCATGACATTTTGATTTCTTTGTAGTAAGAGTCAAACTATCTACCGACTGATATAACGAGGCTTTGACTTCTTGAGTCCTGACGTTGATAACGCGTCGTGGGCCCCTGGTACCTGTTGCGGGCCACCCTGCTCTCCTTCTCTCGTATACGATAATGATATGTGAACGGTGCCGTTGACGCGGAGAACCTCAGCATCTTGGCTGGACCTCAACACTTGACTCCCTCTCTCACAGGAAGATGCATGGGCCTGATGACCGGCCGCCGTCGTCAGGCCGCCCAAGGGGTCTTTAACCCCCGAGCAGGGCTTTCTCTTTCAGTGCCGTTCTGGAAGAACGACTGTTGTGGCCATCCCCGGGGAGGAAGGTATTCATACATGGTTGGTGAAACGGTTTTATGCGAGGTGATGGGTATGGTGTCAAGGCGGCCGCTGATGCCGAGGTGGCCAAGCCTGCGGGCGCGAGGTTGGGTCAATCTTTTACATTACTGTGTGGTGTGGGTTGCACGACAGTGACGCACAACGCCACGCGGGAGGAAGAAACACGCGCAGGACGGTACCACACTCAACCTTGCCTGTTCCACCTTGCGACCCTCTTCGCAATATCGTGGACCAGTTCAAAGCTCGTAGGATTCCGGATCAATTAGATGTAATTTGGCGACCGATGCTGCTCCGCCGGGGCGGGATAGTCACTTGTATTCGGAATAGCACTTCTGTCTCCCGTTATTTTCCACGTCCTAGCTCTTGGGAACGCTCTCCTCCCTCTGCCTTCCCCTCTCAACAAGTATCAGCTGAGGTGGACGAATGTACATGGTTTACCTTCCTGGAAGACGGTCCATTGATCCACAGACACCAACTACTAGACGCCATAGTCCGCCCCAATCGATAAGGTGGCGGTGGTGGCGGTCCTTTGCGCATCACTTCTGCTAGCAGCCGTTCCCTATCCACACATAGGATGCGACGCCGAGAGCGCCACCCGAGCGTGGAGTGGTGCGAACAGAGTTTCTGTGGGAAAGGATTATGAATGCAGTTGGGCTACCACAGCACCGTCACCCCTTAACAAGGGGCGCTGCATACCGCAGACCTCGATACCAGTTTTGTGGCACAACGCCGCCTACACTCGCTCACCATACGCTCGGTTGATTAGAACAGGCAACGAGACTGCAATGTACAGACCAATCTGAAAGTCCGTGTCGATGTGCGACGGTCCTTGATCACAAACCTCGACTTGCTTCCGTGACCTGAGACTGTGTCTGACTATCCGGATCGAAAGGCATGTCCTAGGGGTGTGACGCGGACGGCTCAGAATGGTCTGTACCTCTGTACAGACGTGTTGATTCTGCTGCTTCGTCGGCTGTTCTACGGAGCACTTGTATCCGTTTCATATTCCATGCTAGGAACCGGTGGCAGGGGACAACGTGAGTGCCTGCGAATGAGTACCTAATGGCCATGTGGGTTGGAGTAGCTGCTCGATGTGGAGTGGAAGGGGCTGGCCGTTTCATCGCTGTCTCCGAGCAAGCCTTCCGGCAAACAACAGCTTGGCGGCTGGCGTGGTGTAAGGGGGGAGGGGGGAATGGATAGACGAGGAAGCCAGAAGGAATATGGATCCGTAACATGCCTAATCAACGGGGGAATGCCGTCATACTATCTCGTAGGTTTTCTCGAATCATTACGAGAGCAGGGGCATGCTGGTTCGGAGGAGCCAAAAGAACCAAACAAACAAACAGCAGTCAACACCGAATAAACAGATCCGAACACGCTGACGAGCCATGTAGGCTGCGGGCCGCCGGTCCCCGTCCGTAGGCTCGTATGTGGTAAGCTTACGGCGCAAGCCACAGTTGCTTGATTCTGAAAAGACATAAAAGGTATTTGCCAAGGGACCTTGGGGGTCCTACTAACAAGATATTGCCACATTGTGTATCTCGGCAGCGGACTTGCGGCCTTGTGGGGCGTCATAGCTCGAGGACGCCCCAAATTGGGCCATCTGAATACGAAAACGTCGTGGTGGACTGTGGACGTGAAGGTATGTATGTAGGCATATATGTACCACACTAGCATCGCACTACGAGCCACATGTCTGGCAGTGACTGCAGGGGTATGCTGCTGCTAACCAGAAATGGTCATCGTCCAGTAGCCAAAACACAAAACAATGACAAGAGGCAATGCCCCTGTTCGACTTTGGTCAAGATCCATGAGCGTTCAACCTTCTGCGACTAGCGCCAGTCCGTCAAACAGTATGGTGACTGCAGCCGAAGCGGTGTTCTGACGCCTGACACGGCAACCACTGCAGGGACGACGGGTCACTATTGCGACCAAGTTTGCAGGCGTGCAGGAGCGGAGGGATAGCACGCACCGCACTGTCGTGGTCGCTGAACATTGGGCCAGGGACCGCAACCACCGAGACCTGAGATGACGGCGGCGCTGATGACATCAGACCTCGGAGTGCCGCCGGCGGCCGCATCTCTGGCACGTTGCTAGCTTTTGCTTCCCCGAGCGCGCGGCCTTGTAGGCCACCGTGATCGCGGCGCGCGCCGCTCGGTACGCGGCGCGCGCGCGGAGAATCGTGTACGTGACAACCCCAATTGTTCCGCGTTCCGCGTGCCGTTCCCTGCTTGTGGGCACTGGTGGGCTGGTGGGGAAACCTTGCTTCTGATCTGAACCCCGAAACGGTGTGGTGTGACCCGAGGAGGGGGATAGTAACCCTGTCCTGGCAGGTTGGCCCTGTGCGGTCTGCCGCGTTTTTTTTTTTTTTTTTTTTTTTTTTTTTTTTTTTTTCTTTTTTTTTTTTTTTTTTAAGATACTCCGTCAGGGCTGTAGTGGTTGTCTCTTTTCTT
>JALJEG010000007.1:271309-338073 GCA_023653615.1 Apiotrichum siamense
CTGGGGGGGGGGGCGGCGGCGGGGCGGGGGGGGGTGGGGGGGGGGGGGGGTGGGTTTTTTTTTTTTTTTTTTTTTTTTTTTTTTTTTGGTGCTGCCGTCTGGTACCGATCATCAACGTACCAAAAGCGCGGGTGCCGTCATTGCCTTGTTTCTTAGCGCAGGGCACAATGTGGGAGCCCCAACTCTATGCGTCCGATCGCGTCGTGCATGTCAGGCCAACCACAAAGCTCGCAGCATGCAACCTCTGCTTCTGCGTTCAACGGTGCCAGTATGACCGACGTGCTCCGACGAGCGGCGACAGGGACGGATGGCCGACGGACGGCTTACAACATTGCGGCGTTGCTAGCAGCCAGTGGCGCCACATGCTCAGCTGACCATTCTCTTCTTGTCCTTCCAGGGCCGGTGATGGGGATGCAGGGTGTCGCCGCCGTCGATCTGTACCTGTCTTGTGGTCTTCTTTTGTTAACATGTCAGCCAGCCGAGCTGCCATGTCATCGGACTGTGAGTGAGCGGCCAGCGGCCGTGCGGACATGTCTCCGGATGTCGATGAGGACCCGGGTTCCGCAATGGGCCGTAAGGGTTTCGTTGGCAGTCCCCGACGCGGTGCGGCCTCGTGGGTGCCCGCTGCCGCTATTGAGACATGACGTACGACGTGTCAGCAGCGTGAATGTGCGGCGTGCGGTGACACAGCCGTCTTGTCTGGCGAAGGGGCGGCGCCGCAGGTTTACGCAACTCAAAGACCCTCTCGAGGCGGTGTCTCAGCAGCGGAGGGCGAGCAGCGCCAAAGTTATGCTCATGACTTTCGAGATGAGCTCAGCCATGTCCTGGTGCAGATCCTCAGAAGACGGGCTATATGCTCAGATCCGTCGTGTCTCCAAGTCTACAGAATGGGATCCACTTAATTCTATCAACCGCCATTGGGTTGTCGGTTTCAGCCTGCAGTTTCCACTCTCCATTTCATTGCTGTGTGTGGCACAGTTATAGTTTCCGTTTCCCATGCGCGAGCCGAGCCCTGGAAGAATGATAGCCATGCTGGTCGTGCAGAACTGTATCGTCGACGGCTGGACAGTGGCAACGCAGGGTTCAGTGACTTGCGTTCTCACCGAAACGAGGGTGGAACAACAGACTTTGAGCGTTGTGGTTGTGGGTCGTATCATCCTGGCGCGGGACGTGCATCCCACTCATGGTGGCCATATTGCCAGGATTCCGTGGCAGATTCTGGGTATTGTGTGACACAATAGGCTCTACCTGTCCCTTAGGCTCCCTTTTCTGACCACTCTTGTTAGTGTCACCGCCGCGGCCAAACAGCCGAACACGCGGCTGCCCATGGCTGAGGTTCGGACTTTGCGGGCGTCCCCGTCTACGGCCGACGAACCCCCCCGCTCGTGCCCTGCAAAGTCCCTCCCCTCATCTCGCTCCATGGCCTCTGCACGACGCGCTGATCAGACCAGCCGCTATACAATTTACCAGCAGCAGTGAATGGAGTTAATGGCGGTGCACTGTTTGTGTCGTACGATTTTGCAGGTGGGCTGACAGCGCTATAGGCCTGTTGGATAGGTGGCCCGTTGGCTTGTCGGCGTGGTGCCTCGGTAAAGACTGCGGGACGTACGGCTGTCTGTTGTAGACGATGCGGAACGCGTTGCATTTTTGGACCATCAGACGATCACACCTGGTGGTGGAGCCTCTCCAGTTGCCTCATTCCTTCCGCCGAACAATAACAATAGCTCGGCATATGTAGCGTCTCTCATTCCATCATCCTTCAGAACAAGAGGATTGATTCATCGAAGTCTCAAAGGCCACGGAAGGGGTTGTTTCCGGGTGCCGACGACGGAGACGATTGTACAGACGCCACTTGCCCCACCGCGGCCGCCAACCTCGGCCAGCGCGGGTCCACCTGCACGCGCGCGGATCAACCAGGCGGATGCAACGGATCCATGGCAACCACGGATCAGCCGACGCGCACACCCGCGTCCTTTCGTCCTTCGCTCGGCACCCGGCCGGCTCGCGGCGACGGGCATGGCCACCGAGTACGCGCACGCGCCAGAGGGTAACGGCTTTTTTTCCCTATGCACGAATCTACTTCCCTTTAATGCTTAGGAACCACCTGTCAGGGTACAGGCCATGCAGGGACATGTCAGGGTGCGAGTCCTTGCTTCCTTTCGGAACGACCACTAGTAGCAACTAGTCTCCACACTGGGCCTTTCCTATTTACAACTGATGGCTGTTATTAATACACACGTTTTCTAATGCCACCAATGTCCGTGGACGGCATGGGAGCAGAGGAAACTGGTTTTTTTTTTTCGGGCTTTCCGTCAACCTCTCGTCGCGCGCACCACTCGCAGGCTCGTGCTTTCCTGTGGCCCGCGTTGGTATTCCCTTGTGCTGCGTCTGCTCTGCTCGCTCTGCTCGCTCTGCTCGCGCTGTTCCTGTCATCCTGCTGCTCGTGCCTCTAACCGAAACGTACCCACCAACCGAACTCTGGTGTATCTCCCCCTCATCATCAGCACAACGAAATTGCAATCACCAGACTATACCATCCCGAAACACGCTGTCCACCACAGTCGCCGCCGCCGCGTGCTTCCACCCGTCGGCCACCACTCCACATCTCATTCTACCACCACATTTGCACAGCTCACCACCGCCGCCGCGTCTCTCCGTCGCTTTCTTTTTTTCTCTCTCTCTCTGTGTCTCTCGCATACACTCACCGATACCCCGCCAGCCCACTTGTCTTTTCTCTCTCCCTTTTTTTTCTCCCTCATCTGTACGCGAAGGAGGAGGTCCACCCCCGTCCTCCCTCTCCCCCCCCCACCTCCGCCTCGCGCAGCGCTGCGACGCAACTCTCAGTCTTACCGACCAAGACATTGATTCCCGCCTCTTCACCTTGAGCAGTCACCTGAACGACGACATCCGTCTCGAAACCTCCGCTTTTACCAAAACCATCCGATTGGCGGTAAGAGCAGACGACTCGTTACAGCAGCCCTCCAAAGGACGACGCTGCTCGCCACTTCGCCGCAGCCCCAGGTCGTAACCCCCACACAGCCCCCCAAACCCGATGTGCTGAGGAAATTCCTCTGACACGCCATACGTTGGCCTAGTGCAACCTACGCAACACCCTCCCTGCACATACTTGTTTCCTGTCTCTGCCTCATATCCTGTCCCCCCTCCTTGTGAGCTTGTGCATCGCAACACGCCGCCCAAGCATTTCGCATAACATTGTGGTAACTCTTGTTCGACTCTCCAACCTGGGCAAACCGCATCGCGTCGCATTTGATCGCATCGACACAAAACCAACCCCCACTCCCCTCGGCGGCAACTCGCACGGACCTCTACCTACCCCTTTTCCACTGCCACGATGATGGATACCCCCCGGTCTGCGCCCGTCTCTCGCCCACTCTCCGAGCTCTCAGAGAACGAGGACCTCCGACGAGTGAGCCCTCGTGTTTCGACTTACAGCCTCAAGGCTAGTCGACCAGGAAGCGTCCACACCATCACATTGAATCTGGCCGACTACTCGGCGCACCCCACGCCGTCACCCCCTACAACCGTTGTTACGGAAACTGCCGTTACTGCCGATGTCCTCTCATCAGGCGGCGCTGGTACCAAGCGCAAGTCGCTGCCTCCGCCGATTGCAGAGAAGCCAGCAGAGCTCACAGCGCGACCGGTCAAGATGACCTCGACTGAGCTGGTGGTTGACCTGTCGTGAGTCGATCGCACCACCCAATAGGGTCGCAAACCTTCATGCACTGACCGCATCCTGTCACAGAGAACCATCTGAAGGCATTTCACCGCTCTTTGTGGCCACCCGTGCCGCCCTTCGTCCCACAATCGGTGTCACTGCTCCTCCCGTGGAGTACTATGACAAGATTAAGGATTCATCTTCATCGTCCTCATCTCCTTCTATCACTTCGCTCGACTCGCCGCGGTCATCACTGGAAACAAAACCCCACAAGTCGAAACCAAAGTGGCTGAAGCGGGCTTCCATGACTCCCGTCCTGCGATCGAAATCGCGCTCCCCAGCCGCCTCGCCTGTCGAACTTCCCTTCCCGGAGCCTGCGTCCCCCAACGTGCTCATGTCTGCCATTTCGCCGGTCCCCCCTCCCCTCCCTCCCCGTCGGTTCCCCATCGGCCCTATGGACTCGACCGCGGTTGCCAGTTCCCCATCCCAGCATCCTGCACGCGAGAGCACTGGAACATCCCACCACAACAATAGCCAGAGCCGCTCTCGCTGGGGCGTGGGTTCCGCCAACACGGTTGTTCGATCCGCCTCTCAAAACAGCATCGCCAGCACTGGGCAGCGTGTCCTCGCACACACTGGTCATGCCGTGACCAAGACCTGGATGCGTGCCCGTGGTGTCGGTGGCAGTATGAGCATCTCGGGACTCGGCGGCGTGCGTGGAGTGGAACCAGAACCAACGAGTCCCAACCCGCTGTCTCGCAAGTTGTCGCGCGATACCAACACACCGCCCTTGCAGGAGTGGCCGGAAGGTGTCGTCAAGCGTAATGCACGCAATGGCCATCCTCGTGCTCTCGTATTCGGACGTCAATTGGAGATCATTGGGCGCACATGGGGCGTGTTCGATGCCGCCCTCGACCGCGAACACGAGGAAGAGTACCTGCAGCGCCGACGACGTTGCCTTCCGGCAGTGGCGGTCCGTTGTGTAGAGTACCTGACATACTGGGGTCCACGTGAGGAAGGCGTCTTCCGGATCAGCGGACGAAGTAGCCACATCAACCGCATTCGCCGCGAGTTTGACGCCGGTGCGGACCTGGACCTGAGTCTGTGCGACCCGGCCGAGCTTGACCCACACGCGGTCGCAAGTGTATTCAAGAGCTTTATCCGTGAACTCCCAGAACCCATCATTCCAGTGTTTTTGGAAACCAAGCTCGACGAGTTTATCCACGAGCACCCGAGCAAAGCTGCCCAAGTGGAGCATGTCGAGACTCTTAGCGTCCTCATCGCCACGCTCCCAAGTGCGAACTGGTTCCTCCTGGCAGATATTATCGGGCTCATTGACCTTATCCCGCGACACGCAGCTGTGAACCGCATGACGCACAATGCGCTGATGATATCCCTGGGTCCTACTCTGCGTCTTACTGGCGACCACGTTGCGCTCCTTGTTCAGCACCGCGACCGCATCTTTGAGAAGCCGCCGCTTGTTTCGGCTGCCGACCTGATCGACTTTGGATCCGACGACGAGCTGGTCTCTCTGTCTCCATCGTTCGAGGAGACGACCCTTCCAGCCCCGATCCCCGTCCCTGCCCCCTCCAAACCGCGCCCCATGTCGCGTATCTCGAAGAAGCCGTCGTTCGGCAACCTCTTGTCGCGCAGCAGCAACTCGAGCATGCGCCGCAGCCAGAGCGAACATGCCTTGTCCGTGTCACCCATTCCCCCGCGTCTCACAATGCCCGAGCGCAGTGCCTTCCCCATGTTCAATGGCACGGCGGATGACATCATGGAGTCGACTGAGGAGCTTGAGCCCGTCCCCCATGCCAAGGCCTGTCAGGCGCTCGAGGAGACCCACTACGCCCCTGGCACGGTTGCAGCTCGTACTCGCGTCTTCTCAACCTCCACCCCGATTGCGGATAGATTCCGCCGCACGTCGACGTTCAGCGAACTTCGTCCCCCAGCCGAGTCGATCGCTTCGTCCATGTCGAGCAGCGTAGCGTCCATTTCCAGCACCCACAGCGGTGATTTGGCGCCGCCGCCCAACCCCATGACCAACCTGCGGCGGTCACCCCCGCTCTTCTTCCAGTCCGGCCAGCACGTCGACCTCAGCGACCACCAAACGTCCAAGATTGTTGGCACTAAGCGCAAGGACGATGCTGGCACAGGCGAAGCCCCTGGTGGTGCTAAACGCCTCAGCTCTGGCCCCGGGCCAGAGGACTGACTAGCCAGCTCCCGTTTCTCCGCTCCCCATCCTATACCGATTCCCGCCCTGTGACACTAGATTGTCCACGCACATTGTCCCATCACAAGACCCCTCAATAGATACCCCGCGCTCGCAATAATGTGTCTTGTTTGCAACAACGACCCTGTATGATTGATACACTGCACCACGATGTCACAATGTTCTCTAGTACGCCACCAGCTCACGCAGGACCATCAGTTCGGCTACTAAATATTCATCACCGAGCTGATTACTTCTCGCACGACAACGTCCGTGCGGTTGGGAGAGGCACGTCGGAACATTTACACGACGACCCCAAAGACTGAGCTTGTTACCTCTGCCGTTATCAATCATGTAAGCTCGCATGCGGACAAGTTTGCATACCTATCGCGACCGCGTAGCTCGCAGCAGCGCGAACACTATGCACACCAGCGGATCACGCGGGGCCGTCGTGATGTCAACGAGGCACCGCAGCACCGTGCCTGTCTGTCTCGGGACACTCACCTAATCTCATCACAATCACACTTGTTCCAACCGGTACCAGGTACAGAGTCGCGGGCACCTGGTGCATGCACTGCTGCGCAGCTGCTCCTACCCAAGCCCGAGCACTGTCGCTGCAGTCGCTGTTCGCTTGGACAATGCCAAGCTGTCTTCCGCCGCGCATTGAAGCTGCGCTGCCGGCACCCGGGCATTTCGGGTACATGCTTCTGGCGGTCGTCCGCCTACATGGTAACCGCAGTGATTGGGCGTCGCTTCGCCCAAGCGACGGGAGGCTGCCCGCTTGACGGTCAAGCTGGTGTCGTCGTCAACCAGATATCTCGCCTCCCTATGCGGATAAAACTATGAGGAGATGGTACCTAGACTCCCTGTGCGGATAAGACGACAAGGAGCTGGGAGCCTAGACTCTCCATTCGGAAGGGACGATGAGGAGTTGGGAACCTGGACACGTAGCTGCTTAATGGATCGGGATGTAACCTCTTACGGCCGAGTCCGGTAACCGCGAGATGGACCTACGGGCAGTACGCCAGCTGCGTTGACAATTGCGAATTATACATGTCGGACGGTTCGCACTCTCGGACGACGCTCCTCAAAGTACTCTCTCTCTCGAAAGAGACCACACGACTCCTGCGGATGGGGAGGTGGTGAGAGGAGGGAACGAGGGGGCGTGGCATTCCGGGCTTGTTCGGCAAAAGTTGCCACTCAATCTGGGGGGCGCTTATGGTGCCACCGGTATGTTATGGTGCCACCGGCATCAGCGCAGGATGGGAGGATTGGCTCACCTTAGGACACCGCGACGTCCTTCCAAAAGGCAGAACTCCTCACTTTCTCGTAGCACGCCACTCTAGGGGATAACGGACACTACTGCCGTGACAGTACAATCGAGTCTCGGGGAGCAGCCCACTCTCCCGGGTCTCCGATATTGTGGCTGCGTGGTGTCGGGACTGGAGCATCAACCCGCTTTCGGGTATCATTGAGGACTCATCCTTCGACTCGCCGGGGAGCACGCCACTTTCTTGCAGCTCCGGCGCGGTATCCGGCACAGTGTTACTGGCCAACGAGGGGACTGCTGGTACTCTTATGTGTCCTTGGCGTAGGACACAGACGATGTGCATGGGGAAGCGAAGGTGACATCCACTCATTGTTGACATACCCTCAAGACCGAAATGTGGCAGCATAAAACACCACCGTTCTCCCATCAGAGGCCGCGGACTCGACCTGGTCGAGGCATGCGATACTTTCAATTCCAACAAGTTGTGATCTATGTCAATCCCCAAGACGTCAGTAATCTGCTGGCACTTGTGATGCTACCAAGGTCTCGCCCTGCGGCATCATTGGGGTCCATACCTGTCTCGTCTTGCTGGAGCGCACACAGCGCCCCTACCGAAGTTGCCGTCAGTAGGGTCTACACAATTTCACTCATGCTTGTCAGGCTTCAAGACAATGAGGCGGTACCTCCACCGGCAGGTAGCGACGCACATTCCGGCAAGGACAAAGTCAGGTACCTTGGGCAGCAATAATGACGAAAGATCGAGAGACAGTGTTGTCCGATTCGAGGTGTAGGTCCTTCATCCGACCAGGTCATTAGGATCCCTTTGCTTGGATCCACGATTCGGGACCCATTCGATTGTTTTCAGTTATTGAGACAGGGAATGAAACATCATTGTGCAGGTGTGAGACATGGCAAGTAACGGCTCCGCATTCGAGGTACGCCCATGACAGAAGAATGTCTGCGCGCGAGTTGCCGTTACCCGTCCAGGGATCCAAAGCAGACATGGTTTGGTGCGAACACATCTGCTCCCAGGGTGTTCCACCATGCTACCATCAACTCTGAAGACTGACGACGATTCGATGTGATACTAGCGGCAGCGCTGGTTGAAACCGCAACCTTCGCTATCCTCCATTTGTTGGGGGACGCGGACAAGACATATCTAGGGCCATCGGCGCATCTTCACCCTTTCTTGTGCGGGTCGCTTTACGCTCCCGCTCGGTCCTTGCCGCACCATAAGCGAAGGAACCCGGAGGCGCGGGCGAGCTTCGAGCCGTAGTCGTACATTAGCGTTCGTGGCCATGGCGCAGCGCAAAACGGGTCCCGCTTTACGTGTCCACTGTTGGACTACGGTGCACACCAAGCACACATTCAGTGCTTGGGTTGCGGCGATCGAACTCCCAAGAGCTTCACAGTATCTACATGTAGGGCTTCCTCATGTTTGTCGCGCCGCTCAACCTACATACAAAGGCCAGGTTCCTGGGAACCAGCCCAGGAGGTGCTCGAGAAGAGCTCGGTTCCACAGGGGTGGCGGGCGCCTGGGGAAGAGGGCTGGCTGCCACCTCGGAAGGTTCCGCGTAACCGCGTTACCTGTCACAGTTATGTGAACAGACAAGTGTGCTTACGGGCGCAGACTGCCGCCGCGCACGAGGGTTCCGTCATGTAGACCCAACACTAAGCTTCATGGTCGTAACGATCGTATAGATTGTACCATTCAACCAGTTGTCGCAAGCCAAACGGAACCATGAGGAACCGAACCTGGCTGGGTTCGGGGCTGGTAGCGTCACGGCGCAGCCCTGGTGGGGCGGAAACTGCGTTCTGGGGCTGCGGGCTCCAAATGAACATTGACCAGACCTTGGAAGGAGGTATCAACGCCCGCCGAGAGTGTGCCGAGGAGCATCTTGCCTGGGGTCGCACATAAGAGAGAGCAGGGTTACAAGTGTCCTGGCTGGTACGTACCGTGTGCAATTAGTTACGGGGAGTGTGTGGTTGCTAACCGAGATCACGGAGCCCCTCTCTGGTATCTGCCATGTTGGTCGAACATGGATTCTCGAATCCAGCTCGCAGGCTAGTGCACACAGGCACTTGTCCCCCGGCGCCATGTCCACCACGCCGCTATCTCGGCTGATTCTGGTCTCCATCAATCATCTTCCTCAACTGTCACTGGTATTTCTATCTCATCGGCCGATCTGCGACATGCGATCCACCAGCCGGTTGCCTATCGGTTTTGCCTCGGGTAGTCACCGCCCGTAACCGGCGTTTAAAGGCCGGGCCTGGACAGACATCGGAAGAAAGGCTCTCCGTCCGCCATCAACAACCTGCTGGCAATTGCGACATGACATGCATATGGTATATTCGTCCGCGGTGTGAAATGGGGACATGCATACCGTCAAGCAGTGAGCATTGTCGTGAGATGTGCGAGTTGTTATGGCCACGCAGTGCCTTGAAGCTGTTGGCTGGGGCGCGAGGCGGCATTGACCGCCGAGTGGTCCGACCAGATCCGATTCGGTTTGGCACAGGAAATCCCCAACTCAACACCCGATCCTGCACATCGATAAACCGACCGTCTCGTGTCCCACATCGTCCGACCACCGCACTCGCCATCGCTCTGTCTATCTCACAATCCCGGCGGTCTTATTTGCTTCTACCGACGCATTCCGTGCTGATCACCGACTTTTCCCCGCTTCGCGTGCGCGCGTCCACACGACCTCTGCGGCGCCGGTTTTTTTTTTAATCTGCGGGTGCCCACTTCAGCCGCCATCCACATCGACGGCTCGATCGTCATCACCTGTCTCAGCAACTTGTGCTCACGACCCAGAGCCTGCAGGAGGAACGTAGGATCAATCTCCTCGTCGCATGCACTTTCCCGTCGGATCAGCGGGCGCGGGTGCCAATTCGCCAACGGAAGCGCACCACCACCATGCTCCGCACTCAGCGGTGACGACCCCGAATGTCTCCCCTGCCGCAACGCCTGTCGTGCCGCTAGCACCGCTTGCGGCACCGCACACCCACCCGATCGCTGAGTATGAGGAGGAGGAGCTGGACCGGCCGTTGACGTGGGCGGAGAAGATTGACGAGAACCGCGAGGTCATCAACACATTCATTGCTGGCGGTCTGGCGGGCGCGGCGAGCCGGACGGCCGTGGCGCCGCTGGAGCGATTGAAGATTATCCTGTGAGTGGATTGACAACTGAACACTGGTCTAGGTCTTTCCTACCTGCGCGGCCTGTACACGGGCGGGTCAATTCCCGAATGACTGACACCCACAGTCAAGTGCAAAGCTCTCAACCAGGAGGCTCGGGTGAGGCGTATGGCGGCATCTGGCCAAGTCTGGTGCGCATGTGGAAGACAGAAGGTTTCGCGGGATTCATGAAGGGCAACGGTATAAACGTCCTCCGAGTAAGTTGCTGTCCCAGACTGAGCCGGCGAGTCGGACACTCGCACCACTGCTTTCAAGACCATTCATTGACTGACGTGCCCAGATCCTTCCATACTCTGCACTCCAGTTCTCCGTACGTTGTTTCAGCCACTGCTCGCCGCCCGTCTCGTGGTATGAACAGCTGGGCTCCTGACAGGTCGAGGTGGAACGAGGACATCGCACTGACCTCCGCGCAGTCGTACGGCGTCTTCAAGAATGCTCTTCGAGAATTCAGCGGCGAGGAGCAGCTGTCCAACTTTTACAGGTTGTCTGCAGGTGCTGGTGCGGGTATTGTGGCCGTTGGTGAGTATCTGAGCAACATCGCGCGATTCCCTTTTAGATCATGGAACGCAAATCAGTGTGAAGCTTGGCCGCTGACCTCCCAGTCGCAACCTACCCTCTCGACCTCGTGCGCGCTCGCTTGTCTATCGCAACAGCCAACATGGCGCAAAGCAAAGGCGGCCCCTCGGCTTTCACTGCGGAGGATGCCAAGCTTGGCATTTCGGGAATGACCAAGAAAGTGTACCGTACCGAAGGAGGCCTCCGAGGACTGTACCGCGGATGCTGGGCCACTGCTGTCGGTGTCGCGCCATATGGTACGTGCAAGGAACAGCGCCGGCAGCGTAAGGTTCATATGCGTAGAATACGTATCTTGAACCGCAGTCTTGAACAGCAGTCAGTTATGCGGTAGCTGATTAGACCAGTGTCCCTCAACTTCTTCATGTACGAGAACTTGAAGAACGTTCTCATGCCACCGGACCTCGAGTTGGGTGAGGCTGAATTTGCGGCTCGCAAGCTCGCATGTGGTGGTCTTGCAGGGGCCATCAGTCTGATCTTCACCCATCCGTTCGACGTGCTGCGAAGGAAGCTGCAGTAGGTGTCATCCGCTGCCCTGCTTCGCTCAAATACTAACTCATACAGGGTTGCTGGCCTGTCCAACTTGTCGCCAAAGTACAATGGTGCGATCGATTGCATGGTGCAGACGATCAAGGTGGACGGCTTCTGGAAGGGCATGTACCGCGGCCTCGTCCCCAACTTTGTCAAGATTGTGCCTTCAATGGCCGTTTCGTTCTACACATACGACACGGTCAACGACTTCTTGAATCGCTGGGCTGAGGACGACGACCTGGAGGACCTGGCATAAATGGAGCCACTTGTCGGAGGAACAGAGTGACGATTTGCGATCCAGCCGTCGTTCGCGCCGATATCCTGGGAGTCAGGAGCGATACCCATATGTGTCTGCGCGCCGCAACATCACCAGGCCGCACGCCTGGGACTATATACCGCATGTCATGTCCGCCACGCCACGATCAACAGATTCACGCCAAACGCGTTTCGTCTCACGCGCACACCACTAGTAGAACCAACAGCAGTAAACATATTGAGTGCACAGCTCTATCTGTGTCTCAACCCTATCACAGATCATCACTGAACATTAGTCATCACACCACCCAGTTCGCTAGGCTATTTTTGGCTTTTTCTTTTTCTTTTCATACCCATGCAGCAGCATTGGATATGACACGGGGGACATCTTGATGTCGGAGAAGGTCACGGCCCGCCCACTATAACCCCTACGATCTGTCGTCGCAAGACGTCGCATCTACGGTACAAATCTCTAACCGATCAGCTCCCCGTGCCCGGGGACGGGGCTCTGCTGCACTCGTCCAAGGCGGTGCCGTTGCCATTGGCCACGGGGCGCTCGCTCTTGGTGGCTTTCACAACAACGGGGATCATCTCGCTTGTAGCCAGAGGGTACGGCTGGTGCCCTAGCACAACGAGGAGGTTGCGGAAGATGGCCCCATGGCCGGTAATGGACACGTCTGAGGGTGAGCGGGCGAAGGAGGGCATAGGAACATGTGACTCACACGACTCGGGGGCGGCGCCATCGAAGATCCGGTCCATTGCACGCCGCATACGGTGTTGCATATGCGCGTCCGTCTCGCGGTCGTCGGGGAGCCACAGCTCGTCGTTTTCTGTGAACCCCTCCTCGATCTTGACGAATGGGAAGCGCTTCAGAATGGTCGTCTGCGGGGTCAGTGTCGCTGGTTTCTCGGTCGCCCATCGCATCAATCACCTACCCGTGAGCTGCGTTGGTCGCACGTGTGTGAGCCGTAGATCTCCCGGAAGTCCTGTCCGTCAGTCCGCGCTCCGTGCTGCTCCACAGTCAGAGGCCGAAACGCACCTCCCATACCTCGGGCACACCGAGTCTGTCACCCCACTCGTTTACCATCGTCTGGCACGTGCGCTGCAACGGGCTGCAGAACCACCGGATCTCACCCGCGTCCTTGTTGACTGGCGCCCCAGCGGCCAACTCTCGCACCCAGGCGTCGTGCACCGCTTTCGTCTGCGCATGGCCCAGAGGTGTGAGCTCGGGGTCTGGGCCCCAGGTGATCTCGTCGTCGCCGGTCAAGTAGGTGTAGTGTTCTTCCCAGGGCTGAAGAAAGGTCAGTTACCTTCTGAATTTTCAGAATTGGGGGTGCTGGTATGTGGTGTGGAAGGCAGATGCCGGCGATGATCACCAGTACAGGGTGCACACAGTTCCATACTCACATCGACGCCATACTTGGTTGCGGCAAAGTTGTGCCACCCTTGTCCGTGCCGCCCGAGGAAGAGAACCTTGTACGCGACGTCTGGCGGAGCAGACGCTTGCAGCTCAGAGATCGCCCGGCGAAAGGCTATCCAGCGTTCTGGTGATGTGTCGAGGAGACCAAAAGACTTGTCAAGCTGGGAAGGAAGAAAGGCGAGAAGGAGTATGGTATGAGTGTCAGAACCATAAGACTCGAGACTGGAACACGTCTAATGTCTGATCCACAGTGGAGGAAGCACGTGCGTGTTGAACCGGTTGGCCACTGGCCATCAGGCCGCAGTTCGCGTCATTCCCTTTGAGGAGCGTCTCAAGGACACTCTCGCTTGCGCTCACCAGATCCTCAAACTCGATATGCTTCTTTTCCGGCCCGGTCTGCACGAAGAAGCCCGGCACACATTCGTAGTGGTACTTGTGCTCCGGGTGCAGGATGCCGGGGGATGTACCGGGACCACCCGATTCGGTGGCAGCCACAGGCGGGATGTCGGGGTGGTGTGCGTGGTCAGTGTGGTGCGGCATGAGTGAGGCAAGGTGGCGAAGTTCTTGGAACGGAGTGTGATGAATGTGGAGGAAGAAAAGGCATGTCCAGGGGAGATCGGTGGACAACGCGGTTAGTCCAAGAGTGGGTGCATCGAGTCGGTCAACTCGCCGCCCTGCCGAACGGCCGATCCGGGCCGGCCGTTGCCGCCTTAACCGTGGGCGCCACCCTTAATGTTTTGGTAGTCACTCTTCATTTATGACGCGCATGCGAGGAGCACGAGTGGCATTGAACTGCATCAGGGACAGCCTGTATGTACGGGCTCATGCACTAAGTACTATCTGAAGGGGCTGTAGCGACCGAACGAAGGGCTGTTGGTAAAGTTGTCAGCCATGTCCTGGGTGGCCCCGCAGTTCTGGTTGCGAATCTGTTGCGCCTGGTGCGAGTTAGTACCGATCGCGGCGCGGTCACCTGTCTTCTTACCTCCGGAAGCTGCTGTCCAAGGGCCTGTGCTGTCAGCGCAATCCGGGCCAACTCAAACTCACCTTGATACGTCTGGCGTTGGCTGGGTGGGTCGACATGAAGTCAAACTTGCCTGCAACGCCCTCGCCTTCCGACATGCGCTGCCACATCCTGTGAACGTTAACAAATGGCATGCGCTAGTCAGCGGTCAGCTCACTTCGTCGCCTCGGCGGGGTTAAAGCAAGCCTTGGACATGAGCGTAAGGCCAATAGTGTCCGCTTCCTTTTCGCTGGTGCGGGAGTTTGGGAGCTGGAAAAGGAAGGTGACGAAGAGACGGGTGAGGCCCACGTCAAGACCCAGGGACTCGAGAAGGAAGCTCAGCGCGAAGAGAACCTTCATGTAGCTCATGCGCTCCGCACCGTGACGGGCAACTGCAACATCAGGACAGCTCTTGGCCAGGCATCAACTCACCAACGTGTGCGACTTCGTGACCAAGGACCGTTGCGAGACCATCGTCGTTGGCGCTGGGGCCGAGGATGCCAGTGAAGACAAAGATCTTGCCGCCAGGGATAACGAAGGCGTTCTTCGTCTTCGGGTCATCGACGACGTACACCTCCCACTCCGTGTCGCTACCTGGAGCATTGGGTTCGGTGTCGAATTGGTTCCGTCCCCAGATGCTTGGAAGCTCGACCGAGCTGAGGGAATGTCCGCTCTTCATCTTACCCAGTCCGTTCCGCTCGATAATGCGCTGTGCGACATCGCGAACGCGCCGGGAGACAGGGTGGTTCGCAGGCAGGATCTTTCCGCCAAACTGTTGCATCGTCTCTGAGAACGACGCCTGGCCCATCTGGTCTATGTCAACAGAGTCAAGTCATGGCGGACTGCACACATACGTACCTCAGCTTCCGCCTCTGGGCTGCAGTCCATAAACCTCAAACGGCCAGTCTCGGGAACACGCTCAAGACTAAAGGAAAGGTGTCAACCGCCACACTGTCTAGATTTACCCAGGAACCCACTGGACGACGTAGTAGACCATCCCACCCGCGATGGCAATGCCAAAGATTATGACCCCGCGGTCACCACCAAGACGGCGGCGGAAAAAGTTGTGAATGTCGTTACGACCACCACCGGGCTGGCCATAAGACGGGGTGTCGAAGCGCTCGTACCGCGCACGCAGGGGCCTTGTCGTCGACAAGGACCTCAGTGAGGGCTGACGCGGCGCCACTGGTACGGCTGCCACACTCGGCCGAGCGATGGGTGCCGCCGGTGCGGTTCGGCCTAGCGACCTGGTGGCCAGTCGGGCCGCAGTCAAGGCTGTCCTCATTGTCGGTTACTGCCGTTTATTGAGAGTCGAAGAGACAAAAATATCAAGTGCGATGCAGAGGGGGGGATAGGACCTTGTCAGTGGGAGGGTGCGAGCGACAGATCCGAACATGCGGACAACCGATCTTGGACACTGGGCCATCTGTGGTTGCGTCAATCGGTGGCTGGGTCGGGGGGCTGGCGGTCAGACATTGAGACAACCCATCATCAGGATCAGATTTGATTCCGCAAATCATTGATCCCCACCTCCAAGGCTTGCGAGTTGGAGTCCAGCCCTTTGTGGCTCGAGACTGTGTACGCCTATTATCCTCTAAAATAGGCCTGCAGTCAGGGCTTAGCGTCATCGTCACGGGGAAGCTGTGGGCGGTGACGACGGGGGGATTGCAACAACTGCATTCACAACATCTTTCGGCATCCGGCTGCTATCGACGCTTTACCACTCTCCCACACCATCTCAGCATGCCGTCGGATCTCTCCTTCTGGCTCATCTCAGTGCCCCTGCCCGATGGCGATCCCGCTGCCGTCCTCAGCGATGTCCGGCAGGCGACCCTCAACGCCGTGCCGGCTGGAGGGTGGCAGCTGCCTGATCTAAAGGCAAGTGGCCGCGAGGGAGCGGTGGGCGAGATACATCCGCTATCGATGGCAGCCCCATAGCTCACCGGCGCTACTCAATTGTCCATCACTGACTCCACAGACGGGCACGCTCTCCTCCCTCATCACCCTCTCGGACACGCTCCCTAAGACGGACGCGCAGTTCACGTCGGCCGTGTCAAAGCTCCTCGACACTCTCCGCTCGCTGGTCAACGATGACAAGGCCCGCCTTGCGCAGCATGCTCGCGTAAATGACCGTCCGGTTGAGCAGTACCTCATGCCTGACCCTCACGGCAACGGCTCGTGGCGCTGGGATACCGGCCGCTGGGGCCAGGGAGGCAAAATTGGTGACGTCGTTGACGCGCTCGTCCAGGTGAGTCTTGGCGAGGAAGAATCGTCAAGCTGGGAAGAAACGGCATCAAGAAACGTTTACTGTGGCGGCCATATCGAAAATGCGGAGGCGCACGTTACCTGCTTGACCATAAGAGATCTTCGGCCCACGTGGGCAAGAAGTGACCACATACAGCCGCTGCCCATTGACGATATGGCCCGCGTTGTGTGATATCGTTGACTTCGTTGGTGTCATCTGTTATTAGAGTGACTGTTGATCAACCAACGGAGATCTAATTGTTATCATCGTGCCACGATCCCCCTGCGGGCTCCGATGGACGCCGTTATCCAGCGTCCCTGTGCCTCCTGACTTCCGCCGGATTCCCCTGTTTGGAGACAGTGATTGACACCTAACAGGAGATGAATGCTATTGAGAGCTCGCAGAAGCAGAAGGCTCAGTCATATGGTCTCGCCAAGGGTGCGCTGCAGAACCTCCAGAGGAAACGACAGTAAGTCTCTATAGACCGTCTTATGCGCAGCTGACCCTCAGGGGAAATCTCTCGCAGCGCAGCCTTGTCGATGTCGTGAACAAGAACCACATTGTCGAGGGATCGGAATACCTCGAAACATTGCTTGTCGCCGTTCCGAAGTGAGCGTACTGGGGGGTTCGTGATGGACAATGCTCACGTTGCAGGACCTTGACAAAGGACTGGGAGTCCAAGTATGAGCGTCTCACGTCCATGGTTGTTCCTCGCAGCTCGCAGTAAGTAGCAGCAAGGAAGCCACGGGTAATTGAACTGACTTAATTCCTTCTTGCTTGCGATATTCGTGATATTGCAATACAGAGAGGTCGCGCGTGATGACGAGTTTGTGCTCTACACTGTGACCCTGTTCCGCAAGGTCCGCGACGACTTCATCCACAAGGCTCGCGAGAACAAGTGAGTATTGTTGACGAGGCTCAGCTTTAACACCAGGTTCATTGTTCGCGACTTCCAGTGGGACGAAGCTGCTCCTGAGAACCAGAAGAAGGAACTGTCCAAGCTTGAGAAGGAGGAAAAGGAGCTGTGGGTGAGTCACTTGCAACGAACATTCAGTGATCCGTGCATTGACGCTCTCCAGACTGAACTACTTCGCCTTTCCAGGATAAACTTTTCCGAAGCATACCAGCTCCTTGCGCACCTCAAGACGATTAGGCTGTTTGTCGAGAGCGTTCTGCGGTACGGTCTACCTGCCGACTACGCGGCCGTTATCGTCAAGGTGAGGAACCGGCGATCACTTCCATTCGCATATTAACACCCCCAGCCTGAGCCCAAAACGGCCGTCAAGACGCTCAAGCAGCTGTCGGCGCGGTACAACTACCTCGAGTCAAGCCGGGCCAAGGAGAAGAAGAAGGGCACCAGCTCGACCGTCGCCGAGGAGATGGGCGAGTGGGCGAACGTGATGGAACAGGAATACTACGACTTTGTGCTGTTTGAGATACCCAAGGTGGAGTTTTAGTTTTAGAGGAACTAATGCATGTGTTGTTCAAGTGCGGAGCCCAGTTTTCACAGTACTGTTGTAAATAGCACACACAGCACACCATACCGGAGCAGGGGCCGCGATGCCGATTTCGTGGTATGTACAAGAGAGTACCCGCTAATTGCCGGCTCGGCTTCCACCGAACCCCGTGAGCCGCGCTGTGCCGCGTCTGTCCTTGCCTGGACTCATCCCAGGCAGTCCCACAAGACCGCCGGAACGCTATAAAGGATGTCGAAAGCATCCCAAGGCGTCTCCCTTCACCCTCACCGAAGCTTCACCATGTCGCAGTTCCACAAGCTCACCACCGAACAACCGGCGAGTGTCACGGCCCTCGACCTGCCGCCCAACACGGCATGTGTTCTGTTGCGCAAGCGCGTCATCAGTGTCGAGCCTACCCCGCTGCCCGTTCTTCAGCCCGACGGCGTGCTCGTCAAAGTCATGGCGACGGGCATTTGCGGTAGCGACCTGCACAACTACATTGCGGGCGGCGTCGGTGGGCGCCCTGTTACCGAGCCGCTGGTGATGGGCCACGAGAGCTCGGGCATTGTGGTCGCGGTAGGCGCCCTCGTGATGACGCACAAGGTTGGGGACCGCGTCGCAGTGGAGCCCGGCCTCCCCTGTCGCCGTTGCCGCAACTGCAAGACGGGGCGCAGTAACATCTGCACCGACCAACGGTACTGCGGCTCGCCGGGGTCCGTCGGCTCTCTGTCCCGCTTCTTTGCGCTGCCGGCTGACATGGCGCCGCACCTCCCCGAGGGCCTAAGCTGGGACGAGGCGGGCGCGGTGCAGCCGTTGGCGATTGGCGTGCAGATTGGTATCCGAGTTGACCTGCGCGCGCACCAAACGGTGGGGATCCAGGGATGTGGCCCTATCGGTCTAATCTCCGCAGCCGTCGCGCACGCTTACGGCGCCAGTCGCATTATTGGGTGGGCCAACTAGTGAGAATGTCCAATACTGACTGTAGCTTCGACAACAATCCGAAGCGCGTAGCTTTTGCGCAAAAGTACCTCTCGCCGATTACGGGAAAGCCTATCTTCGACAAGGTCTTCCTCGTGACCGCCCTTCCGACCACACCTGCAAAGCTGGCGGCCGAGCGTAGCGGGCAGACGAATGGCTCCGTCCACGCTGCGTGCAACGACAATGGGCACTCACATGGCCCGGCAGCTGCGGACGGCCACGAGGAGGTGCCTGCAGGTGACATCAAGTACGAGGCGGCCAAGGCGCGCGCAGCGGGATACTTGGCTGCGGCGGGGATTGACGGCGATGGCGTCGACCGCGTGATTGAGGCGAGCGGCGCCGAGGACGCGGGTATGCTTGGTGTCGCGATCGCCCGGCAGGGTGGCATCTGTGAGTCATCGTCGCATTGAGGGAGGTTATCGCCACACTGGGCGCCTCTGTTGGATCTTACCCCTGTGCATATTATTGGTCACACACTGACTCTCATTCAGACCTCGCTGTCGGCCTTGGCCACCACCAGACCAACGCCTTCCCCACCCTGGCAGTCACCAACAAGGAACTTGAGGTGCGCGGAATCACCCGCTATACGGCGACATGCTTTCCCCAAGCACTCGACCTGCTCGCACGCGGCGCGGTCGACCTCAAGCAGCTGATCACGCGCGTGCTGCCCTTGAGTAAAAGCCAGGAGGCGTTTGAGGCCGTTGCGAGTGGTGAGGAGATCAAGGTTATTATCCATAACCAAGAGATATGAGAGAATGGGGTCGCGCATGGTGGGTCAGACATGATTAGAACAATTGCTATTGCGGACCGCGTTCGCGACTTGGGGCATGAGCCAGGATGTAGTTCAATGATGTGATTCTGGGTACTTCTGAACAGTTACGTTCACCTCGTTATTCATGCCTACGCAGTGATCTCCACCTCAATATCGTCGAGCGCCCTGTCTTTCTCCTCGTCACCGTCAACGATCACCTTCATCCCAACGCCGGCCGGGATGCACTTTTCGCCAAACGCATTCACCAGCTGTGCGCGGGGCGCCATGCCCGTGCAGTGCAGAGGCAGCACCCAGTCGGGGCGTGGGACGACGCGCCGCGACAAAAAGTCCACTGTCTCGCGCACTGGCTGCACCTCGATGGGCACAAGGTGCAGCCCGCCGACGACCATGTGCACGGGACGGTCAAAGCGATTGGCCGCATCGGAAATGACGTTACAGATGCCGGCGTGCGAGCACGCAGAGAACAGCACAATTCCTTTACCCTTGACGTCGATCGCGAGGTACCGCTCGTCGCGGAGCAGCTCGTCCGTGATCCACTCGCCCTGCCCATCTTCTTCCATCCACGTCACGGCGCCGCGCAGCCCGCGCTCGAACGGGTGGACTCGCGGGATCTCGCCAGACACGAACACACCGGTGGGTTTGCCCGCAGCTAATATCTCGTGTGCCTCGGAGTGCAAGTCGACCGCGCCGTTAGCAGAGGCTATCTCGTCAAAGCTCGGGTCCGGCCCCCAGTTGGTGATGGGCACAAACTTAGGTGGCGGCGCGAGGCCGCGCCGGATGGGTCGGTCCGGGTGCAGGTCTACGGCAAGCGGTGGGAGCGGTGCGCGGCCGACTGCCGCCGCCTGCTCATTACGCATTTCGAGTGCGCGTAGGATACCACCCGAGTCTGGGGTTAGTGGAGCACGCACAGTTGTCGCTTACGGTCGCGGTGCCAGTGTGAAAGTACAATGGCGTCCAGAGCCGTCAGATCCGTATGCATTGCCTGAACGTTGCGGTCAATTGACAGCGGTTCGGGGCCGGCGTCAAACAGGACGCGGTATGTCTTATCCCCAATGGTTGTCGTCTGGGTCGTCAGATGATACCTGCAGTGCTGCCACCGAATTATATATTGACTGCATCGACCGTGGGGGGCCGGCGTCCCGCCTTCCCACCTATGCTCGGCCATCAATTACTCCCCACCTGTACTCACGATCAGGATACTCAGGCCATGCGCACCACAGCAAAACTCCTCAAATTTGGTTAGCGGTAAGCCCGTGAGTTGGTCCTTCTGTGCGTGGGGGCCAAAGATGTGCTGTGGCAGCTCATGGACAAACCCAGGTGGGAGCTTCTGCAGCCGCTCGATACCTGGCTGTCAGTGTGACGACCGATAAAATGTCAATGAAACGCACTGTTGTCTACGAGCACCAGGAACTCGAGCTTGTCAACGCGCGCTACTTTCATGATGGGTTGTTGGGAAGTGAGCGATGGTGAGCGAGTTTTGTGTTCCGGCTTTTGCTGGACTTTGTGGGTGGAGGTTTGATAACCGAGGCGGTGTATGGCGTACCGGTGATGTCAAGTGTTCCCGGGATGTCAAGTGGAGAGTCAAGACTGCCAGAGGTTAGTCGTGATACCTTCACAAGCAGAGGGCGACAACAGTGAAATATATATATACGGCGAGACCATCACAGAGAAGATCAACATGGTCAAGCATGTAGACTCGATCCGCTGCCTCTCCATCGCTGTTGCTGGAGAACTCGGAGCACAGCCCCGGGGTGTGGGTGGCATTCGGAATGCCGGTACTTGCACCCGCGACCGACCACACAATTCCTGCATCCAGGCGATCTGAGCGCTCCAGAGTCATGTGATGCATGGCCGGATAGTGATAGAGGCGCTCAGCAGAGGATATTGGTAGAGGAAGAATACTCGACAATGACATTGGATACTGGACCGTGGTGGAAGACAAACCAGAGGCAGGACCAACCACCAACACCACCACCACCAGCAGTGCCCCGCGGCCCCACGATCGCGGTACCTCTGATCTCCGGGCACCCGCCCTCCGATCATGTATGTCTCCTCGGGCCTCCACGTCAACCTGTAGGTGCCAGGACGCGTGCGAGAGCCTCCGCGGGGCGGAACTTCCGCCCACAGGGCCGGACCCCGGGAAAGCGTCGTCCCTGCCCCGCAGAGGACGGAGATCGTGCGCCGTGCGTGGTAATGACAACCATGGGCTGCACCGGCATCTGTCCCTCTGTCCCGTCCGTTGCGACATCTTTGCTAGCGCAGCACGAGCCTCGGGGCGAAACACCATTGTCTGCAGGACCACATGCTCACAGGATACAAGGATGATCAGATGGCTGGCGGCTGGCACGCGCCAACTCCCGATCCGCCAATGTGCTGGCTTGCCAGTGCACCAGGGTGACACGGCGGAATGGTAACGGCCACCCCTTAGCTGTGGCGTTTTTTTTTTTTTTTTTTTTTTTTTTTTTTTTTTTTTTTTTTTTTTTTTTTTTTTTTTTTTGGCTATATGGTGTGAATGGGTGTGGTCGTCGCACCCGAGACTCCTGGTGGCTGGCGGGCTGGCAAACAATAACATGACATGGCCGCGGACGGCAGACTGCTGTGAGCGACGCGGTGCGTGGTTGCAGCCTGCCCATCCAACGTGGGCTGACAGGGGAGGTGTAATACTTGAACAGAAGCAGGGGGATCTCGACATGCGACGAACACTCGTGTCGTAGTGGACTGTAGACAGCTCCGGCATCTGGACACGGCTGACTCCTGGACACGGATCGCGAAGAGTGGACAGTGTTTGAGCACACGCTCCAGCTGGCCCAAGCACCCTCTGCAACAAGCGGCACTCCGTCCCCCACTCCCGTCGGCGAGCGCCTGGCCGCCATTAGCTGGCCGCCATTAGCGCGTTCCATCAGCAGCCCAGTCGCCAGCTGTCCGTTCCCCATGGGATTCGAAATGGCGTCACACGTCCGACTGCAGAGTGGCAAGAAGCGGTGCACGTGTCGAACTCCGCTGGCCCGTCATTGAACCTACCGTCGCAAGCCGTTGGCAGCCAAGGGACAAGGAACGTGGCAGAAGGCTTCGTCGAGCCGAAGTGTCTCCGGCGCTCAGACTTGCCTTGTGTTGATAGCGATGGCGTCCGTGTTTGTCCTTGTCTGTGGGCTGCCGAGCGGACCGTCTACGCCCGATGGCGGCTGTCAGAATCTCGCCGGGCGCGCGGGGGCATTTTCAGGCCATCGGCGACGCGTTGTTGAATGGTGCGATGTCGTGCGCGGCGGCGGAGGGGCCGCGGACGGGAGAAGACGCCAGTCAGGGACGAGATAGACACCTCCCATGCCAGGGTCGCTGGCTTTCCACTGGCCGCAGAAAAAATCCCCATACACCGCATCGTACGGCTGCGTCGGCCGTGCTGGAACTGATGCCGCCGCATATATAGTCGATCCGCTGTCGTATCTCCTCTCTTCTCTCCCCTCACCCACCACCGCCACCACAGCCCACACTCCAAGCTCCCTCCTACTACTACTTTGCGCATCGCGCCCCCCAGCACTCTACTCGAGTTTATGTTCTCGAACTCTCTTTGCAGCGCTCACAACTCCCACCGGTACGTTTTTTTGCCTTATCGCACGACCCCTCGGCGCCCCCCCCCCCCCCCCCCAACGTGTGCTCCTCTATGGTCATGGCTAACATCCCACAGCGGCATCAAGCACACCGCCGCACCCACGCTTAAAGCCCAGTAAACGGCCTCTCTACCCTCTCGGACTCTCAACACTCCTAAACTCTCAAAATCATGTCGCCTACCGCTCTTGCCGCCAACGGTCACTACGACTCGTTCACCCTGCCCAACGGCAAGGTTGACCAGTCCAAGGTGCACCCCAGCGCCCGCCGTGCTCCCGCCGGCGGCCTCATCAAGGTCGAGTCCGACTCCACCACCTACGTTGACGGTGGTATCAAGGCCAGGTTTACGGACCGTGGTGCGAACGTCGTCAGTGAGTGCAAGCCGCCACAAACATGGGGTCAATCCGTATCAGGGACTGACGCCTTATCCAGAAGACGCGGATGGGAAGTTGAAGGTCACCAAGACCGAGAAGACTTTCGAGTTCTTCACTAAGAGCAACGTTGGCCGTGTCGGGTGAGTCTGATCGTGGATCGGGAAGGCTGGACCTGCACTGACCGATCAGCCTCATGCTCGTCGGCATTGGCGGCAACAACGGTACCACTGTTGTTGCTACCAACCTCGCCAACAAGCACAACATCTCTTGGAACACCAAGGATGGCGTCCAGCAGCCCAACTACATTGGCTCGCTCGTTCGCGCCTCGACTGTTTCGCTCGGTGTTGACCCCGAGACCGGCAAGCAGGTTCACGTCCCCATCTCGGACATGCTCCCCATGGTCCACCCCAACGACTTTGTCATCACTGGCTGGGACATTTCCGGTGTTCCTCTTGACAAGGCCATGGCCCGCGGCAAGGTTCTCGACTACGACCTCCAGCGCCAGCTGTTCCCCTACATGGAGAGCATGAAGCCCCTCCCCTCGATCTACTACCCGGACTTCATCGCCGCCAACCAGGCCGACCGTGCCGACAACCTCATCCCTGGCGAGGACAAGCAGGCCCACCTCGAGGAGATTCGCAAGAACATCCGCGACTTCAAGGCCAACAACCAGCTCGACAATGTCGTCGTCCTCTGGACTGCCAACACTGAGCGTTACGCCGACCTCATCGACGGCGTCAATGACACTGCCGACAACCTCCTCAATGCCATCAAGACTTCTCACGATGAGGTGTCGCCTTCGACCATCTTCGCCGTCGCCGCCATCCAGGAGGGCTGCCCCTTCATCAACGGCTCGCCCCAGAACACCTTTGTTCCCGGTTGCATCGAGCTCGCCGAGAAGCACAAGGCTTTCATTGGCGGTGACGACTTCAAGTCGGGCCAGACCAAGGTCAAGTCGGTCCTCGCCGAGTTCCTTGTCAACGCTGGTATCAAGCCCCTCTCGATTGCTTCGTACAACCATCTCGGCAACAACGACGGCAAGAACCTCTCGTCGGCCAAGCAGTTCCGTTCCAAGGAGATCTCCAAGTCGTCGGTTGTTGACGACATGGTCGCTGCCAACCCTGTTCTCTACAAGACTGCTTCAGACCTCACCCAGGAGACTGGCGAGGTCCACAAGAAGGGCGAGCACCCCGACCACATCGTCGTCATCAAGCACGTTCCCGCGGTCGGCGACTCGAAGCGTGCCATTGACGAGTACTACTCGGAGCTCCTCATGGGTGGGCGCAACGTGATGAACATCTTCAACGAGTGCGAGGACTCGCTCCTTGCTACCCCCCTCATCTACGACCTCGCCATCCTGGCCGACCTTCTCACCCGTGTCACCTACCGCGAGATTCCCAAGGAGGGTGAGGTCGGCGAGTTCCAGCCCCTCTACTCGGTCCTCTCTCTCCTCTCGTACATGCTCAAGGCTCCCCTTGTCAAGCCTGGTACCGACGTCGTCAACTCGCTCAACCGCCAGCGCAACGGCCTCGACCAGTTCCTCAAGGCCTGCCTTGGTCTCGAGCACCAGGCTGACCTCCTCCTTGACACCCGTGTCTG
The DNA here is from genome assembly GCA_023653615.1 of Apiotrichum siamense. Taxonomy (NCBI): domain Eukaryota; kingdom Fungi; phylum Basidiomycota; class Tremellomycetes; order Trichosporonales; family Trichosporonaceae; genus Apiotrichum; species Apiotrichum siamense. The sequence continues at coordinate 296,473 of JALJEG010000007.1, forward strand.
GTAATCTGCAAATCTGCAACTGTCGGAGAAATTAATATAAGAACTGTCTGAATGCAAGCAATTGTTGATGGTGTGCCCCTGAAGAGTAGAGTGCTTGTAAAGAGATCTGAAGAGGAGACGAGAATGCAGTGGGTAGCGCAGACATCGGACGAGACGACGAAGATGTCGTGGGTCGAGTGCATAGTTATTATGACTAAGGATATCTATCTAGTGTGTTAAACAGAACAGCAACGTCCTCGGGTTACAGTCAGGGCTATGATGAGTGAGGCAAGAAGGCCGCATTGAACCCAGGACAGTCTACTGAGGGGCACCTCCCGTCGCGCTCACCGACGACAGGGCGCTCGGCACCGCTGGCTGTCCAAACACTGCGGGGCTTGCCGGTCGCGGTGTGTTGGCACCGCTCGCGCTCGCCGGGGTGTTGGTACCCGATGGTCCAAACGATGACACAGGTGGCACGTCCGCCTGGTTGCCGCCCGCCGCCAGGGCCGTAATGTACGCGCTGCAGGTCAGTACAAGCGCAGTTAGTTTGCGGCGTGCGCTGGAGCAGCGCAGCACATAGGAACGTACTTGAAGAAGTGGCGCCAGCTCGCCTTGGACGGCGTAAAGTGGCCTCCCGTGTGGAACTCGACCCGCGAGTTGAGGCTGCCGTCAATCAGGCTCTGGCTGCGCTCCTCGGGGACGACGACGTCCGTGCGCCCAATGACGTGTAGCACCGGAAGGGTTGCGGGAAGGGGGAACCAGCCTTCGAAACTCGGCGTCACGGGCGACGGGAGGAAGCCGCCAACGGCGATTACGACTGCATGGGTCAACGGGGAATCTGGCCACCCAACATGGGTGGGACACACTACACGCACACTTGAACTTCGGGATGGTGGGCTCGGCGGGCCAGGCGGGGTGCAGCCCAGGCTTTTCCAGCTACGCGTCAGTGACAGCAGAGGGGAGAAAAGAACTCACCAACGCCGCAATGACGGCCGCCATGCACGCTCCCTGGGAGAAGCCCATAATTCCGTCGAACGGCCCGTTCTTCACCATAAAGTCATGCACGTATGCGACTGTTTCGTCGAACTCTGCCTCTGTCAGCTATTTCCCCTTTGGGAGGCTTTGCTATATCTCTTGCCTTTCGCCAACTCACGCCTATATACTGTCCGGTCGCCCGCAGAAAGCCACCACGCACGCGGCGTCGTCTCGGGAGTTTGTTGCTCCTCCTCGGTTGTCGCGTCTGATGCAAACTGGTCAAGAGACTGCGTAGCCCACGGCATGTCCGCCTTCTGGACGACGATGGGCGGCTCGATGAAGACAAACTCAGTATTCTTGCAAGTTTTGCGGATCGCGCCGAGCTGGGGAGTGAGTCACAGGTGGGGAGATAGAGGAGGAGCAAGGTGTCAACGTGAGCTGATGACGTACCTGTTTCGAGTAGATGTGCGTGTTCTGCGTAAATCCACACAGTGAGAGAACACGGATGGGGGCCATGGTGAGAGATGAAGATGTGCGGTGAGGTGCTATAACGAGATGGTGTAATGTCAAGATGCAGAAGTGGGTATTGTCAGTGACTTGAGTGGTGACAGATGAAACAAGACTGCAAAATCATTCAGCAGCGAGTCGGGCCGTCACCCCCACGACTCCGAACCTGGACCGATGATTCGACGAATGCCGTTATAGTCACTGGAGAGCAAGTACTAAGTATGCAGTTGAAGGCATGCATCACCCGGCTTGCACATCGGGATATGGGAGCTGGGTGGCAATGATACCAGCCTTCCAGAACCCATTATCTCGGTGCTGCCATCGCAGACTGCGATATGTCAACCACTCGGCGTCGCCTAACTGGCTGTGCCAGCGCGGTACCTGAGCCGTTGCCGAACGGTTATGTCCGGCTTCCAACTTTCTGCCTTTCACTACAATCCACAACATCTCATGCTCCTTCGGCGACTGACCCAGGCGTCGAGCCGCCTCGGCCGCGGTTTGGCCACCTCATCCCGCATGCAGGGTAGTTTACCCGCCAGCTTCTACCGCGGTGGCACGTCCAAGGCCCTCATCTTCCAGCGGGAGCACCTACCGGAAGGCCGTGCCGCGCAGGACCGCCTCTTTCTCGCCGCCATGGGTTCGCCTGACCCCAACGGGCGGCAACTCGACGGCATGGGCGGAGGCTACTCGTCCGTCTCCAAGGTGCTCATTATTGGCCCTAGCAAGAACCCGGATGCCGATGTCGATTACACCTTCGCGCAGGTGCTCGTCGACCAGCCGGGTGAGTCGCCGTGGGCCGCGTCGCTAGCAACGCTAACGCACACACAGTGGTCGACTACGGGAGCAACTGTGGTAACATGCTTGCAGCTGTCGGGCCGTATGCACTTGAGCATGGTCTTATTGAGCCGTCGGCACGCGCAGACGGCACGGCAGTTGTCCGCATCTACAATACGAACACTCGCAAAATCATCCACGCGACCTTCCCCGTGTCGCGCGAGTCGCCGTTTGAGGCGCAGTTTTCCGGAGACTATGCGATCGACGGTGTGTCCGGGACGCACGCGCGTGTGACTCTCGACTTCGTCGAGCCCGAAGGCTCGCGCACGGGCAAGCTGTTCCCGACGGGGGCAGTCGCCGAGGACCTCCGGCTGTCGGACGGCACCAACGTGCGTGTGTCACTGATGGACTGTGGAAACCCTTGCGTTTTCGTGTGCGCTACCGACCTCGGCATTGACCCGTACATCCTTCCGAATGAGCTCGCGGCGCACGACGGTGGCCGCACTCTTGCTCGTCTGAACGCAATCCGCAACGCTGCCGCCGTCAAGATGGGTCTAGTTACATCCCTTGCCGAAGCCGTCAAGTCGAAGAGCGTGCCCAAAGTGTGCATTATGGCACCCAAGGCCGACCACACTGTGCTGTCCGGCGAGATCTTGACCCCAGACCATATTGACGTCGTCACGCGCTGCATCTCGAGCGGCGACCCCCACCGCGCGCTCCCTATTACGGCGTCGCTGTGCACGGCCGCGGCTGCGCAGATCGAGGGCACCATCGTCCACAAGTTCCTTATGGGACCGCGGGTGTCGCAGGGCGTGGTCATCGGGCACGCGTCGGGGACAATTGAGGTCGACGCCGACGTTGTACGAGGCGACGATGGGCTGTTCCACGTTCCCACGGCGCGCGTCTTCCGCACCGCCAGAAAGCTATTTGAAGGTCGGGTGTTCTTCTAGATGTACCCTTCATGACATGTAACGACAGTTCCTGATGAATCGGCTAACTTCGCAGTGCTGCTCGATTGACTCATACAAGAGGACTGTGCTAGCTGCTCAGCGGTATGACTGAATGACGACAGTGCATGAGCTAAAATTGGTTCTGGATGTTGCTGTCACGTGTCTGTACCATTCGATGTTCTCATTTATCTCCCTCCATCCACACGTGCCCGACCTGACACGGCTTGACTTAGAAGCAGCTCTCCTTGATACCACTAATACCAGGGATGAGGTGGACAGTCTCGTTTGTCCCCGTTCCTCTGCAGGCAAACGTTATGGCATTCCGGTGACACTGACGCTTCAGCCTTCGAGCAACGACAAAACCTGTTTCACCTTAGAAGGCGCCGGCCCCCCACCGCGATTGGCAGTTGCTGACCCTCAGGTCCGCAAACCGGGATGGAGAAGACCCGCTCCGACGGCAAAGGACACCCGCCGCCCAATGGCAACGGAACCATAGCATACCACCGGTGTCCGAGGCACGTTCGTGGTAGGCTTAAGCGCTTTCAACTCCGGTGCGGCTTCGTCGTGCGTCTCGAGCCATACTGGGTAAACAATTGGCCAGCTGCGAGCAGGAAGCGCGTGCCTATTGTCATCCAACTTCAGTGGGATTGATGCAACTTCCGCAGCTCTGTTCACTCTTCTTCTTGTCCGTTGTGCCACTAGGCATGTCATTGATACGTACCCAAGAGAGTCGGGCGAAACCGATGCCAAGAAGTATCGGGCCCGACGATGTGAGGAACGCAAGGGTGAGAATGCGCTAACGACTGGCCCATGTGGGCCGGAGGCCAGTTTTTATGTGACTCAGGCAGGCTACGCTGCGCTTGGAGCGTTGTGATCTTATCAGATTAAACGCAACGCCACGTGTGCCTGCCCCAGCGGTGCACGTCAGCTTGTGTCCTTCGTGCGGTTGGCCTCTATGCACATTCTGCATGTTCTCCGTGTGCACTCTGCATATATATTTTCAGCTAGTCGACATATTTATGGACAGGAGTGGAAACATATGTCATGAGGGCTTTTGCCCTGGGGATGGGGAACACTTTTGCCTGTAGGGATGGGATCGGAATGGGCCAACCGGCCGTGAGGATGGTATGGTGCGAGGTGCTGTACGGTCGTTACTGGTGGGTTTTCGTCAAAGGGTTTGATTACAGGCGTATCCGTTGGCTATCTATGCGCGGGACCCAGAGCCAGATGCGACAGGTTGCGAGTCGTCCGAGGTCCGCTCGATGGCGCCAAGAAGACCCTCCTCCTCGCCCTCCTCGCCGCGCAGACGCTTGCGGGCCTTTTCAATTTCCCACCCGCGCTTACTGCGGTGGCCGCACACATCGGTGCGGCCCTCGTTGTACTTCATCCTGACTAGCGTGACAATGATGAAGACCCAGTAGAGGATGTACGTGCCGCTGTGAGGTGTCAACGTTGTTTTGCGAGGATAGCGAGCAAGTCTACAAGACTCAGGGTGCGCGCAGTTAACGGGATTTCGCTTCCCTCGGTAAAAGGGCCGTTGCTCACACTGTCCACACGGTTCCAATCCTGTTCCATCCGCAGAGGCTCTGGGCGAGCTGCCAGAAGCCGCTGTAGCCCTCGTGTCCAGGTTCAGGGTTACCCCAGGTGAACGCCCAGAGGTTGCCGGCGACGCGGAACGAGCCAGGACCGTCGCCGCTCTCGGCGGCAGCCTGTCCGACGCCATTGATGAAGTACTGCCTCTCGAGGCCGAAGGCCGAGCGGGACGCAAGACCGGAACCCATCATGAAGAGCACAATGGTCGAGAGTGTTGTGAAGCGCTGCAGGGTGAGGGACTCAGTCTTGGTGAAGAAGATGTACGCGCAGATCCCGCCAATAGCGAAGCCAAAGAGAGCACCAAAGAGGATGGCGTGTGGCGAATCAGTGATGCCGATGCCGCCCAGGAAGACAACACCCTCCAGCCCTTCACGGAGGACGGTGACGAAGGGGAGGCCGAACAAGATCCACCCACGAGCCGCACGAGACCGGACTTTGCGGCGACGGCGTTGGTCGGTGGTCACCTTATTGTTTACACCAGCGCTTCCCTCTACGGCACGGAGTAGCTTGAGACGCCACTTGACCCGGGCGTGGGGAAGGCGAAGGAAGGCAAGACCCATGACAAGGATGCTGCTTGTTAGCTTAGCTCGCATCGCAATGAACGCACATCAGAGCGGCAATACCACAGAAGATGCCCTCCCAGAGGTTCTCGGCGTCCTGCCAGAGGTCGTGCGCAAAGGTGTAGAACTGGGTGTCAGACGAGCTGGAGACTTAGGTTGCAACTTACGATGTAAAGGAAGATGGCACCGACAACGGAGGCGGCGGCGAGACCGAGGAGGGCACCAGTCCACACCTGGGTCTTGAGGTTGCGCACAAGCGCATCACGGTCGAACTTCTTGCGCTGCCGCGGCGTAGCAGAGGCTTCGTCGTCCGAGAGATCGCTTACATCGCTGTCGTCGCGAAGCGAAATGGCAGAGACTTCTGGCGACAGTAGCTCCGGCGGGATATTCGGTGGGCGCTCCGGGGAGGACGGGTCGAACGTAGAGTACACGTTGCGCGCCTCGCCTGGGGTACGCCTGGGAGGAAGGAGCTCGGTGCGAGAGTTGTTATCCCCAGAGCGGGGGAATTGGTGAGGGATCAGCTGTTCCACAAAGCCCAGCAGCACAGCGACTGAGACGTTAGTAGCGCGTCTGGTGGCAACTGGCGCAACGAACTGATGATGCCGGCCTCCAAGGTCTCGCGGAGGGCGATGAACGCCGCCACAGGCTAGATGATGATGTTAGCATGTTGCTTGACATGACCAGAAGAAACCGGGGGGTGGGGGGGGGGACGTACCGAGAAGAAGCTTCCGATCGTCATTATGGATGGCGAGCACGAACCAGAACTGGTCGCAGCAAAGTGAGGCCAAAAGGCAAAGAGATCCAAGTGGTGGTGATGAAATGTAAAAGGGACAGTGGTGAAAAGGGAAGGTGGCGGGTTGGAGTCTGTCGTCAGGCCTGGTTGCTGTGGAATGCCAGCATATGGACGACTGGGATCGGACGACGGTGGCACGATCCGAGGATCCGCGGAACAGTAACGGCGACGACGACAGCAGTGTTGGAGATGATGCTTCGGACCGCGTGCCCGACACTGCCCGCAGAGAGAGAATCGTTTCGGGAGACGTGACCCGATCCACACAGTCCGTGGTAGCGTTTTCTCCCTTTCGGATTATGACACGTGAAAACCGCGTGGGCTTGGGGAGGAATGTAGGTGTATATCTATTACATAACACAGAAACGGAGATTGGGGCACCTCCGAAGGAATCTCCAGGGTCCCCAAGTTCAGACTTGGGTCTGGAGGTGGTTCAGGACCTCTCAGGAGCACGTCTAATGCGGCGTCGCCGCGACGCGGAGTGGGGCCGGGGCACACTGTGGTGATGAAGATACAGGGTTATAGAGAGGAGGGTAGGGAGGGCACTCCTGGGCGGCTCATATGCAAGTTGTCCAGCATGACAACTAGCACAGAATCGCCGCAGATCTGCACAGCGCAAAGCACGGACCTTGCAATACGGCGACCAGACGATGGACGCCCAGGGGCGGGCATGGGGCGAGCAGAGTGAAAATCACATTGACAGGGCGGTGAAGGGGGTTGCAGTCACTAGGTCTAGGTCGGTGTCATCACGCCCCATTGAATGGCATCGTATCACGCTTCATCGCAGACTAGTGCTCCCATTCTCTCGATCGCGTCTCTTCGCCGTCTCATTGCATCCCATCCATCGCATCAGCCGCTCGCAGCTGCGCCGGCACCGTCGGCACACCATTCCACTCCCCTTGACACCCTTCCCAACGACCCCGCGTTATTCGCTTCCCGCGCCCGCTGCCTTCCCACCCCCGACTTTAATTTACGATTCCCAACGCAGGCTTGACAAGAAACCACAGCCACCCATACGCTGGCGCGGTTCCACGCAACCCCACCGCCGGCCGCCGTACCTCGTTCCTTTTAATGCGTCCGGGATCAGCTTCGGCAACCTCAAACGAGCTCTTTTGACATTGCGCAATTTGACATTCAACCATCATCTCAGGTCCCGACTACAACGCCGGTGGGATTGCACTTTCTCGGTTTAGACTTGTGTTGTCACCCTCTGCTTCGACCTGTGCACGACCGCCAAAGGATCAGTAACTAGCGCCACGCATCGACGTCCGCGGCTGTCAAAAGCAGCATCCTTACAACCCTTGCTTATCGAAGCCAGCGCAACCATGCCGCCATCACCCGTTCTCCCCACACATTCCGGCTCCACCCCGACGGTGACGTCCCGCTCCAGCTTCCAGGACGGATACCGAGATCACGATGACACGGTGCGTCTCCTGCTGTTCTCCCCCTTGGACTGGGATTCTTCGTTCCCATGCGGCAGGGTGGCGTGAGTTGACAGCGCAGCCGATCGACGAGAAGGCGTTCTACCACAAGGAGCCCCCTCTGGACCTTTCCACCGCACCGAAAAAGCCAGTTCTGAGTGCCACGACGATTGGTAAGTCTACTTGAACGATCATGTTGCAGATCCAACCAGCTCACCCCGCTTAGTTCCGATCTGGATTGCGCTCTCCTCGGCTGTCATCATCTACAACAGCAAGTCGCCTTCCGTTATCTCAGAACTGACGTGCAGAATATCTCTATACTACTCGCGAATTCGAATATGTGAGTGTTGGAGTTGACACGTGTTGAACGAGCACTGACGCTGTAGCCCATCTTCCTGTTAGTATGACCAGAACGCTGCTTGCGATAACTGCTGATTCCTAGCACCTCATACCATCTAGGATGTGCAGTGAGTCTCTCTCTCTCTTCAGATACCTACCGGGCCTCGTACTCACTCTCTAGGCGCTTGGTACCCGCATCCTTCGAGCCACCACAAACCTCATGGACGGACTGGACCGTATCCCGATGACGCGTGATATCTATATCAAGTCGATTCTTCCGATTGGTATTCTCTTCTCAGGGTCGCTCATCCTCAGCAACTCGGCATATCTGACGTGAGTACTTGATGGGCTTCCAACTTGAGCTCGACTACGTGGGAGCGTATGGCAGCCACCATCACCACCACCACCACTTATGTCTTCCAACCGTTATGCTAACGCCTAGATTGACTGTGTCGTTCATTCAGATGCTGAAGGCGTTTACGCCGGTGTCGATTGTTCTCATTTCAGCCGTCTTCCGCATCCAAGCGCTTAATGCCAAGGCGTTCGCCATTGTTTGTGTGAGTTGTCTCGATGAGCCGTGTCCCCCTCTGACCCCGCAGCTGATCTCGATCGGATGTGCACTTGCTGCCTATGGCGAGATACATTTCAACAGGCTCGGCTTTCTCTTCCAAACCAGCGCCGTTGTCGTGAGCATATTGTACTGCGTGTAGGTGCTGACATTCAGTTTGAATCGAGCCGACTCGTCATGATCCAGATCCTCCTGCAGGGCCTCAAGGTGAGTGCCCAACAACGCTGCTCAAGTTCTGACCTTTCAGATGGACCCTCTCTGCTCGTTGCATTACTACGCCCCAGTTTGTGCCTTCATCAACGCCTGCTTCCTGCCATTCACCGAAGGTATGGCGCCCTTCCGCGCGATCGCGGACATCGGCTTCTTCATCATGTTTACGAACGCGCTCTGTGCCTTCGGCCTCAACGTCGCTGCGGTATTCCTCATCGACGCTGCTGGGGGCCTTGTACTCACTCTCGCCGGCGTCTTCAAAGTGAGTCGCGTCACCTATTCACGGCATCAACTAACGGTCTCAGGACATTCTCCTCATCTCGTCTAGCGTCATCTTCTTTGGCAGCAGCGTCACTCTTGTACAGGTGTTTGGCTACTCTCTGGCTCTCACCGGACTGATGATCTACAAGAACGCGAGCGGGAAGAAGTAGCACACCTCTCCGCAGACACGAAACCAGTGCTTTTTGTGGTGCTGCACCCGTCGTACCTAGGCACTGGCACTGGACATTGGTTGGAGACTTGAGACCCAGGGAGGAATTAGACTAGAACCAGAACCACATCTCATATCTTTTGCGCACTGTAGCTTGACATGTATATAGAGAGCAAGGCATACAGGTGCGCAGGTACAGGCCCGATTTCTTGCGGGCATGCCATTTAATTTCGATGAGATCAAGATAGATCTGTTGGGGTTTCAGCCAATATGGTGGCGACCCATAACCTAACCCTCACGTCCACAATGTGAGCAAGGGATGAGGTGAACGGTGAACGATTACCATGCTTTGTCGCCAGTGTTGTGGTATCAAGGATCGAGCAGCCCTGCTGTGTACGAATCTCTGGATCCTGCGTGTTCTCAACTCAGCCGTTTCCTTCTGCGACTCCGTGGAAGTGGCTGCAAGGTTCAGTGCATTTCACTGGTCAGCTGGCACCCTCCGGCGATGGGATTTGGTGATAGCTGCCAAGTGTCTAATCGAGACAGACGCAGCAAGCCCTCCATCATCCGGTCCTACTCCTCGGATCTCATTCCCCGTCAGGCTCTCCATGACAAGGCTGTACCATGACGAGGCTTGTGCCTCCAGAATGCCCACTGCCGCCCCAAAGTCTCTAAACGACCTTGTTTGGTTCTCAATTGCCCCTACAACTGACCGTCTCAGATTCACCGACTAAAGCGTACATTGTGCAATGAATAAAAAAATTAAGTGATGGGCGGGGCATGTGGGATGAGGTTTTCCGTTCTGATAATGAAAAGAGTGAGATTATCAGCTGGGGGTGATGGAGGGGAGCAGGAGTCCTTGGGCAAGCCGGCTCTGACATGCTGATGAATTGGTGTTGTGGTGTTCCAGTCGCCAGTATGTCGGCACGAACACGCTCACAAGATCCTCAGATCCTCTGCCCCAAGCCCCCGGCGCGTCGCGGACGTCCATCCTCGTGGTGTGGGTCCTGCGTCCTGCATGCGATCCGGGACCAGCACTCAGTCCCCTACACGCTGTCCGTGAGGTCCGGAGCAACGACTGAATCGACCCACGTCGCCCCGTTGTTTCATCAGCCCAAAGTGGTTGATGAGATGTCAATACGCCACCAATATCAGCCACATCGAACAGCAAACGACAGTTTTGGAACAGTAGACAGGCTTACTTGAACACTCGGAAGCCCCCGGCCAACGCGCTGGCGCCATTGGGGCTTTGGGGGATGGGGAGAGGCGCGATCCTGGCGAGTGAGCGGCCGACGCTGGCTGGGGTCATGAGTCCGACAGTCCGGCAGTGTAGACACGCATTTCGTTTTGCCCGGCCTCCTACACCTCAATCGGAGGTCTCTTGGGGGATCAGGAGATGGGCTCGGGGCGTTGTCTGAGATCACAATCTCTGTGAGGATGGGGGCTAGACGTAAACTACATGCTGGCTACCCCGCACGATCAGCACATCAGCTGCCAGCTCTCATACGGCTGATCTCACCGTTGGATCCTAGAACCGATGGAGCCGAACTTCCCAAACACTGGCACAACAGCAGCACCGGATCACCGGATCACCGGATCCTTGGATTCACCAGCGGATCACCATAGAGATTCTGTTCACAGAACCTACAGAGTACATGCCTGGCGAGATGGAATGAAATAATGGAAGCGTTTTCGAATTTCCAGAGAGGAGAAACAATCCCATGATCTGTGATTTGGAAACTTTCAGGAGGAAGCCGGTACGAGAGAAGCGACAGTGGGTTTGGACGGGGCGAAGAGAAGAAGGATGGAAGTGGAGAGTGGTGCGGAATGACAGGATGCCAAGGCAAGCGATCAATGGCAAAATAAGGTTTGGTCGGAATTTTGCCCCTGAAAATCACCATGAAACAAGCGCGACCACAGTGCTCCGTCAGCTCAATCTCCCCGTAGACTGCTGATCACATCAGCATTTATGTTCATATATCGATACATGGTGTGCATCTGGCGGCCAGCAGAAAAGTACAGAGATGCATGCGCGGAGAGAAGAAAAATGCTGTGGTTGCCAAAGGTGCTGCATGGCCGTAGATCAGTCGAGCGCTTCTCCCCCCTTCGTTGGTCAGGAACCACCCCGTGCTATTCCACCTGTTGGTCCTCACACCGCCCCGCACATCACTCCATAGGCAGATGTAAACCACAGTAAACAGCGCTCTCATACCTCTCACCCTCCCCTCTGTTTCTTTGAAGCATCTCGTTGTGCACCGATCCCGATCATTCTCCAACAACCGGTGTGGCCTTCTGTTCTGTTCTAGCCGGATTACCCCCATGAGAGGTCTCGAGGCCTCGACGTCCCCGCGTTCAGTCCTTCAGAGTTATCTCAATTTTCTTTCAGTTGAAGAGTACGCAAGCACCTTGAGGGAGCATTGAAACCGATCCATTAGACCCAATGCCTTCAACACGACCGGTGGATCGTGATACACCGACACTCGATCTTCCCCAACTTTGCAATCTTCCCAAACTTAGTCGACCGATACTTTGCTCCTACTTGTCATCCACAACCATAACTCACCTGATGCAATATTAGTATTATTTTAAAGCTTCAGATTATGACCTACATTGACAGTTTTCCATTGATGATAGCTGTTGGCATGGGGGTATGAGAGGTCCGGAGGAGAGAATGACAGGAGATGTCACATTTGCTTTGGACGGTCGCGCCAGCCGCCGGTATCTCAACTCGCGGGCCATCTATTGATGTCACGGGGCCTGCTTATTCTTACCTCGAGGCCATTAAATCAAGGCCGGACCATCGTTCACCATTGCGAAGGTCCATTGAGTCCGGTCGCCACTGGTCAGCCTCACTGGTCCCCATCTACCTTCGTCCCAACCGACGACACCAGTGCTCATAGGCAGAACAGTCGGGAGGTAGCTCGGTGACAGCGTACTCTCGCCCGCAGCACCAATTGAACGCCGCCAACTCTCCGCGCTTCTCGTGTGGCTGGAAGACGGCTAGGCGCTTGCGAGCCGAGCAGCACGGAAGCCAGTCGATAAACATAGTACCGTCAGCAGTTGAGCAGAGGAGGGACGTGGCGGCAAAGCGGCAAAGAGCAGGAGGGTGCAGGACGCGTCGATGCCCCGAACACCGGTTGCCCATGAGAGAGAGAGAGAGAGAGCACACCCTACCCTCCTATGGACCGGCGTGGCCAGTTCCCACGACCATTTAAGCAGAACGCTTCGCTCCTCTTCGACCCCTTCTCCCAGCAAGATCTTATAACTTAACATCATACTGCACTGGCATTCGTACAACCTGTACGTTGTCAACGCTCTCTTTAGCTTCCTGCTTCTCGTCTCTTGTCAGACACCGTCATCTTCCATCTCCACACCCCCTCACTCTGTCTAGTCTTACCGCCACTCCGGCAGGCATCATCACGGCGGTTTACACTCTTGCCCTCAGCCATCGCGGGCTCAGCCACTCACCTGTCAAGCTTTCTGTCTCTGCATTGGTCCTGATGTGAGTCCTGTTCGAGGCTCTCTTTACTCTCTGTTCTCCAATCTCCTCCAATCTCCTCCAATCTCCTCCTGTGTCTTATTTCCCCACCTCCAGCACACGACCAAATCGCCCTTGCAATCTCCATCTTACCTCGCATATATCAGCTCTTCTCCACATCACCTCTCTGCACCTAGCCTCCTTCCAGTGACACGTCTCGTCCATTCACCTCTTCACTTAACGTGCAACACCTATCATATCCTCCAACCACAGTCCCTCCACGTTCTTCAACCACGCGTCCACTTTCTTTTTCGTTCTCGTAGCTCATCAAGTATCCACATGGGGATTTCCCGAATCAGAAACCCGTCAGCCTTTATGGTGCGGCACCGACGTTGTCACGTCGATATTGCTATCCCTCTCCCAAATCTCCGTTCGCTTCCCACGCACCTTTCTTAAAATTGCCTTTCACAAGACCTTGCTCAGTATTTCCTGCTCCCAACCCGACCCGTGACCGAATGCTGACACCCACCCAGTAAGCGTTCCACCATGGTCTCCACCTGGGTCATCATCGTCATCAGCGCCGCGATCTTGTTCGTCGTCGGTGTTGTCAGCGTAGCCATCGGCTGGACATGCCTCAAGAAGAAACAAATTGTTGTCGACGACGATGAAAGCTTCTACGCTCCTGAGAAGACCTTCCCCTACCTGGAGGACGAGGATCCCTTCGCCTTCCGTTCTGGAGCCGACTATCTGCCCTCTAGTAAACAGTCCACTCCTCCCTCCCCCATCACCATCCGGAGCAATGCTGTATCACGTGTGCAAGACATCGCTCAAGTCCAACATAACGGGTTCCCGTACGACATCAGCCCCCGGCCATCGCAGGCTTCTCTCGAACGCCTGAAGGACCAGGCGGGACCTGGTGTACTTATCATCGCCAAGCCTCTAGGGGCGTTCCCGAATCCTCCGCTTAACGCTCCCCGAGCTGCTCCCAGTCTGCCTGAGACTGCTGGTAGCCCCGTTCCTTCTGATCGGTCGTCTTGGTTCTGTCCCTCTTCTCCCGCTGGTATCTTATTCTCTGCTGGCTCTGCCACTGTGATTGCTTCCGTGCCCCACACCAACTCGACTGCTGCTGCTTGTCGCGCTCCTTCTCTTCAGCCACACATTGTGAGTATCCTGCTTCGTGACGTGTTCTCAACGACACCATCTCTTCTCGTGGTTCAAGTGCTGACGTACTAGGAGGTGCCACCCCACCATGGGCAGACTTGTCTCCCTGTGGTACACCATCAAAGGACTTATTCCATTTCCCATCGGACGCCGTGGTCCGTCAGTCATACATTTCCTGGATTAAGCTCGAGCAAGTTGGACCTCATATTCCCCGTCCCTGTAGTCGGTGGGGTTGTCCTGTTCGGCCGAGCTCCGGAGTTTGACACTTCAGGCGAACGAGCTGTGAGCAGTTAAGACGTCATTTTATTGTTAATCCGTTAACCAAACAGACCTATGGCCCAGGAATCGTCCCCTTGCCGGCTTCGCCGCGGCGTAAGGAAGCCCCTAATCTTACATATCCCAAGCCCGTTTCTCTTTCACACAATCGAGCTCACGACACCTCCTCATCTCGACTCAGGCACCTTGATGATAGCCTTCCCGCATCACATGTGAGCTCGCTTCTCTGTTACAGCTTCCTGCAGCACCTTTTGACCGCCAGACAACACAAACCCGCGGCTTGGCAACACTGTCAACATTGTCTGGTCAACTCCCTGATATGGACACAGCCTCTGAAGTCGTCAGTGGTCTCCCGAAGCCGTACCCAACTAGCATCGTGTTGGCCAAAGTGAGTTTCCTTGTTTGCCTTGTCTTGTCGATTCTTGATTCCTGATAACACCCCAGCCCCCCGGGCCTCTGTCCATCGGGTCAACTCAAGCTCAGTCTTTGCTCAGCGCAGAGAGATCAGTCTCATTTGTAAGTGCATTGTCCCGCACGTGCATTCACCCAACCATGATTATCCCTGGGTAGTGCTGACAGCCAGACGGCAGAATCTCCCTCCAGCCTACCTTACCTGTCCTTCGCTTCCTCCATGACGTCCTTATCGTCCACCTTGGAGTCGGAGGCTTCAGTTATGCCGTCTCCGAAGCACGGTTCATCGCTCAGGCCTCGGACCCCATCCACCAGCCCACACCTCGCCGGTCTTGGTCATGACTTCCAGTCGCCAAGCATCGTGAATATTTTCTCAGTCGTGCCTGTCGACAAACCCATGCTTTCAACCACCTCACTTGTTGACGGGGTTAGGAACCCTCCTTGCTGCTCACCAACCCCTGATTCCATGCTATCCAACTCGTTCCCCGATCCCTCCCACCCTTGGGCACCACTTCGCCTACGGACCAGGTCGTCGCCTTCGCCAAGGTCGATTCCTCTCCAGTCTCAGGCGGAGTCCATCGACTGTGCGTCGGCCCCACTACCCGCTTCCTCGTTGGCTGGCATCCATGTTGACGGCTACTCAGGTTCGGGAGCCCCTCCTGTGCCTCGCCGTTCTGGCTTCTGCAACGTCATGCCTCCTGTTGCGGCTTTCCCCTCTCAGTCTGAGGAGGGCGTCGCTTGTGTGCCGCCATTTCCACCCACCTCCTGTCTAGGCGCCTCACAACACGAAGGTTCGCTGGCGTTGACACGCCTCCCTTGGTCCCACCAGTGTGGTACTCGCAATATCACCCCTCCAGCCTCGGTCACCGTCCGGGACCCGCGCTCCTCACTACGTACCAACCGTGCACCTACCTCGCGGACTACTCGTCCGCTGGCTGTTGCCACTGTCCACGACCGCTGGGGATACATCTAGTCCCAAGTAAGCGCCTCGCTGTGACACAAGGTTCGAGGACAGGGTTGGCCGCCCTCGACTCGCCGTGTGTTGTCCTGAGGTTGCTACCATTGGTATCTTGGTACCCTTTCAATCCAGGTCTGGATAGCACGAGTCAGCGCGCCGCCGTGCCACGAGATCTGAGGAAAGGCTTGGTCACCCCATTCTCACCCTTGTGTTGCTTCGTGGTTGCGGCGATCTGGTGACTAGCCACTTCCTCACCACAATCTGATTTTCCCCTCCTTCCGTCTCTACTCTGTGCTTTTCCTGCATTCCCTGCACTCGTGCTCGTGCTTTATACTGAATGAATGTTTTGTTCTCCCGTCAGTCTCCCTCCTTGTTGTGCTCTCACATACACCTGGCGTACACGCAGGGGTAGTTGCGGATATGCGACAGGAACTTGCCATTGGTCGGAGAGGTCTCGAGTTTCTGTCCCACCCAGGTAGAATCACCCCTGTTCCGGCTCCGGTCCCATCTGACACACGACACATTTATGACATATTCGCCTGATACAGGTCATTGATGGTACCAGGAGTGAGTAGTGTTAGTCAAAGTCCACAGCTACAGCCATGGGGGATGAGCTCGCACGAGATTCGTCAGAGTTGCTGTCAGTGACGCGCTGTCATCAAGTGCGTGCCTTGCATGGACTCCCGACATCCGATGCTCGATCGGTGGCGTCCCGCGCCTAGCTCGACGCCGCGCTTTCGCATCTGGCGTCTGAATCAGCAGTTCCAAACTCACAGGTTGTACCATACTCATACATGTATATACCCGTCAGCCACCTACTGAGTGTCCATCCTCTCGTCCTCGTCATCGTGCCCGCCGACGTCATCCACCGTCGTTATCGCGGCAGCCTCCGCTTCCGCCTCTCCGTGCAGCCGCACTAGCTCGGTTGCCATCCACGGTCGCTTGTCCAGAGCGCGCGCAACGTTGGGCCCAAACTTGTGCACGAGCTCCTCATAAGTCGGCGGCGGGGGCGCGCCTTCGGCGGGCTTGGGTCGAATGAACGTCGCCAGTAGCTTAAAGTTGACCTTCATTAGCGGCGTCTTGCCCTTGCGCGTATCACCGGGGTAGAGCACGCCGACGAGGTTGTCGATCACGTCGAGCTTCTCACCCTTGATGCCCCACAGGCCCTCCCGGATGGCGCGCGGGCCCAGCGCGCCGATACCCAGAACCGCCCCCTCGTACCGCCCTGACGGCGGGAACTCGGCACCAAGCGGCGATGGGAAGGGTGCCGAGTGCAGTGCGCGTGTGAATGTGGAGAGAAGACCTGAGTGTGAGTTGACTTGGAAGGGGGGTGCAGGTGCTCACGAGGAACAAGACCGGGATAGCTGGGGCCGTAGAGGTGGACCAACTTGGCGAGCACGTCTGCCGCACGCGTGCGCAGCTCAAAAGCAGTGGGTTGCCCGTTGACAGGCGTTGGAGGGTGAGGTCCAAGGGGCACAGTAAGAATGATGGAGAGCAGTGGCCCAAGGAACTGGTGCAGCTGCAAGTGTCAGCTATTATCCGACTTTCTGGTACTCACGTAGGGTTCCACAAAGAGGACATCGTTGTCGAGGATGGCCTCCGCCACATCAATCAGACAGCCAATCGTGCCAGTCGCCCCCGTGAGCGTCTTGTTGATGCTCTCCGCAACCCAACGCACGAGATACGCCAGCACACCGGCAACAGCCGCGTCGGAGCGTACACTCGCGAGCGCAGCCTGGCGGTGACGCTCCGCATCGGGGAAGGCGTGATTTGTTGCGTTCGGTGGCGGGTTGCCCGGAAGGTGGGGAAGGGCGGATGTGGGCGGGATGAGGGCGGCAGTGAGGCGGGAGAAGTAAAGCTGCAGCTCGGTCGTGAGGTGCGCCTTGGCACTGGGGCGAAGCGAGGCCGAACCGGTCGTTGGGGTTGGCGGCGGTCGTGATGCTGTTGGTCAACCCTGTTCAACAGTTAGGTCAGCTACTTACGACCTGCACGCGACGTCGGCGCGGGGTTCTCAGGTATCGCAGGCTGCACACCCTCAACGGCTAGCCAGTGCGCCTTCCACTTGACGCCTGCCGAATTTGCCAGTGCGGGGGGTAGTGGCTCGCGGAGGTAGGTTGCAAAGTCGATCTCGTCGTCGAGGACGTGGTACAGCTGCTGCGACGAGCCCGCTGTTCCGGACGGCACGGGTACTGCGTGGAATGGTGCTTGTGGCAGAGGTTTCGGGGGCACCATTACAGGCTGGATGGGTGATCAGCACGGGGTCTACGGGGCGGCGAGACACAATGGAGCGAGGACACTAGTAAAGCTGGACTCACCTCCACATTCAGCGCCTCCATCGCGTGCTCAACATCCTCAACAGTTAACGTCGTCCGCTTTCCATGCACCATGAAAGTCTTCGCCTCCTGCAAGAGGAAATGTAAGCGGTACTCCACATCGCCGGCGAGAAGATCGGCGGCCCCAGGACCAAGTGGGTCAAGCGGAAGAGAGGAGTGGACTTCCTGTGGATGTCAGCTTGGGGTCTACTTGCGCGTGACGAACGAGGACCGAGTCCGTCGGATAGATGCCCATAACGTGCGGAGCGGGCATCTTGGGCGAGTTGACCAGGGATGGTGGATGGGATTGGAGAATGGATGGTTGGAAGAACAGGTGAAGGTCCTGAAACCGACAACATGACATTGAACCATGAGGCAGAACAACAATGAACGGAAGTAAATTCGAATCTACCTGCAAGCAAGGTATGCTTTGTTCGCTTGTTCCGCCGAAGTCGCGCAGGCGGGCAGCGGATGACCGACGACGTTGGAGAGAGGACGGACAGCGCGTACCACGGTGACTGACCGAACAAGTGTACCAACGAAACGCCATTGCCCGAAATCGAATGCACAATACATGAAATCACTACAGGAGGAAACCAAACTACGCACGCTTCTCACCCGCCTTGAGCCCCTCCGCCGCGCTCAGCTCTGCAGCGGCACGCTGAGCAGCCTCTGAGCGACGCTTCTTGAGCACGTTCTCGATGAAGAACTCGCCAGCCTAGGTACGTCAGCAGAAATATCTTGTCACGAAGATGTCGCGTGACTTACCTTGTACGAGGAACGGACCAACGGTCCGGAGGCGACATAAAGGAAGCCCATGCCTTCTGCGACCTCCTTCCACTTGGCGTACTCAGCTGGTTCAACGTAGCGATCCACCTTCATATGGCGCTTCGTTGGCCGCATGTACTGTCCGAAAGTGACAACATCGACGTTCGCCTCACGCAGGCCTAACAGTCAGAAAGGGATGCCCACCCGCATTGGTATTACTCACATTGGAGAGCATGGTGGATCTCGTCTTCCTCCTCACCGACACCGAGCATGATGGAGCTCTTGGTAAGAATCTCCTTGCCCGCCGCCTCGGCGTGGGCCTTTGCTGAACGGAGGACCTCGAGGGACTGACGGAAGCCTGCACGACGATCACGCACAAACGGCGTGCAGCGCTCGACCGTCTCGATGTTGTGGGCAAAGACATCAAGACCCGAAGTTGCAACGACGCGGACGGCCTCGTCACCCTTGCCAGCGAAGTCGGGCGTGAGGGCCTCCACCAAAATCTTGGGCGCCTTCTGCTTGATCTTGGAAATTGTCGAGGCAATATGTGACGCACCGCCGTCGATAATGTCGTCACGGTCCACCGAGGTGAGCACAATATAACCCAGACCCCAACGGGAGATGGCCTCGGCGGTGTTCTCCGGCTCGTGGATGTCCAGAGGAGGAGGGGCACGCGAGGTCTTGACAGAGCAGAAGCGGCATCCACGCGTGCACGAGTCGCCCATGATCTTTATAAACGGTCAGGACAGAGTTCGCCCGCGTGTTCATCTCGGCACGCACCATGATAGTCGCCGTGGCTGTTCCCTTGCCACCACCCCAGCACTCGCCGATGTTGGGGCACTTCGCCTCCTCGCAGACCGTGTGCAGCTTGAGCTCACGCAAGTCCTTCTTGATACCACTGTACGACTTGCCCGTCGGGATCGGGTGCTTAAGGAAGGATGGCAGACGAGGCCTGGAATTGTTAGGACCTGCTTACGCCACAGTAACTCACTGGGAGGTGTTGCCGAGGACGACGCGCTCCGACGCCTGCGGCAGCGGCTCGCCAGAGACAAAGTCGTCAAAGGTCAAGCCGTCATCAAGCTTGGGGAACTTGCGTTTCGGCTGGGCGTCGGTCACGGGCTCGTTGGTGGTGGTCGCCAGTGTGCGTGAACTGCTCGCGGCAACCTGTCGGCGAAGTTAGAAAAAGTGGAGGTCGGCGCCGAGATTTGCGGATGTCACCGCGGTGCGCGGAGGGGCTGCCACGACGATGACTCACGGTGCTGGCAACAACACGACGGCTGGCGGAAGCGCGGGCGACCTGCACGGCAGCAGCAAGAACGGTCATGGTGGTGGCGGTGAGGAGGAGGGACGACGGAATAGGGGGAAAAGAGAATGGACGAGTGGGCTGTTGGGAATTGATAATGTGGGGACAGGCAGAAGGAAAGACGGGCCCGCGGACCTTGGCCAAGAGCACCGTGCCGATATTGGAAAATGGGCACGGGTTTGTTGGAAAAGCAAGGGTTCCTAATCAGTGACTAATAGCGGAATCAATTCATGTCTATTCAGATTGCAAGATATCTTTCTCCTGGCCTGCCACTACTAGTCGGTATAGTAGACGCATATATGCATGCCTGTAGAGGGGCATGGATTGGTAGGCGTTCGGTTCCTGCGCACCTGGGTAGATGGTGGTCGGTGAGTAGCTGCGGTCCTTGCCAGTCTCGGCGTGCAGCCAGGGAGTCCAAGACGCGACTTGACAGCGGAAACACTTATTTGGGTCGATGATGCAACGGATGCTTTCTCGCATATCATCGACAACAACAACAACAACAAATCGACCAGAGCGCTTTCTACATTGCTCCGTCTACCCATCTCTTGACACTCCAGTGCCCCATCCACTCGATGGCCGCAGAGGACGCTCGTTGGGTTCTTGTGAATTGGTGCGGTCACTGTTTGCTACTCCGCTTACAGTCAGGAGCCTCCACATTGATGAAACCGCGAATGTCAATGGCGATTGTGCGCTATCCGCCTCGCACGATGTCTCTCAAGAGGTTCGGCCCAGTGCCGTTCACAAGGATGAGCAGCGTTCTGAAAGTGCCTGGGCCGAGGTGGATGGAGATGGCGTTGTTCAGTTAACCAGTGCACCTGCTGGACGGGTGGCCCGAGACGCTCGCGGGGAGACATCGTTCGAGCCGACAGTCTTGTCTCCGCTGTCCGCCCGGGATATCGCCCTTGGGCTCAGCCGTAAGCTAGCCAGTGAAATCGCCGATGAGCTTGACGAGGCGACAGTCGCCGTTGCCGACCGCACCCCTTCAATGGCTGCTTCGGAATTGCGATCGTCATCTTCCGCCCAGCGTTCCCACCGGGCCAGAGTAAGCACTTCGTCTCGCCCAGACACGCCCGTTGCCGGTCCATCATCGTTTCGGTACATGCCCATCGCCGAGTCGCGCGCAACTCCTATTGAACGCCTCCGCATTTCCAGTGCAGGTTATCTGAAGAAGGAAGACCGGAATCGGGAGCGGCTCCTCGTTGCTGCACCAGCGCCTGGGCACGTAAAGTCACAGATCAAGCGCAAGCGGCGGAAAGCCTTTGTCGTCTTGAATATATCTCGGAAGAGGAGAGATACGTTGATTGCGCAGGGCGTTTATGGTATGTTGCGGTGTCCGGCTTATGCTGACGATAGATCCTTTTAACGACGACTGGATCGAGCAGCCGAAGACACGCACCACTGGGTTTCGCAAGTGGGCTAACGATGCCTTGGTAGCCGGCTCGAGAGCAAGACCTAGCTCAAAGGTGCGACCGCCAGAGCCCATTCCTGACAGGTTTATCATCCGCCCTGGACCAGGCCTCGTCGAGCCTTTCGCAAGCATTCTTACCAAGGAGAGCCTGCTAAACCGCCTTGGCAACTATGAGTGCAAGTGGAAGGGATGCGGTGCTCTTCTCTGCAGCGAGAACAACCTCATCAAGCATGTCCGCAAACGCGCGCATGCCATGCAGGGCGTGTTCACCACCGGCGTGAGTGTGCTGGCACTACAGTGCAGGATCGCGAATCCGAGTCCTAATTGTATAGACCTTTGGTGAAATCGTGCTCTATCGCTGTCAGTGGAAGGATTGCGAGGGTCCTTGTTTCGACTCGGTAGAGAACCTCTTGCAACACATGACGGCGATGCACGTCTCCAGGCATCTGCAATGTCCTTGTGAGTTTGGATGGTATGGCGAGGTCTGACGTTAGATTGCAACCTCCACTTTCATAATCTTTCCCATCTGCAGCGTGTGAGTTTCTCATGACTTCCCTTCCGCCATCTGACATCAGCACGTTTTGAAACAACACGACGACCCGGACGATACACCGCGCCAGCGTGTCGACCAACCGTGGCAGTCGCCTCTCGCAGCCCTCCCCGTCCTGCCCTCAGGCATTGTCGATCTCGTCACGGATCCAATCCTCCCCATGGTCGCGCCAACCCGTGCGCGCGCAGAGAAGGTGCGCAACAGGATTATTAAATACAGCTGGGCACCAGAAGAGCCCGAGTTACATCTCATCCACCCCCCACCAATGTTACAGCAAATCGAGAGCGGTACCGCCACCCCAGTGCCACAGATCGCTCAAGATCGCATCAGGCTGCGACGCTCGTCGCGCTCATTGTCTCCTGCATCCACCGTGTCCACATCCTCTGTGAGCGGAAGCAGGGTTAAGCGCAAGAGCGGCTTTGTTCCCGAACCGCGCTACGTTGCGAAACGGTCCAAGCTCTCGCACGTTGTCAACATGGAGGCCAGCTTAGGTGAATCCGAGAAATTGCCGAACCCGAGACGTCGCCAGCCCAAACTTAAGGTCTACGTTGAGATCCCATACACGCGGCCGTTTCGCAGACCAGGAGAGCCAGTGTTTGCGTACGACCTGCCGGATCCAGTGTCGTCACCAGAGGCCGAGTTCTTATCTGCGGCCGAGGACATGCTTCCCGCACATGACGAGACATCCAACACCCGTCGGGGGAGCAAGGACGAGAATACAGACGCGGATGGCGGTCGCGACCTGAAGGAAGAGGCTGGCGAGGCGGAGGGCACCGAGGACAGGGTGTTCGTCGAATCCCACAGGCTACCGCGCGCACGCGCTGCCTCGGGGACATCGGATGAGGTGGAAGCCCTGGTGGCGCTGGACGAGGAGATGGAGGAAGAGGAGCTCGAGGAGCAGATGCCACTTGTTGCGCGTGACAGACTGCAGAACGGCAGGGTGCCGTCACCGCCAGTCCTTGCGTGAACCCAAGTGAGCAAGACAATTCAGTAGTTATTTTCAATTCAACATCAGCAACCAGCGAACAAGAAACAATGCTATCAACAGCGACCAGCAACCAACACTAGAATGACAAACAAGCACCAGCAACACGGACGATCACGAATGCCGCCATCTGTATAACACGCAGCAGTGATGTATAGATTGCATGATGTTATCAGAATGAGCGGCATACCCAACGCATACTGTGGGATGTCGTGGACTACGTGAGCCTGGCACAATGGTAAGCCACCAGTGGGATAGGCCAGGCCAATTGGCGTGTGTCGTGATGCATTCGTGGCACAGGGGGTATTCTCTGGCAGCATTCTCAACTGCTCGGACAGGACTCATAGCGCATAAGGGCCGCCCTGTATGGCCGGCTACTTGTCCGTCTTGTCCGTGTTGTCCTCCTTATTCGCCTTCTTCGCCTTCGCTACCTTGTCTGCTTCGTTCGCGCCTGCGTCAGCCTTACCCGCGTGCGCAGCCGTGGTACGGTCCTCTCCTTTGGTCTCGGCCTCTGTCGCGGCCTGGGCTTGCTTGGGCCTGGGCTTGCTAGGGCTCTTGGGTTTGGCACCCCTGCCGCCGCCACGTGCTCCGCGTTTACCGGGCGACTTGGGCGAGACGCTCAGCAGCTCCGACTTGGGTGACGTGGATGGGAGCAGTTCGCTCTTCGTCTTGGGTGACACCAGCACTTCCGGACGAGACGCGCTCAGCTGCGACTTGGGGGGCGACTGCTCGGGCGGCAGCTCGGACTGAGTTGCGGCAGGTGACTGTGCCTTGGTCGGCGACGAGCTGAGGAGAGTAGACTTCTCGGCCGGGGCCGGGGCACTGGTTTCGTCACCTGTGGTGAAGGCCGTGGCCGCAGTCGGGATCGGAGTGTCGAGCCGGTCCCCTGGCGTTGGGGTGAGCTTCTCATTGCGTTTCGCTTGCGGCGATGTGTCGACGGTAAGAGTGGCGGGTTTTGTCGGCGACGGTGATCGCTTCGGGGCCTGATCGGCAGATGCCGTCTCGGTTTCTTCGGCATTGCTGTCTTCGGTGGATGGGACGTAGACTACGCTGTCCACACTCTCTTTGCGCGCCATGCCGATGACCGATGCAGGCACGTCCTCGGGAACAATCGGCGTTGTCTCTGTGGTAACCGGCGCTACAGGCTGTGCCCAGACGTTGGCAGCGCTGCCGCGCGAGCCTTTGCCACGGCTCAACGTACCCCGACCCTGGACTGTGGTGGGAATGACAGGCTCGGGCAGTTCGCGTTGTGCCAGGGAGCTCGGCGGGGACTGGGTGGTGGATTCCTGTGCAGGGGCAGGTTTACTCTTCGTTGGCGGCTGCATTGGCGACCACTTGTTCGGGGAGAAGGAGGTATGACGGCCAAGAGAATGCGACCTGCCTTGGGCTCCCGAGTCCTCCTTTTCCCTCCCACGCGATTCAGCCTCGTTCGTGTCCTCCTGCTCATCGTGGTCCTCAGTTTCTTCCTCGTCCGACTCAAGATCGTCCTCATCGTCACCGTGCATGTCGTCAAAGTCATCATCGTCGCCTGCGGCGATCCCTTCGTAGCCAGCCTTGGGAATGATGAGGAGACTAGCGCCCACCAGCTCGTATTTGGCGCACAGCGCAACAAAACGGCGGTAGAGCGACGTCTCGGCCTCTGAGGTGGCAAACGCCTCACGATGGTGAAAGTAGGCATGGGAGAAGATGCGCGACAAGCGGCGGAAAAGAGATGGGAAGTGAGAAAGAGACGAATCGGGAATTTGTAGCCGAGACGGGAAGTACTTTGTCGAGTTGAGAAGCTGGGACGTCGAGTCCAGACTAATATCAGCGTTCCGCCAAGTGGGAACCACGCTCACGTGTGGAGGATATAGTCGATAGCACAGCAGCGGTCGCTACCCTCTCCGCCGTGAGCAACACAGAGATATTGCCACTCGTCGGCCTTCATCTCTGGGCATGTTTCGCGGTTGCAGAGATGAAGGAGCTGGGTTACGAGTGGCGTAACATCGATCGGTATACGCCTATTTCGTCGTCAGTTGCAACTCAATAAGCAGTCGCGCCGCAGGCTCGTGATCGTTGGGACGATCACCCTTGACACATACCGGAGATGTTCATACACCCACTGAACACGCATCAGTACACACAGCTTGGTTTATTAACATCAAACATGAACTCACAACATGGCGTTCTGCTGCCCTTTTGATATCGGCCGGTGCGTCCACAAGTCCCTGCACATTATGCGGGTCTGCGCGGACCTTGAGGGCGAGGTACTCGGCAAGCTGGAACGGTCCATCTAGCGAGGACAGCGGCGGCACTGGTACTTGCGGAGGAACCGGGGGCATCTCCTGAATTGCTCATCAGCCGTGCAGAGAGAGAAATGCAGCATCAACGACATGGAGGCAAGCAGCCGCCAACCGTCGCAAATCGGTCGTGTGCTGCCTTGCCAGGGGCGAACACTACTCACCGAAAGCCTCGAGCCACGTTTGAAGCGGTATTTCTGAGGGCCGAGGGGATTCTCCGGCGTCTCGGGGGGGACGATCATGGTGCTGGCACGAGGTCAGACTGTGGTGACGGGTGTGAGAGTACGAAATGAAGGATGCGAGGATGATGAATGAGTCAAGAGGTTGGCGCGACAACACCCCTCACCTATGGCCGCGAGCGTGACGGTAATGACGCTCAGCCAGGAGCAGTTCAAATAATGTTACGTAATATTTATTCTCTGATTGCAGTTTGACGCAAATGGTGGACTGAGGTGTAATGACGTTCAAAGGCATAACTAAAGGTCACGTGATCCGTCTCGTAGTGGATAAATAGCCAGAAATGGACTCGACGAAATAATCCCCCGCACTATCCCTGCTTTTGCCTTCGTTGCACCCCACAACCGTAGCCGCAGCTCCCCTAGGACGTTGGTCAGCAGCACCAAAGTTGTGTCTGCTCCTTTCATCAACAACCAGTGAACACCCTCGCGATCATGGCAGACAAGTCGCAGACGTACTATGAGTTCTACCGTGGATCCAGGTGAGCCTGGCCGAAGCAGGGACGCCGGCGGGGGCTCATAGCACAAGCATCGGCACGGCACTCACCGACTCGCTCGACGAGCTGATCACTTCGGGCGACATTCCTCCGCAGCTGGCCATGCGTGTGCTGCAGCAGGTATGCGCGCGCAGGTTGACGTGGTGTTTGGCGAGCTGACGCGCGGCCCAGTTTGATAAGTCGTTGACGGAGTGCCTTCAGAAGGGTGTCAAGCAGAAGACACAGGTCAAGGTACGTATGTGAATGCCTTTGCCACCCAACAAATGGCTTGATGTAAGCGTTCTTCTGGCGCGCTGACGGTCTCAGGGCCACCTCTCCACGTACCGCCTCTGCGACGACGTATGGACCTTTGTCGTGCGCGATCCCCAGTTCCGGATGGAGGGCACAGGCTCATCGTCAGTGTCTCTCTCCTTACCAAGGAGGCCCTGACCAGCCACTGACAGCCCCAGGACCTCGGGAGAGCTCGTTACCGCCCCTAAGATCAAGATTGTAGCGTGCAAGTCGGCCGACGCAACCGATGGCAAGAAGGGTGGCCACTAAAGGCGAGCGACTTGCGAACGAAGACTGAATAGCACACGTTGGCGAGGTCAAGGGACGCGCGTTAAGTCTTGCAAGGACATGATCCAGCGGTATCCAAGTCCAGCGCAGTGCGCCCACATCGCAAGTAGCGTGAACGGTGTTAACGTGTGCAATAGACTGTGAGAGAGCGAAAGCGCCGTCACAACAGCAGCAGAGCGCACCTTGAGAGCATTAGAAAGCAGCGCAACCTTATCAGAAACCCCACTTCAAATAACACCAGCATGATGTATGTAATACCACCGATCTGGAAGCGAAGCACATATACGTACATGGACTTTACAGGGTGCAGTCGCACATGTGCGATTCCGGTTGTGGCGAGGTCGAAGTCAATCACAGGAGAGCGAGGAACAGTTCGCCATTACGGATAGCCCCTCGCTGTGTGACTGCCCTGACTGGGGATCGGCAGTTCCGCCTGCCCGTGATGCCTCATCATCCTCTTCCCTCTCCAGAGCGCAGACAATAATATACTGCTACATGTTATTTCTACAGGTGTGTATAAGTAGAGCATGAATATCGGCTGTTCCTGCGTTAACGCCCGTATCCGAGTCCGCCGAGATTCCGAGATCCCAGAGCGCGTGTATGGTTGACCCCGCTGCCTTGGGACGCCGAAACAGGTGTACAAGCGTGTCAGAGCGAGATGTCTCAGATGCCGTGCCAGCACCACCTCTGCCGTCCGATGGGAGCCGTGCTGCTCGCCCTCGCTCCCGTCACAAGCCGCCGCTCAACACAGCCCGTCTCCCGGTTGCCCCCAAGCCGCGTACGGCCTTGGGTACAAAGTCGCGCGACCCGCGTGCGGCAAGCAAGGAGATGAGGAGACACGAGGCGACGAAGGCGGTACTAGATGTGTCAGCCTGGAGGACGAAGGGGGTCGCTCACAATTTGTAGAACGTCGAACGGGAGAGCTGGCGCTCCTCCTCCGAGGTGCGGGACGAGGCAAAAATCGCTGTGTGGATGTTAGGTACCGATGTGTATGTGTGCTCGTGCTGCTCACAACGCAGGTTTGGCAGGCCCATGGTTCGGGTGGATGCAGTTGGTGATGGATGAAGGCGACGGAAGATTGGGTTCGTGAAGTTGTCCAGGGCGTGATGACGATTTCAGTGGCAAAAACGTCCGGCCTCCACTCCACAATGGCCCACCGTCATATCACCGACGACATGGACTGCCGCACGGCTCCACCAGTCATCAGCCTACTTCTGCACCCATGCACTCTCACACTCGAACAGAAATAAGAATGCTACAATGGTACATATGCGTCTGTTTACATCTCTTCACCATCGGCGTCCTCTGCTCATCTCCTCATACGCTTCTTGAAGCGTTCCATCACAATGTCGTCTGTAGCCATCTCCGGACGGGAATGCCTTTCTCTGTCTCTTTCTTTGCGTGGCTCGATACCAGCAGCCTCTCGTCGCGCCCGTGCCATTTCTCGTTCAATATCTTGCTCTCGCGGGGGGCCACGGTAGACTGTAACGTTAGATCGATGAAGCAGGTCTGGTGTGAATCTTGTGTGAAACTCACATCGCATGCTCGCCAGAGGGTCGTCGTCTCGGGCTCTGTTCTTGGCCTCGGCACGGCGCTCAAGAAGCTCGCGTTTGGCCTTTTCGGTTTCCTCGATATTGCGCAGGCGATTGCTGTCGGTCAGCGTCTGTCACAACTCGACGGACTCACTCCATGCCGAGGTCGACCTCTGGGATCGCAGAGAGCATCCCGAATGATGTTGTCACATTGCCCTCCTGATCCTCGCCCACTCGTACACCAGGCAGCTTGTACCGCTCTGCCAGACCATAAAGTTCTGCTTGGGAATCACGCTCCTGCTCCTTCTCCTCTTCCGTGATACCCTTGCGCTTCGACATCTCGCCCTCGATGTAAGCCATCCTAGTTGTTAGCTGCCGCTGCTAGGTCGCCACCTACATGTGCTTATTAACGTCGAGCGCATTCGTCTGCTGTGTGAAGTTGTTGCTTCGCACCTTGCGCGCCAGCTGCTCCTTCTCATCTTCAGTGCCGGCAGCAGCCGCCGCTGCCGCAGCACCAGGACCACCACCCGACGTGTGCTGCAGGCCAAACTTGTCGAGGTCCGTGGGCGTAGCTTTCGGCTTCTTCTTCTCCTCTCCGCGATTGAACTTTTCTAGGTCGATTCCTTGCTGTCCTCGTCGCAGTTTGCGAACTAGGAGCATCTGTTCAATACTCTGTCTTTATGTGTCAGCCTGGGCTACCGGAACAGCCTTCGCAACTCACCCTTCGGGGGTGTCCTCTCTCGTGACCGGTTCCGAGGATACGGGGGAGGGCTCGTCGATCACATCCGGAGTCGACCGTTCCCTCACTGCAGCTGGCCTTGAGCGCTTTTTGAACATGTTGAAGGAGGAAGATGCTGCAGGGTGCGGAGGTGGATGGCGAATGGAGGAGGATTGAAGCATCAGGAACATCAACAACTCGTCTCGAGGAAACCGCATGGGAGGACCCCCCAAGATTGCAGTATAAAACAGAGGGATTTGGTTCCGTGATAGCCAGCTCCGATACGGACCTCGGGCAGGAGGGGTACCGCTGGTGTTCCTGACCTATTCGCTCCAAAGCGACAAGCAGTGTAGACCGGATACACAGCCACCGCCGCTGTCATCATCGCCGAGAACAACGTGTTGATACGCTTCATCCATCGCCGACAGCGTCGGACATCGCTTGGTCGGGCAGCCGGACGGAACATGGACTGCGGGTGTCTGGGTCGCAAGAAGCTTTGTGGATGTGCACGTGCGCGTTTGGACCAAGAGACGCCACTGCCACACTCTCCGCTATTGCGCATGCCACGAAAGTTGCGCTCTTCCCCCGGCCACCATGTCGGAGCTTCCTGTCCCTCCGCGCTGCATCCCCCTCATGGGCCGGCCTTCTGTTCCTTTGGTAGTAGTTTGCACAGCTTGTGGTCGGCTAAGCCTTCATTGTCGTACCGTTCAGAGATCACGTTCTTCAAGAGCGGTGCCTCGGCGTGACGTGCCAGGTACCGGCTTCTTACGTTTCGTCCCAAGCCGAAAGCGATGCCGTCGCCAGTGCCCCAGGTACAGGAGCGAGTCTAGTGAGAGACACTACGCGACGTCGTCAAACGCCCAAGATTGGTTGATAAAGCTTTGTGCTTCGTTAATGGTCAGCTCACTCGGATATGGCCGAGTTTGATAACATCGCTTGGAGCGGCTAGATGACCGAACTGCACAGCTGCGTCACTTTCAGGACTCGACTGGGTTTCTTGGCGTCTGGTGTCCGCCATCCCCCTGGTGCGTGTCAAACGTTGTGAAGGACGGACAATGGGAGCGACTGGGCTCTAAGGATGGTCTTCAGCTTCACAGGCCTCCAACTTGCGGGACACCGCTTGTCGACGCACAGACAGGACCCGAGCGATGGCTTGTGAGCGGCGGGCGGGGTAAATGGGCCTGGCGGTGAGTGATTTCCGACAAGATGTGTTCCTGGTGCTCTTCTTGCTATCAACAGGAGCTGTGCACCATCCTGCCGCCAGCCGCAACTGTCTCAGCCCATCGGGCAGTCTGCTAAAGACGACAAGCTGTACAAGCGTTCCTGACCTGCACGGCTATATAAACCACGACCCATGCACTTGCTGGTACCCACACCCATCGCCCCAAGTCCCCTCACTACCATCTATCCCGCCACTCACCTGCAAGTTCCTCATTCCACAACCATGTACCCCAGCACTTCCCGTGCCGATTCGGACTACGATGGTGCCACCGCCATCGAGGCTCCTACCCTCCGGCCCTCGCCCCCACCCCACAAGAACAGCACCGACTCGCGCGCCGCCAAGGGTCTACCTTCCGTCGCCGAGATGCCCGACGCCCGGCCGTTTGTCGACACGGAGACTTACTTTGAGACGGACCGGTGAGTAGCAAAGACGAGCGGGGGACGGTAGCACCGATGGGACCAAGAAAACCAACCTGCGCCTCGAACATCCGAGCTGATGCTGATACCCACAGCCCCAAGCTCCTAGTCAAGATTGGCAAGGGCGGTGTTCTCGAGGCCCTCGTCAAACTCAACGAGGAGATCCATTCCGAGGGTCTCCCTCCCCTGATCTCGGAAAAGAAGCCCTTCGAAATCGTCGGTCGCGAGGTGAACCCTGGTTCCTTTGGCCTCTATGAATATGCGTCTGGTCCCAAGCTCCTCCTCAAGCCCGGTCGCTACCCTGGCCTTCCCCTTTCCAACTGGATTGGCTGCACCTGGCACGGCACGTTTGACCTGTCAACCAACTTCCCTCCGCTCAAGCAGAGGAACGATCTCCTTGTCCCTGATGAGGAGCTGTCCAAGCTCGGCCTCACCATCATTCAAGTATCGCAGAACCAAGCCGCCGTCTGTCTCGATCCCCAGAACCGTGTCTTTGTCGTTGCCGATGGTGGATTCGTCGCCCTCGCCACCAAGGGTGCATACAGGGTTCTTGGCCTCGTGGACCAGACTCACCTCAAGGACGCCGTCAAGGACCCTCACAGTGGGGCCATCCTTGGGTACACTCAGACTGTGAGGCACCCTAACGGTCACGTCGCCGCGACCTTCCTCGATATCCCGGCGCAGAATGTCGCAATGTGAGCACCCCTGAACGTGAAAAGGCTGACATCTGTAGCCTGCAGCGCAAGAACGAACTGTTCCAGCTCACTGCTGGTCAGCACTATCTTACTATCCCTGGTGTCCAGGTCCGCCAGTTCCTGACCCTCGGCGAGGTCCAGCAGGAGCTTATTGCTGATAACATCTACACTCGGTGAGTTTGCACCTGGATGCGACAGCTAACGCCCCCCCTAGTGACTCGGTGCCTGTCTGGCTCCGTATTTATCTCCGTTACCAGCTTCTCCAACCCTTCCAGCTGGCTCGCCACGGCTACCCCACTCCTTTCGACGCTCTGAAGGATAAGACACGTTCTATCCTCACTCAAATTGTTGCCCTTCTGGAGTACAGGTGAGTGGGAAGGCCACGTCGGTAGCCATCTAGCTAATTCTAACAGTACAATGGCTCGTACTCGTACCGCTGCTCCCGAGGACGGCATTGTCGACCATGAAGACGATATCGGCTCTGTCTTTGTGTCTGCTGTCCGCACCCATGCCACCGATGAGCTCAAGGTCGCTGCTGCCGAGTACGGCATTAAGCTCGACGATCTCGCCATTTTGGACCGCAAGTTCAAGGGCGAGATTGCGGCCAAGCTCGACACCCTCACATCGCGCTCTCTCGAGGCACAGGTCGAGAGCGCCAATCTTGACCGTGAGAATGCGAACAAGCGCCGCAAGCAGGAGGGTGAGGCCAAGGTTGTCGAGCTACAGAACGAGATGAAGCGTGCCACCGTCGAAACGGAGGCGCTTAACACCGTCGCCAAGGCCAGGGCATGGGCCGACGCCCACATTATCGAGGCTGAGGCGCGTGCCAACGCTGCCAAGATCCAGGCCGAGGCACATGCCGAAGCAACGCGCATCCAGGCGGTTGTCGACGCCAAGATCCAGGATGAGTTTGCCCGCCAGCTCGCCGCCAACCGCCTCGAGGTGGAGCGCACCAAGGCGTACGGCTCCAACACCGTTTTCGCGCCACTCGATGCCCTCAACAACGGTGGCATGGTCGGTATGGGGCTGACCCGCGGATCCCTGGGTGTAAGCTCTTCTCCCAAGAAGTGAAAGCCTCCGGACCAGAAACTGTATAGATAACTCAAAGCAACGGCTGATTTCTCTTCTTTGTACTAATTACGTAATGATAGATTCTTTCCGTCTAATGCAACGAGTCGAGTGAAACAATCTTATCTCTGTATCTCTGCCAAAATAGCCGATATCAGCACACTTCCACCATGAATCAGGGGTTCAAGTACAGCCCCTTCTCAATGGTCCACTCCACTCCTCACCTATGCCATGCACCAGGGGGGCGTCTTGGGAACATGGGCATATTCTGCATGGTAAGGAAAATTTGCAGGGCTCCCCAGCATATCTTTCTGACACTATTTATCCTTGGTAGGTTGCCAAGAACAGCTTGTGATTATCGGCAGCAATCCGTTGCGCTCACACTTGAGCGACAACTCCTCGATCTCCTCAGTTCATATACACGAATAGGTCGATCTTTTCAGTAGTCTGAGACAAAAGTCGGAACAAGAAAGTGTTCGCTGATGGCTGATGGGAACGTCCGCTCCGAGGCACCTAGATTTCACCAGGCTTCGCGACGGTCAAGCCTCGGCTTGGGGTTGAGCGGCCGAAGAAAAGCCATATTTAAGGAGCGAGATCAATACATGCCATAGGATCCGGTCATCAGTTAAGCCGAGGACCGTTCGCCCCCAGGTGTCTATATCTAAAGTTACGAGAAAACAGTGGCGGGTCGCTAGGCGAAAGGGCGAAAGGGCGAAAGGGGGAGGGAACAGCAAGTTGGCTCTGGTGGGGATGACAGAGAGCGAAGCTACAGTGGAGATGAACTAGTGGTTTAGAAAGCGTCCATATGCACAGGTTTCGGGGCACGTACCTTATGAGACCCAACCACGCAAGTGCTAAGCGAGGCCTATTCACAAGCGCTGGTGGCAGAACTGGCAGCATACCACGCTGGTAGAGTACCAGACGGGGAGACAGATACCTGTAGTTAGTTGCAAATCAAGAGCGAGGGAATAGCTGAATATGGGGAGGCGGAGTAGGGTGAGGAACCTCGGGGACAGAGTTGGGATACGAACCGCCGCAGTTCATACCATTCTCGCTGCCGGGGCAGCCGATGGACCAGTGCTCCTTGGGTGCGGGGGTGGTCGAGGTGTACATGGTTGTTATGAGTGTTCAGGTGGGTGATGGAAGTGAGTATGGGTAGCCACAGGATAGGTGGAGGGCTGGAACGAGGTGAGTGAGGAAGCAGGAGAGAGAGAGATGATGATGAGAGTGGGATGAGGGGGCGGGAAAGGCCATTTATGTCTGGAGAGCGGAGGAGAGATGTCCAGGAGCTGTAGAAAGATGATAATGGCAATCGCGATGGAAATCATCAAACAGGCATACCCAGCTGTGGATTTTGGATCATGCTGGACCCGCGTCCGCTCTGTCTCAGGTGGTATCCGAAGATATTGGCGTGCCTAGCGTGGGGCCTGGGCTGTGCAAACAATATATATCTCTGGCGTATCGGGACAGTTTCACCCTCACCGTGGCAGCCATGGCACAAGGTGGACAGGGCAGACTGCATCTGACATGTTGCCATTCCTCCATTTGCCATTATTATGGCACCTTACTGAGGTACAACCAGCCACTCAAGGCGGACCGGTCCCTGGGGGCAGGATCGTTGGCTTGACGGGTCTGCCGTCTGTGTGGGCTGTGTCGCCGAGGTCTGTCAGCCGAAGGCGTTACGCCAGGTTACAGGCAGTAACGTGTAGGACCTTGAAACTGCGTGTTGTGAACAGATAGCGCGTCACAGGTGCCTCTTCTTGTTATTCTCGACAGCTGCGGATGAACGAATAGAATGAGTCAGGGCACTGGATAATGCGTACCACGTTCCACCAGGCTTCGGTATTTCATAGCTACACCCAAGGTCTGCGATCCCAGCTCATCCAAGCGTCTCCTCAGCTACCCGTTGCAGACCCAGTTGTCGTGGTGGTCAGGGCTGTGTACCGGGTCTCGGAGATCGTGTTTCGAGTCTGCACTCATTGCGACTGTCAGGCATGTCAGGGTCGGTCTGCGCATGTGCCAACCTGGATCTTGCCAACCTGGTTTCTCTTTGGCGCGCTTCAAACCACAGCGGAACCATACTTTCGACCATACAGACCCCCAGAACCGCAGAGCTCAAGGTCGGCAAGGTATGTGCATCCGAGGTCTGCCCTCCAAGCGGCAAGTCCAAGGTTGTCTATGTATGGGATGGGCATCTTCACCTCCGGTTCATCTGCGCTCATGTAGTCCACTCGGGGGCACGTTTCTCGAAGAATGCTGCGACACCCTCCTTCGCGTCATCGGCACGCGCGTGCAGCGCCATGACACGCCCCGTCCAAGCGGCCGCCTCCTCGTACCCGTCACCACCGCCGCCGTTAGACCCTGTGATACCAAGCTGCGTCCAGTACGCCCACTTGCCAAATGCCAAGGGCTGACCGGCTGTGTTGGTGAGCTGTGTGACCACCTCCGACACGCGCTGCTCGAATGCCGCCGTTGCAGTGTCGCTGCTCTCGTGGTGCTCGGGGACGGGAACAATGTCGATGCACCCGCTGCCGTTGACATCTCCGGCCTTGACCGTGTCTGCCATCGCAAGCATACGGTACGTGAGCCCAGCACCCAGTCTACGGGAGATGGCACTAGAGGGTGACGTGCAGGGTAGGCCGATGGTTGCACCAGGAAGACGGAAGGGCGTGTTGGCCAGAGTGATCGGGTAATCGGCAGTCATCGCGAGCTGGAAGCCAGCCGCGGTCGCCAGACCCTGGATCGGCGCCACAACTGGTGCCGGCGAGTGACGAATGAGCGACATGACCTCGGCACAGAGCGCAAACGTCTCCTTGACCTCGTCATGCGACAGCTTGGCGAGCTCCTTGAGGTCGTGACCAGACGAGAAGACAGGTCCCTCGGTGCGCAGGACGAGAATGTTGGGCAGACCCTCGCGCTCCTCCCTCCATACCTTGCCGCTCAGGAGCCACTGGTACTCGTCCGCGGCCGTAGGATTAATAGTCCTTGCTGCCGTCTCAATGTCATCCAAGATCTCTGGGCGGAACGCTGGGAGTTTCAGAACCCGGCCGCTCTTCGACGTCATATAGCCGATCAGCTGCTGGCGCAGATCCCGGAGCACTGCCAGCGAGAGCGCATTTCGCTTCCTTGCGTTGTTGATGGTCAGGTAGGCAGCGCGTGATGGAAGACGTGGGAAGCTCATCTGGGGAGAGTCAGCACCGAGAAGTCCCTTGTTGCTTTGAAAGCCTCGCGACGCATGGAGGGGCGGCGAGTGGAGAGTGGACGGCCGCCAACAAATCTGAGAGCGAGTGCAACCCGTAATCCACATCCAACCGTCGACTCACCTTAATCGTCTGCTGAGGTGTTCTAAGCCCAGGTAGAATCCCAAGAATGGAGATGAAGATGAGTAGAGTGGAAAGAACTGTTGGAGTCTCGGCACCAATCGGCTATTAGCACGGCGCTACGGGAGGTGGTGGGCGAGGACACGGTCATCTCCTATGCATGTTCCCTCCCCATGGGACCCCGTGGGGAATGGAAGCAAAA
Organism: Apiotrichum siamense; assembly: GCA_023653615.1. Classification (NCBI taxonomy): domain Eukaryota; kingdom Fungi; phylum Basidiomycota; class Tremellomycetes; order Trichosporonales; family Trichosporonaceae; genus Apiotrichum; species Apiotrichum siamense. Next base: position 331,925 of record JALJEG010000007.1, read on the forward strand.
TGTGTGGAGAATGACATCACATTGGCAAGAGATCGGAACCCGAAAGCGTGCGTCTCGACACTCATTCTGTTAGGAGCATCTTCCCAGCTCGTACCTCGCAGCTACACCATCGCCGTCCAGCCTGCGCTATGCCGTCACAACACCTAGCATCACCCCGGACGCTTTTGACCCCGACATGGCTTCCCCTGAGCCTTCTAAAGCCAAGTGCCCAAAGCCGTCTCCACTACGTATCTACTGCAAGTTCCGACGCCAACGCTGACGTCAAGTTCTTCAAGAATACGGTGGAGCATGAGCCTTGTCCCCTTGCCAAGGAAGCTCTCGTCAACTAGGTGCGCAGATGGTACCGAAACGTATACTCGAGCCACGCGATTGTCGTGCACCTGGAGATCTCTGTGATATGCTCCAGCGCTTGACGACGCTCAGTCTGCAGAGTCTCATCGTGAGTGATTGTCCTTCGTGTTTTGAGCAAGGACTGATCCCGCCGCAGAGAGCTGCTCCCAAATTCACAAGGGCGCCGACACCAGATGTGGTGATGAGGCGCCCTTGTGACAAGAATACAAACTCGTCCGCTCGGTATTGAACATTGCGGCTAAAGCAATTTGAAGAGCATCTCTTGAATAATTTCAATGTGCTTGGGCAACATGTCATGAAGCGTATACATCGATAGCCATGCTTGGAGGTGGTATTAAAGTATCTGCTAGGCGGCGCCAATATAGAGGGCTGTGTGTGCCTGACTGACGAGAGGGGACGGGTGGTTGGGCCGCGGTTGTTAACCCCGGTAGCAGCGTCCACACCAGCGGCAGCGCCAGACGTAGTCGTAGGCAAGCTGGGGATCGCACCAGCCTGGGAAGGGTCAGTGTGAATTGTTTTGTGCAGAAGACCAAAATAAACTAAACAGGTACCATCACGATTGTACTGGCTGTTGGGGTCGCCGATACAGCGGCGCGGGCTGGCGGGGGGCGTCATATAGATATCCATCTGGTGCGGGTTGGGGGATAGAATATATATATCCGTGTACGTGTGTGTATTTGCTCCTTATAAACGGGACGTCGCTGGAGAGGGTTATCAGAGGTTTTGAGAGAGGAGACAGAGAGAAGAGTGCAGCTGTGCGGCTGTTCGTTATATAGTGGTGCATGGTCGGTCGAGATGGTTTGTCCCTCAGTCTGTCCAACCTCCGGGCTGACCACCCATACGGTTGGCTGAGCTCTCCTTCCCTGTCCCGATTCCCACACCCCGGTGTACCCATATGCCCAGAGCCAGCCCCAGAGGCGAGAGAGTCTCCCAAAGTGACACGGATCTGTATCCCTATAGCCACCCCTTTCGCACCTCCAGCCAAACAGGTTAGTGCCAACCGCCCCCTTTCGCGTCCCAACTCTGGAGCAACGTCAACAGGCAGCCACTAAATCGTTCGATCCCTGTGACGTCGCAATGGACAGCTGCAGTTGACGCCGTCTTCAGGTTCGGCGTTGAGCGTGTGTTGGGTGCCTTCAAGTTTCCTGACGCTCATAAGGTTGATATGATCGACACGGGAAGCACCCGCCTAGGAGCGTGCAGACTGAGGTCCACGCCACCCGTCCCACAGCCACAAAGATCCAGAAACCTCTCAATGCCCATTGCCCGTAACATGCTCTGGTGCCTGTTAGCCTCTCACATGATCCCACTCGACCCCACACGTGGACCTCGTCTCCTAGCCTCCAGGGACGAAAGTGGGAAAGATGGGCCACCTTTTCATAGTCTCTCTTGCTCGGCGACTTAGGACTTAGGTGCAATCTGCAAGTCCGGTCCTCCGAGTTCTCCTCTTACCAAGAAACTAGATTATTGGTTCACTTTGACCCCGGAGACCCAAGCCGGCACAGCACGGACACTGGTATAACCCGTCCCTCATATGGCAACCAATGGAGGGCAATGCCTAAACTCACCAGCAACGCAACAGCACGATTGAAACGTCGATACACTGAAACGTTTACAGCAGAAACGTTTAGAGCAGAATTCGGACCATCCTGGGAAGGGGCCATTCCCATTGCGGGGATGCGAAGCCGCTCTTCTACCCCTCGTGTCGATCCGCAACAGTAGCCTCATATCAACCCATCGACGCTCTCCCCATCCCAAAGAGGCGGACGCTAATGTAGCGGCCCCGATCGAAAAGCCATTATTACAAACATCCCCATCACGAGCTTCGAATTCGGAGCAGAAGGGAGGCCCTTTATTCGCGAGAAGCGCGATGGGCTACCGGCACTCCACGTTCAGAGTGAACTCACGTTGGGGGAATCGAATCGATACGTCGAGACCACTTGGCAACAAGGCCTAAAATCTGTCTCGCCCTTTTGATTTGTTAGAAAAGGAACAGTTTCTATCTATGACCTCCGTATTGTCCCTGATTAGGGTCATATGCTTGTATGACATATGCTTGCACGGATTGGGGTCGGACAAGGCATATGGGTACGCCCCGCGGATGAGCCTGTCTGTCTACCTGAAGGGTAGTGAGCCGTCTGCTCTCCCTGGTGTCGGATACTTCTCGATGAGGCCACGTTACGTTATCAATGTGACACCTCTCATCTGAGCCTCAAACGGATACTGACAGTCATGCGCTGAACAAGTTTTCCTGTCTTGTTCAACTGATGGCATGATCGCTGTCATATTTACTGGGGAAAAACTCAGGTGTGCGATGTACAAAGTAGAGGCCGTTCTTGGGAAGTGCACACAGAAATTCAGCCTCTCCGGTGGCCAACATGGTCGTTGCACGCGCGCTCGAACGGTGTTGTGACTAAGGGCGCCAAGTCTTCCGGCAGAACTTGCAATACCAGCCATCTTGAGAAAAATTGGTGGGAATGCACAGTTCTGTGGTGTGTTAGTTGGAGTACCCAAAAAGGGAGAGTGAAAGCCAGTTACAGCAGCCCAATCGCGAGGAAAAAAATTACGGAGACAGTCGGTAATCACACCGCTGAGGTTTTGTTTTAGAAGGTCTCCCCCGCACCTGTGGTGTTTATCAGGAAACGCGTGGAAGTAAACGGGCGGTGGGGTGTTTATAGTGAGGTTGTAGGTGGAAGGGATCTATGATAGAGAGAATATGAGAAGACAAGACCATCATCGTGAGCCTTTGGACTGCATTACGGTCCAGTAGACTAAATCTAACTCGTGTCCCATGAGGAATGATACTTCTCCCTCTTCCTACCCATTCTGACTCCACTTCTCATCATGGCGTTCCACGCGCTGATGTACAACCACTCCGATAAAGATGCAATATATCATTAGCCCTAGCTGAGCTGATTAGCCCTAGCTGAGCGGATTCCCCGCCGCAAAACACCACTCAGAAAAAATGGTAAGAAAATCATTGTAAACTCATCCTGCGGGTGAAAAAATGCGAGGAAAGATGCAGATGCTGTGTATCAGGTTGATGAGAATAAAGGGGCGTGGGAAATCATAAAACGAGAGTTCGAAGCCAAGGTGGGGCTGGATGGTGAATGTGGGCACGTTCACAGACTTCCCGTGGTTCTCCCTCCATCGCCCGTTGTCATCTCCTCAAGGGGATCAACTTGTGCATGGGATTGGTGATTGTGATGCTTTCAGTTTCAAACAGTCATTTGATCGTTAGTTAGTCCACTGTGGTGCAGTAAAGGGCTGATGGGGAACCCTTAAACCAACATGAAGGCACCGGTGTGGCACAGACTGACTTCGCTTTCGAATCGTTGATGGCCATGGAGTTCTTTTGATACCTATCACAGAGAGGAAGACAATGCGCAGGTATCTTAACGGACTGGGAAGAAGTTAAGGAGGTCTTTGGGCGAAGAGGGAGACGGTTCTTCCTCGGGTATTGTAGGGTTCAGTTGGGCGGAGTCAACGGCACCATGGCCCCAATGTGACCGCGTTCGCAGGAGCGTTGGAATTACAAAAAGTGCGAGAATGGGCGGCAAACCAAACCTGAGACTTGGTAGCATGGTTCTGACATTTTTTGGTTGTAGAGAACATCCATCGTGGGTTGCGAGGCCTGGACGGTATCTACAGCCGGACAACGACACCCGGAGGTTTGCTTAACTGGACCGCCGATCTATTCTGCCCAACAGCTAGAGATTAGGATCACATGTTTTAGAGTATGCTGGATCTTGAGTTCTTCTAGAGGCGTCTCTGAGTCTTCGGTGATGATCTGTAGAACGTCCGACTTGACCGAGTAGGCATCCCAGGTCGGGCGCTTGTCACAGACTGCTGGTGGTGGATATGTTCGATCAACGAACGATAAGACGGCATAGATTCCCGACCGCCTATGGCCACTGCTTCCGTACAGACACGAACGTAGTGGCTGGAAATGGGTAGGCCCTCCCACGGCCCTAGAATCAGATATACCCCACCCTGTTTCTTGCAGCCACCAATAACCGTGCTGTCATGCTGATCCGAACCGGTGCCTGTACGCTTCAACTAATTGAGACGTCTGGAGCGCTTGATCGAGGTGGATCCCCCTCGATCACTGCTAACTGGGGACCGCTGGGCAGCCCGGCTCCCAAATATCTAAGGCTCAAAGGAAGACAAGCAGGGGGCACTGTCAACTGCACACGATCGGGACCTCCATTGCAAACACCGCGCAGTTCGCGCCCTCCACGTTCCCCCATAAGCATCAGACGCGAGGCAGCACCATGGGTGGCATGTTGTCCAAGTGGCAAGTGAGCGAATCGGCTTCATTGTATGTCATGGGACCCGAGAAGATGTTTGCGAAAAGAAAATGTCATGGTGTGGGACTGGCGGCTTGTGTGTGTCGTCCCACTGTACCGGATGAAGGACTGGCCGGCATGCTCCCCTCCCAGCGTGGGCTGCCCAGTTGCCTCACTTCGGACCATGAGAAACTAGGCCGAAACCTCGAGACCGGCGAAGGCCTCACCACCCTCCATTCTTTACCTCCTCCGGTCCCAACATATCTCCTGGTCACCCATTGTCCTTTAGCCTTTCATCTCCTACCGTCACATTATGAAGACTTACGGTCCTGAGCTTCAGCCTGGGCCCCAACGCCAAACTCCTTCCCCAGTCCAAGTCAACTTGCCTGAACCCTACGAAGGCATAATCGACACTTACGAGCCCTTATTTCCTGGTCACAAACATTGCGAGTGGTGTAACAACGAAGACCACGACTTTCTGAAGGAGGAAATCAACATCTGCCATGAATGTCAGTATCTCATGTCTCCTCCATCGGGGAATAGAGTGTAACCCATCAGGCGTTTTCAAAGAGCTTTATATCCATACTCAGACGACCGAGTCCGAAGATGGTGCCAGTGACCACACTACTGGGGCGAGCTGCTCCACTGACGCCACCCCCCATGAGGCGGCAACCGCAACCTGCCACTCCATGGAGCCTGCCAACTACGAGGACGACCCCGTATTCCCTTTCGCCTTCAACGACTGGCTGGTCAACGACGACGAGGAGGGTGACGACCAGGGGGAGATCATTACTCCTCTCCTAAAAACCCCTCGGGAGGAAGTTACAGTTCCCCTGGGCGGCGGCTCCAAAGCCGTCAACGTTTGCAAGAATGAGCCGTGCTTTGACCTACCCACTATCCCTGAGACACAGGTTCTCATCTCGGGCGATGGTATGCGGTAGTTCACCAGGTTAATCATAGCACTGTGACAAAAATACCGGAGTCGCCCGTCTCACACCCACAACAGTTCTCTGTTCGATAAACCAGACCCACACAACACAAACCAAGCCTCCGCGATGTTGTCGCCCTGTTGTCATTCTGTTGCTCATGTGCACTCCTTTCTCTACACGACGAGGGTAATGTATTTTAAAATATATTAGTGCTACCTTTTCAAGATTTATGAGCTTCTGTGAACAGGTGCGTTGACCCCTATTCTTTGCTTCTAGAACACGAGTTCATGTCCACAGGTCCCATGGGGCGTATGAAACACGGCGGGCGTGATGATCAAATGCTCGCCCTTCTGTATTGTCAGTCGGCCCGCACAGAGCGAAAGACCCAGCCGCCTATACAACATGTACAAGTGCGTTCATAGCATAGAAAGGGAAAGGCCGGATTGGTATAAGGGTATGGGGGGGGGGCGGTGAAAGTTGGGCAACCCAACCCCCAACGAAAAAAAAAAAAAAAAAAAAAAAAAAAAAAAACCAAACCCCCCCCCCCCCACCCCCCCCCCCCCCCCCGCTCCCCCCCCCC